>WNWK01000033.1:727500-995000 GCA_009830355.1 Cherax destructor
CCTCCTCGTCCTCCTCCTCCTCGTCCTCCTCCTCCTCCTCCTCCTCGTCCTCCTCTTCCTCCTCCTCCTCCTCGTCCTCCTCCTCCTCGTCCTCGTCCTCCTCCTCGTCCTCCTCCTCCTCCTCCTCCTCCTCCTCCTCCTCCTCCTCCTGCATCACAGTTCTGTGGAGGAAAATGAGCAAATGTGTGGTGGTAATTTCACGCGGCCTCATTTTCCCGCTCCCTGACTCAGAAAACTTGCTTATATTGAAAATCCCGGACACTGGTCCTGGAAACTACCCCCTCCCTTTACCCCCTAACCATACTCCTTCCCTTTCCAACCTTGCCCTTACCCCTTCCCTTTCCTCTCCTACTCTTACCCCCTCCCTTTCCCCTCCTACCCTTACCCCTTCCCTTCATCTCTTACCCTTATTCTTTCCCTGTCCCTCATCTTCCATATCCTTACCCCCTTCGTCCCTCCTTCCATTTTCTTGTCTTCCCCTAATCCCCTCCCTGCTGCTTTTCCACGCATTTCCTCTTGTTCCCTTCCTTTCCTTCACCTCTTTCTTTTTTCTCACCCCTCCTTTTCTTCTTCCTTTTAGGTCTCAATTTCCTTTACCTGTCCTCTTCCTTCACCTCCTCTCCGTTCCTTCTGTATACTTCCTCCTGTACACATGGGTGTGCACACGAAATTCCCAGTCCTGTACACATGAATGTACACACGTATGAAATAAGGTCCCGGTAAACAGGTGATATCACAATATGCAAAATAATCAGAGTAAAAAAAAATAGTGAAATTCAAAGCCATTTCTTGATTTTTCACGAAATCGCTTTGAATTTCACAATATTTTTTTTTACTATGGTTATTTTGCACGTACGTAAATGTACACACCGGTGTGGTTTTTCACTCTCCTAGCTGAAAATACTGAATATGGAATTATCTGTAGGAGAAACTCTTAAATATATTGTTTGTGTGTGTAGGTTAACACTGCTGGGAGCAAGTTGAAAATTCGCTGTCATAGCTGGTACCGTTTGTGTACTCTGAGAGTACTTTGTGTACTCTGCGAGTACTGTTTGTGTACTCTGCGAGTACCGTTTGAGTACTCTGCGAGTACTGTTTGTATATTCAGCTAATACCTTTGACTTTCGCAGGCATCTACACCATCCCCTGTGGATACTGTCTCAAGAAATACGTAGGAGAAACAGGTATATTACAGGGGGAAACAGGTATATCACAGGTGGAAACATGTATATCACAGGGGGAAACAGATATATCACAGGGGGAAACAGGTATATCACAGGTGGAAACATGTATATCACAGGGGGAAACAGGTATATCACTGGAGAAACAGGTATATCACAGGAGAAACAGGTATATCACAGGGGGAGACAGGTATCCCAGTCGAAAATAAAATTCCTAATAAGTTGATTAGGTACAATAAACTCTTGGACAAAGCTCCTCTATACACAGCTATTGTTTTTTTTTTTTTGTAAATGTAATTGAACAAGTACATTCACAAGTGAATGATACGTTCAAAGACCTTCATGCACTAGTACGCGCTGTACATAAGAGATATTATTGTATTTAATAAGATAATAGAACTAAAGAAGCTGTAGTTATTGAATTTTGAAAAAAAAAATTATATCAGTACAACTCAATAAAGCTGTATTGTCTTCCATATCAATACAACTTAATAAATCTATATTAACTTACCCATCAGCACCACTTAATAACGCTATATTAACTTGCACACAAGTATAACTCAGTAAAACTGTTAAATTCACAAATATTCCAAACTTTGGAACGGAAACTTGAGTCAGCGTTTCGGTTCCGTTAGGGACAATTATTAAGTCCAGAACGGACAGAAACATCATCTGAATTTTCCTTTACAAACTGTGGATTGTTGCAGCCACGGTTTTGTCCTCTGGTGACTGGTTTCACCACTGTCTTCTCTGGTGTTCCACTGCCTTCCTCTCATGTCTGATGTAAATCTTTCTTTGACCTTTCTGTAATTGATCTACTATTGAACTTTAGTGAATGATTGTGTGTGTGTACTCACTGACCTACTGTATCTGTGATTATGGGGGTCAGAGTCTCAGCTCTTGGCCCCGCCTCTCTGCTGGCCGCTACCGGGTTCACTCTTTCCTAGCTGTGTTAGCAATATCATGCTTATTCTTAAAACTATGTATGGATCCTGCCTCTACTACTTCGCTGTCTAGGTCACTCTACTTCTTTACCACTCTAAGACTTAATCAGTATTTTCTAACATCCATGTAACTCATTGTGTTTATAATTTCCACCTGTACCCTTGTGTACTCTGTGAATGTGTTGGTGCGCGCGCGCGTGCGTGTGTGTTAATTACCATTTTTGTCCTAGGCACATGTCGATTAGACACTAGGCCTGTTGTATGTGTGTGTGTGTGTGTGTGTGTGTGTGTAAGGAAACACTTCGAAATGTTTCCTCCCCGCCGGGAATCGAACACGGGCCGTCCGTGCGTGAAGCGAGAGCTTTAGCCACCAGGCCACCGGGGCTTGTGTGTGTGTGTGTGTGTGTGTGTGTGTGTGTGTGTGTGTGTGTGTGTGTTGGTATGTTGAGGGTGATGGTTTGCTTTTAAGGCGCAGATAAGAGTGCATATAGAGAATGGCCACTATATGTTTTCTATGCTGGGGCGGGCGTCGGCTGGCGCCGCCTCTCCTTTGTTAGTCTACCGTCCGGTTGTCGATACTGACAGCGAATAGGCAGTCCGGATAAACAAACCACCGGATATGAGTAATGAGACACGGGAATTTAATAAGATTAAATCAGAATACCGTATAAGGAACAAGCGCGCCCTGTTAATCCCCATATTTGCGTCCGGTTATTGAGAATACCAATCTAGAAGGGACTCCGGTTAAACAGCGGCCTGAAAGTGAGCAATGAGACACAGGAGGTTCTCAGGAATGAACTACCGGCCGGATAAAGAAGTGGTTCGGATAAACCCGGATACGAGAGTGGATATTATGAGACACAAAGGAGACACGGGTATAGACCAAGCGTGAGCATAAAGGAAAGATGAGTGAAAATTACCGTCTAGCTGCTGATACCGGCGGTGGTGAGACGGTCTGGATAAATTGGAGTACGGAAGCGGCGAGACACGGCTACATAAAGCTTTGGGCCGGATAAAGGAGAGGTGGGGGAGGGGAAATTACCCTACCTGCACCCTGGGCACCTTCAATATGCAGTAACTCTTATTTTTACCTCAAGTCACCTGCAGCACTACCGGTAGGCTTGTAGAAGTGATAGGTGTGTGGTGCAGGTGTGTGTAGTGTAGGTGTGTGTGGTGCAGGTGTGTGTAGTGTAGGTGTGGTGCAGGTGTGTGTAGTGCAGGTGTGTGTGGCGCAGGTGTGTGTAGTGCAGGTGTGTGTAGTGCAGGTGTGGGGTGGTGGTGGTTCAGGTGCAGTGACGGGGTGGTGATGGTGATGCGGGTATGGTGGTGGTGATGCAGGTGTGGAGGTGGTGATGGGAAGGTAATGTTGGTGATCAGGGTGGTCCACGAAGAGGCGTGGAAAAGTAGACATGGTTTTTTTTAACTTTGTAACAAATCGGACGCAAAGAGTAACGGTGAGAAAGTAAAATCAGACACTGTGGATGAGGCCTGGTCACGGACCGGGCCGCGGGGGCGTTGACCCCTGGAATTCTCTCCAGGTAAACTTCTCTCCAGGTAACTGTCACAGTGAAAAACTCTTCCTCAGGGCAGAGTGCTCGCCGCCGACAGAGACAGAGACGTGGGTCACTCCACTGTATGATGCTAGATGGTACTAGAATATTTGAGAGTGGCATCCATTGATAACATAACAAATCTCCAAGATTATACTAAGTCTTCCAGTGGGCCACAGAAAACAATATGTTCAATGATGACAATTGAAGAATTTAAAATTGGAATGAAGTATAAAAACTCAAAGCACTCAGTAAAGCAGGAGAAGAATGTGATAATGTGAGATGATCTTGCATCCAAGAATTATCAGTATTGCTATCACAGCCACAAGGAAAATGATAGGCTGGATAAGTAGAACCTGCAGAACAAGAGGTGCCAAGCCAAAGTTACTTTTTAATTCGTCTGTGCTCTCTAGACTGGAATACTGCTGCACACTAACAAACCCTTTAAAGACAGATATAATCGCAGAACTGGAGAGTGTACAAAGAACCTTCAATGCCAGTATGAATTTAGTCAAGCGCCTATATTAAGGAGAACGCTTGAAGTCCCTTAAGACGTACTCCCAGGAACGCTGGCGATATACATAATAATTTACACCTAGAAGATTCAAGAGGGATTAGCCCAAATCTGCACACCGAAATCATTCCCAATAAAGCAAGAAGCTCTGTAAATGGCGCAAAATATGTACCTCTCAGTGAAAAACAAGGTTGCCATGAGTACACTTAAGAGACAAATCAATAAGTGTAAAGGATAAGTCTTTTTTTTAACACCCTCTTCGTACATAAGGTAAATTAACAACAGACTTTTGGCTCAGCTTTATAAAAAAAATCTTGTGGTTCATACGTTGGACTAGCAACAACAGCTAGTTTAATCAGGCCATCAACCAGGAGGCCTGGTCTGGCTAACATCTTCAGGTAGCCATGCTTGCGATTAATATGCGTTAATCATGCTCTTGATTAATATGCCCCGGTTTGGCTTGTGATTAATTAATATGTCCCAGTCAAGATTATGATTAATTTCTCCCAGTTATGCTTGTGATTAACATGTTTATAGCCTTGCTTGTGACTAATACAGTATATGACTATCCCTGTCACCTTGTTAACAGTTTTACAAGAGAGAGCATTATACATTAGTCACTGTAATACTAAATGTCGAAAGTTATTTTTCATCCTCAAATTGGGAGGGAGAGAGAGACAGACAGACAGAAAACGAGCGAATAAAAGAGAGAATGATAGAATGAAGAACGAGAAGCAGAGGAGGGGAAACTTGGCACTCTCCCTGCTGATAATGCTTGTGTGAAAATATTAAGCGTCTCTTACCTCATCCCATCCTAACCCTACCCTCCTACCTCCTCTCCCTTTCCCCACTTCATCCTACCCCCCCTATTTCCTTCCCTCTTACCTCCTCCTCCCTGGGTCTTTGGTCCCTTGTACAATCATATCTCAGACCCCCTGGAGGATAGTGCTAACCCACTTCATTTTTCTGTGATCGCCTCCTCTATTGATAGTGAAGATTTGCCTTCCCTGGGGATTTTAATGGGCTCTGGGTGGCGGGGAAAGATTGGATAGAGGTGCAGGCAGGGGAAGAGAGAGGATAGTATTGATGGAGTTGGAACGGGGGAAATATGGGGCAATGGAGAGAGAGAGAGAAACACAGGTAGGAAGAGTGGCAAGTTGATAAAAAATGGGAACATTAATTAAGAGAAGATGTGAATATAGTGGATGAGACGGGGAAAGGAAGAACAGACAGACCGGTATATGACTAGAAAGAGAGAGAGAGAGAAGAGGAGGAATGTATGCGTGTTAGTTGTTATTGTCATAAGCACTTCTCGACAGACACTTGGCCTGCTCTTCTCTTTTGTTTGTGTGTGTGTGTATGTATATGTGCATTTGGTGTGTTTGTATGCACGTATATACGTTTGTGTATAATATGTAGATTTTTTTATCACAATGAAAAAATAAACAGGAAAACCTGAGCGCTTTCATGTGCTTACACACACATATTCAAAAGCATAGGAAGGAAAGGCAAGAGAAGAACGTTTTATATATTACAAATTGAGGTGATACCTCGCTCAGGTATGACGCAAAGTGAGGTGCGGTATCATATCACCTCACTTTGTAATATATACAAGATGCTTCTCTTGCCTCTGAAGATGTATGTTTAAGCAAATGAAAGCGCTCAGGTTTTCTTGTCTGTTTTTCACTGTGGTTTTTCATTTTTGCAGTGTGTGTGTGTGTGTGTGTGTGTGTGTGTGTGTGTGTGTGTGTGTGTGTGTGTGTGTGTGTGTGTGTGTGTGTGTGTGTGTGTGTGTGTGTCACTTGTTAGTAGATGGAAATTTCAAGGAAATTGGTGGGAGGGCAGGAGGGGTCGAATGAGAAATGGCTTAGACGGGGGTACATTTAGATAGAGGGAGGGAGGGAGGGAGGGATGGATAGATGGAGGGAGGGAAGCTACCCGCTTCCCCCCTCCCCATCGGGGCTGCGGGCAGTCGATAAATTTGCCCTCTATGTATAATGCAGCGAGAAACGACCCAGCGGAGTGTCGTTAATATTACAGCAACGACCTGCCAGTTTTACTTTTTTTTTTTTTAGTCCCCCTCTGGGTATTTTGACTTTGTGTTTTAATTCCGTTTGAGCTCGTCATGTTGGCAGAACTGTTTCCCTTGAGTAAAATATTGTAAAGTACTTTATCAACCAGAGGCTGTAACTAAATAATCATCTCCTCCTCTTCCTCCTTCCCCTTCTTTTTCTTCTTCTTCCTTTCATCCTCCTTCTCCTCCTCTTTCTTCTTCTGTAACTTTTTATTTTCCTTTTCCTAATGTTGTTGCTCCTCTTCTTTCTCTTTCGAACTTTACTACTACTATTTTTTTCCTTTTTCTTTTCGTCATCCTCATTCTCTTCCCTTTCCTGCTGTTCCTGCTATTCCAGTTCCTCTTCGTTACCCTCTTCCTCCTCCTCCTCTTCTTCCTCTCTGGAAGCATCATCCGGAGAGCGGCGCTCTTTTGGAAATATTGGTGATTCCGTATTTAAAACTGGTGCTGGGGATAATGTATGTTTGGTGGGAGTTGCCAGTGTGGGTTTATGGAGTGTGCTCTCTGATATTTATGCTGCACTGCCCAGTTATGGTGAGTGAGTTATGTGTGTGTTGCGTGCGTGCTTGTGTGTGTGTGTGTGTGTGCGTGTGTGTGTGTGTTGCGTGTGTGTGTGTGTGTTGCGTGTGTGTGTGTGTGTGTGTGTTGCGTGTGTGTGTGTGTGTGTGTGTGTGTGTGTGTACTCACCTGTATATGGTTCCAGGGGGTCATGTCTCAGTTCCTGGTCCCGCTTCTACGTTAAGAACATAAGAAAGAAGGAACACTGCAGCAGGCCTACTGCCCCATGCGAGGCAGGTCCAAGTCTCCCACCGGCTTAAGCCAATGCCCCGACCCAGCCAGGTCAGGTTACATTCACTTAAGGAAGGAGTACGGCATCTGACCTAGTAGCACAAACTAGTCAGGTACAACTCACACCCACCCGCACCCACTCATATATTTATCTAGCCTATTTTTAAAACTACACAACGTTTTAGCCTCTATAACTGTACTCGGGAGTTTGTTCCACTCATCGACAACTCTATTACCAAACCAATGCTTTCCTATATCCTTCCTGAATCTGAATTTATCCAGCTTAAAGCCCTTGCTGCGAGTCCTGTCAATACAAGATATTTTTAGCACGCTATTTACATCACCTTTATTTATTCCTGTTTTCCATTTATACACCTCAATCATATCCCCCCTAATTCCACGCCTTTCTAGAGAGTGCAGATTCAGTGTGTCGTTAGTCGTTACTGAGTTTCATCTGTCACGAGCCTTGTAATACCTATTCTTAAAACTAAGGTCAGTTCTTTAACCTTCTTAACATATTAACTGGGCAGAGAACGACGTATCTTGTGTCATGTATTTACTGTGCACTTCAACCTCCGTGGATTACTTCATGTATATGATGTACTCTCATTGATATACACCACTACAAGTCACGAGTGTTCAACAATAATACAGCGTTCGCTTTCTCCCACTCTCTTCCAGTTTCTCAGTTTCTTCCAGTTTCTCCCAGTTTCTTCGAGTTTCTCAGTTTCTCCCAGTCTCTTCCAGCTTCTCAGTTTCTTCCAGCTTCTCAGTTTCTCCCAGTTTCTTCGAGTTTCTCAGTTTCTCCCAGTCTCTTCCAGCTTCTCAGTTTCTTCCAGTTTCTCCCAGTTTCTTCCAGCTTCTCAGTTTCTTCCAGTTTCTCCCAGTTTCTTCCAGCTTCTCAGTTTCTTCCAGTTTCTCCCAGTCTCTTCCAGCTTCTCAGTTTCTTCCAATTTCTCCCAGTTTCTTCCAGCTTCTCAGTTTCTTCCAGTTTCTCCCAGTTTCTTCCAGTTTCTCAGTTTCTTCCAGTTTCTCCCAGTTTCTTCCAGTTTCTCAGTTTCTTCCAGTTTCTCCCAGTTTCTTCCAGTTTCTCAGTTTCTTCCAGTTTCTCCCAGTTTCTTCCAGTTTACAGTTTCTCCCAGTTTCTTCCAGTTTCTCAGTTTCTCCCAGTTTCTTCCAGTTTACAGTTTCTCCCAGTTTCGCACAGTTTCTCTGTTTCTCCAAGTTTCTTCCCGTTTCTCCCAATTTTTCCAGTTCCGCTTTCTCCCCGTTTCTCCAGGTTTCTCCCAGTTTCTCCCGGTTTCTTCCGGTTTCTCCCAGTTTCTTCCTGTTTCTCCCAGTTTCTCATTTATCCTTTGCGTGTTGTATGCTTCGAGTGCCACCACCTGTCAAGTAGTGGTTATTCTCTGTTAGGTTTACTTAGTTTAATATATGTTAACCTTTGTTTACTTACAATTGATCAGCAATTACGAAGTACAATAAACGTTTGCTTGTGTCTGGCAGCGCAGGACAAGTGGCTCCATCTCACAACGTGCGTTTCAACAACATAAGAATGGAGGAACACTGCAACAGGCCTACTGGCCCATACTAGGCAGGTCTTTCTCAAATCCAAACCCACTATCCAAAATATTTGCCTAACCCATTTTCACTGCTACCTAAGGGATAAGCTTTGATAATACACAAGTATACAAGCATACTTGTGTATACACAGAAGTTTACGACGACGTTTCGGTCCGACTTGAACCACTTACAAAGTGTGAATAAGGGGCTGTCAACTTTTCTGGCTTCATACTGCCCGTTCTAATATTTTTGCCACACAAGAAGTATTGATGCTTTTGTGTCCTATCACAATCACCGATGAAAATAAAGCCTATGGATAGATAAACTTTGCTTATCCATCCATAGGCTTTATTTTTATCACTGTGATAGGACACAAAAGCATCAATACTTCTTGTGTGGCAAAAATATTAGAACGGGCAGTATGAAGCCAGAAAAGTTGACAGCCCCTTATTCACACTTCGTAAGTGGTTCAAGTCGGCCCGAAACGTCGCCGTAAACTTGTCTCTCCTATGTGCGGGTTATTTACTGTGCCTTTTTGTTCTTTAAGTTTGGATAACCGTATAAAGTCGTGTTCTGCTGAGCGCTCAAAAACAAAAAAATGTCTGGGTTCCAGCAGGAGTTAATGGCGTTAATTTAATGTTGGTACATTTTTGTATTGGGGGTTGATAATATGCAAATATCGCGCCGCATTCTTTTATTAATATAATTTGACGATTTTTTGGGAGCCAATCGCGTGATGTCCTTGGCACTTTAATTGTGTTGAAGTTATCGTGGTTGTTGGGGTTATTTGCATAACATGGTCACAGAGTGCGTGGGAATGGTTATTACCAGCTGTCTCTCTCATGTCTCTCAGAGTGCATGGAAATAGTCACTATCAGTGGTCTCTCATGTCTTATACACCTCCATTTGCCTTCCCTTCATCTTATCGTAATTCCATATTGAAGGTTATAGACCTGTGGTCACTTGTCCCAAGCTCTTCTCTGACCTCTAGATTATAACAACAAATAATGCCACATCATTCATACTTATAAATGATAGAACCTTCACTGCTCTCATAGACTCGGTTAAGCACTTATATTACTGGGAGCATTTGAAGTCTCTCGATCTGTATTCCTCAGAATGTGAGCCAGAGAAGTATATTATAATCTACACCTGGAAAATTCTAGAAGGATTAGTCTCAAATCTGCACACACAAATCGTTCCCCTTGAGAGTAAGAGGCTTGGCAGATGGTGAAAAAATGCCCCAGTAAAAAGCGGGGGTGCAGTGAGTGCGCTAAAGGAAAACTCACCAAATCACAGAACGGGTGAGGATCGAACCTATGGCGGATGTGTAAGTGTGAAGGGACAGACTTTTAAGTGTCCTCCCTTCATACATCAAGGATATTACCAGCAGACATTTAACATAAGAACATAAGAAAGGAGGAACACTGCAGCAGGCCTGTTGGCCCATACTGGCTGTAGTCAAGAAGAAACTGGACAAGTTTCTCGAGTCAGTTTCTGATCAGCAGGATTGTGGTGCTTACGCTGAAGTTTCCGCAGCTAGCACCAACAGCCTGGTCGATCAGGGCATCCTCCGGGACCGGGCCGCGAGGGCTTTGAGACTAAAAACACTTTCTAGGCAGGTAGGTAGACTTCCTCAGGCTGGGTCACCTTAACCTGGATCGGTCCCTCAGGCTGAGAGACTGATCACTCAAGTTCCATTTCTCCAAGGTTGATGGACTGATTACATCATTTTCATTTCACTACTACACTGCTGTCTCTGTATTTGACTGAAGAAACCTACTGTGTGGGCGAAACGTTTCAACAATAAAGATATCCAACTGTTGTACATGTCTTAATCATCAGCTTTTAGGTATTTTATACCATTTTCAACAGAAATAAAGATATTTACTTTGTTTAGGAATAGAGGGCACCCGCAGGGTGCTTGCTGACTGCGAACCCAGCATCTCTTGTGGCATAAATGGTAGGGATATTTCCACTTTCGTCAAATTCGCTGGCATTTGTGGCTAATGGCGGATAAAAAAATATGGCTGTAGATCGTGAAATGTGAAAGACTGACCTTGAATAGTTTTAGTTTAGTGATGAAGAAATAGGATGATAATACGATCTTCCAGTGTGGTGTCTACACATCCTCGCCTCTCTTCTCACATCTTAATACATTGTTTGTGTTTTCCTCTCTCACGTTGATACTTTTTCATTGTTCCATCATCCTTTTTTCATTGTTCCATCATCTTTTTTTTTCACTGTTCCATCATCCTTCTTTCTTCACTGTTCCATCATCCTTCTTTTTCATTGTTCCATCCTTCTTCACTGTTCCCTCGTGTTAGACCACAGTGTGGATACTCACAACTTTTCCCTCCTTCCTCCCTCTTCGTTCATTTTTCCCTCCATCCTTCCTTTTCCTTCATTACCCCTTCCTTCACCACTCCATCGTCTCTCTTCATTATTGCCTCCATCCTTATCACCAAGCAGATGTGTTCAGGTAATTGCTTCCCCCGCCAGAGGGAAGGTGTTTGTTGCTCTGATAGAGAGATTACCTGAGTAGGTGAGAGTGGGTTCCTGCACCAACATTACTCACTCACTGACTGTCTAACTCACTGACTGTCTAACTCACTGACTGTCTAACTCACTGACTGTCTAACTAACTGACTGTCTAACTCACTGACTGTCTAACTCACTGACTGTCTAACTGATCGACTGACGGCATTCCGGTATTCTTTATTTCGGATAAGACATAAATGTTTTGATCTGTTATTACTGTTATATATATATATATATATATATATATATATATATATATATATATATATATATATATATATATATATATATATATATATATATATATATATATATATTATATATATATATATATATATATATATATATATATATATATTATATATATATATATATATATTATATATATATATATATATATATATATATATATATATATATATATATATATATATATATATATATATATATATATATATATATATATATATATATATATATATATATATATATATATATATATATATATATATATATATATATATATATATATATATATATATATATATATATATATTATATATATATATATATTATATATATATATATATATATATATATTATATATATATATATATATATATATATATATATATATATTATATATATATATATATATATATATATATATATATATATATATATATATATATATATTATATATATATATATATATATATATATATATATATATATATATATATATATATATATATATATATTATATATATATATATATATATATATATATATATATATATATATATATATATATAGCATAGCTCAAGATTTTCGCACTTTCGTGAGTCGTCAGGAGCAATGCAATGTTGCAAGACAACGAGAATGTCCTCCTAAGTCGCTGTCAGCACATTGCATGCTCTGACGACTAAATGCGAAAATCTTGATCTAAAGTGTTCCATCCATGCATATATATATATATATATATATATATATATATATATATATATATATATATATATATATATATATTATTTATTTATTTGTTTATTTATTTATTAACACATCGGCCGTTTCCCACCAAGATAGGGTGGCCCGAAAAAGAAAAACTTTCACCATCATTCACTCCATTACTGTCTTGCCAGAGGCGAGCTTACACTACAGTTATAAAACTGCAACATTAACACCCATCCTTCAGAGTGCAGACACTACTTCCCATCTCCAGGACTCCAGTCCAGCCTGCTGGTTTCTCTGAATCCCTTCATAAATATTACCCTGCTCACACTCCAACAGCACGTCAAGTCCTAAAAACCATTTGTCTCCATTCGCTCGTATCTAACATGCTCATGCATGCTTGCTTGAAGTCCAAGCCCCTCGCACACAAAGCCTCCTTTACCCCCTCCCTCCAACCTTTCCTAGGCCGACCTCTACCTCGCCTTCCCTCCGCTACAGATTTATTCTCTCTCGAAGTCATTCTATTTTGTTTCATCCTCTCTGCATGTCCAAACCACCTCAACAACCCCTCCTCAGCCCTCTGGATAATAGTTTTGGTAATCCCGCACCTTCTAATTTCCAAACTACGAATTCTCTGCATTATATTCACACCACACATTGCCCTCAGACATATCTCCACTGCCTTCAGCCTTCTCCTTGTTGCGACATTCACCATCCATGCTTCGCACCCATATAAAAGCGTTGGTATAACTATACTCTCATACATTCCCCTCTTTGCTTCCATGGACAAAGTTCTTTGTCTCCACAGACCCCTTAGTGCACCACTCACCTTTTTCTTCTCGTCAGTTCTATGATTCACCTCATCTTTCATAGTCCCATCTGCTGACATGTCCACTCCTAAATATCTGAATACATTTACCTCCATACTCTCTCCCTTCAGTATGATATCCAATCTTTCGTTACCTAATTTTTTTGTTATCCTCATCACCTTACTCTTTCCTATATTCACTTTTAATTTTCTTCTTTTACATACCCTACCAAACTCATCCACCAACCTCTGCAACTTCTCTTCAGAATCTCCCAAAAGCACAGTGTCATCAGCAAATAACTGTGACAACTCCCACTTTGTGTTAGATTCTTTATCTTTTAACTCCACACCTCTTGCCAACACCCGAGCATTCACTTCTCTTACAACCCCATATATATATATATATATATATATATATATATATATATATATATATATATATATATATATATTTCTAAGGTCCAATGTAAAACTCATTGTTTTAATTGCAGGTATGGTGAGGCGTACGATAGAAGAGCTGGTCGGTGTTATAGGTAAGATGTGGTGGTGTTGAGGTTGGGGTGTTGGATTTGTTTTGATGCACTGGAAGACAGACAAAATGTAGTAGACACTGACTTTACAAGAGCCTTTGGCTAGTATGACCATGGGGTAATAGCGCACAAAATGCGTGCAGAAGAAAATAATGGAAAATGGGTAGATTGATTTTTATTTTTTTTAGCAAATTAGATACAAAGACAGTCAACAAAACAAAATCAAAGGCTGCCTCAGTGGAAAGCTGTTTTGCTCAAAGCACAGTACTAGCTTTAATACTTGTTCTCATTCTCATATTCAATATAGAGACGTCTCACAAGTCATAGAACAATATCATCATTTGCTGACTATATTAGAATTTGTATGAGAGTGCTGTATTAAGGAGACACCTTTCCAAACTGATATATAGCAAGTTTTCCAGAGAACTACACAAAACAATATGATTTTTCAGTGGAAAAATTGAAGAGTAAATAACTGAAACGGAATATAAAACAATCTCAAACTGCTCAGTTGAGCAGAAAATTAATGTATAACTTCTCTTTGGGATCAGAGCAGTGTTACCATCACCAACAACCTGGATAAGTAGAACCTTCAAAACAAAATGTTAAGGCAATGATGATACTCTCTAAGTCACTTGTATTCTAAACTGAAATATTGCTGCCCTCTAACCGCTAATTTTAATACTGAAAGAATTGTAGAACTGGAAAATGTACAGAGAGCCATGACTATCCCTATAAATTCAGTCATGCACCTAAATTATTTGAAACGTCCTAAGTCTGACTAGCTTTCAGAAACCTAAGCAAGGACTCATTCACGACACTGTATACGGCATATGTCAGGCAGACCATACTGGAGTATAGAGCACCAGTATGGAACCCACGCCTGATCAAGCATGTCAAGAAACTGGAGAAAGTGCAGAGATTTGCAACGAGATTAGTCCCAGAGCTAAGGGTTATGTGCTATGAAGAGACATTGATGGAGTTAAACCTGATGACACTAAAGGAAAGGACTATGGATATGAAAACACAAAATACTGAGAGGAATTGATAGGGTGGACAGGTACAGATTGTTCGAGAGGCGGGAAACAGGATCACGAGGGCACACCTAGAAGTTGAAAACACATTTGTCACAGGGATGTTATGAAGTATTTCTTTCTTAGAGTGGTCAGGAAGTGAAATAACCTAGGCAGAAGAGTGGTAGAGGCAGGAGCCATACATATCTTTAAGAAGAGGTACGATAAGACTCTCTAAGCAAGGAGTGAACCCAGTAGCGGCCATCGAAGAGGCAGGGCCAGGAACTAAGACTCGACCTGTGCATCACATGTAGGTGCGCGCGCACAGACACACACACACACACACACACACACACACATGCACGCTCATACTAACACGCAAATTTGATCTAAGAGAAGAAACCGGATGAAATGAAATTCAAAATTCAATCTCTCTCTCTCTCTCTCTCTCTCTCTCTCTCTCTCTCTCTCTCTCTCTCTCTCTCTCTCTCTCTCTCTCTCTCTCCCTCCTCTCTCCCTCCCTCTGTTTCCCCTGCTTGTAGTGTATGCAGGCAGCGTAGCAGTCTAGACACAAGGGAGCGAACTGATCCCACCAACTTGGGCTGTTTTGTGGCAGGGAGGGGCGGGCCAGGCCCCCCACCTCCGCTGAAACTTGCCTCATTCACTATCCTCCAGAGAAACTTGGCGAGTTTCCTCACTTTGAATACATCCGCTGCTTGCTCAGTAATGTTTGTTGAATTGTCTGCCGCCTCGTGAGAGAGAAGGGTGTGTGTGTGTGTTTATGTGTGTGTGTGTGTGTGTGTCCAACGTACATCCCACAGCCAGGGAGGGAGTGTGAAAAAAGGAAGGAGAGAATATGAATGAAGAAAGGAGGGAGGGGGTGTGAAAGAAAAGAAAGTGTGAAAGAAAGAAGGAAGAAAGAGTGTGAAAAAAGGAAGGAGTGTGAAGGAAGGAAGGAGGGAGGGTTGCTGGCGCGAGTTTTAGATCTCGCACCATTCATTTTCCAGAGTATCTTTGTCCAGTTTTTCTCCCCACGATTTCAAGAGCCCCTCAGATCGAGTTGGTTGTTAGAGCTCTTGGGTCCCCAGGGTTACGCTGCCAGCGACACCCTTAATGATATCTTGTGGTGCGTCGTTATTATGCCCGCCGTCTCGTAATTATTTAGTGCTGCCTTGAAAAAGATGCTTCTTGATTTTTTTTCAGCTGACTTGATTATATATTCATCACACATGTAATGATTTGTGAATAAATCATATACTTCGAATTTTAAAGAATTTTTATTTATATATCAGTATAAATAATGCAAATACTCAGTCCAACACTTGGAGATGTAGAAAACTTGCTATCTGATCTCGGTATATTCACAAATGTTTTCCTAGTTGTCGATGTCTCTGAGATCATTAGACACTTTTTTTGCGCATTTCTCTGTCTTAAGAAAGAAAAAAGGTTGAGGAGGAATCAGACTTATTGCTGCCACCTTGTGTCATGGCTGCTGTTGGAATTATAAGTTGCCATGAAGGTGAAACTAAGATTGTGAGGCAGCAGCTTATTGAGCACGGGCATGCACACATTACCAAACAAATTAAAATGTTTTGATTGAACTGGACTTGACCAGTGCTTCCAGTTTAGTCAAAAGGGCTGGTGTATCCCGAGCTGTTCATCAACATCTCCCTTCCTTTTATTCATTCATCTAGTTGTACTACTTCGACGTCTCCCAACTTTTTCTCTGATGAACACGAAATTGACTAGTGTAAGTCTAGCAGCGGCAGGGAAGCTGTCCACTGAGCTCAACATCTGGTTTCTTAACGATGGCACTCAAGCTGGCACTACAGAATGTTAGAGAAAATTTGAAAGGTTAAAGATGTTGGAGTGAACCTAGAATTATTCCTAAACCCCTCCAGATATGAAGTAGGACAATACAGGCTTGGATTACCGTAGATATTAAGGCTGTGCGCGATAGTTCGCTATAGTTACACTTGTTACATTTAATCTTTGGTTACATTTGGGTGGTGACAGTCGCCTGTAGTTATTGTTTGTGCTACTTGGGTGATGAAAAGTGCACTTTCTGTATTGGAATCACAATCGGAAGTGAGTTTAAGTGATGTGTGATGAGATGAGAGGGAAAGACATGACACTGATGGAGGAATAGTGGGATATTCAGGTGAAAGATTTGGTGTGTGTGAAAAATGGGATAATTTTCAGTGGTGTGTATCTCTCTGCACACTGTCTACTCTGCTTGTGTCTGCCTCTCTCCGTGCTTTGATCTGAAATATCTCAGGTATTGTAAGTGTAGTTAAAAATATGAGTTTGTAGTATCACTGATAATTTTTTTTTCAATTCCTCTGTTGGATGAAGACTTCTCATGTCTGGTTTCTAACTTACTGTCTTATTCTACACTAAATGATACTCATTCAATAGTTTTTTTTTTACACAGGGTTTGACAAGGTTAGGTTAAGAATCCCTAGCTTTATTGACAAGCTATTTACAATTTAAACGTTCCTAACTTTATTGACAAGCTAAGAGCTGTTACCTACATCAGCTCATTTGAAAGCATTTTTATTGTTATGAAACATACAAGTAGGGAACAGGATGAAGTTGGAGCCATCTGTGGGTCAGCAGTTTCAATTGATCAACTGACTTTATCTCGTTGACATCATAATGCTGTACGATTGTGTTCCAGACTCGAGTCATCCTGGGGATAAATGATCTCAGATGAAGTGATGTTCTGGAGAAGGGCACAGCCAGAGTGAAGTTGCTGCTTGCTGCCCGTCTTGTGGTATAGAAGCTTGCTTCTCGTTGTCCTCGAAGTGGAGCCAAGTGTGGTACTTTGACAATGTTGGCCTTGTACATAACAGTAAGGCCGCCCACATCCCTCCTGTGTTGACTCTGCTGAAATGACAGATCTATCCATGATGGGTCCAGGCGAGAGATGAGACGTCTTGCTCTGTTATCTACTCTGTCAAGCAGTCGCAGATGAGAAGTGAGGGGGGGGGGGCAGGCAAACCAAGAAAGTGGAGCATACTCAAGGTGTGAGCGTAGTTGTTCCTCATACAGAATCTTGAGGCACAAGTACGCTCACACCTTGAGTATGCTCCACTTTCTTGGTTTACCTCCCCCCCCCTTTCATCACACACACACACACACACACACATTCACAAACCTTCCTTTTCATTTCATGTTGAACTAGTACAATTCAGCTGCATTACATTAAAAAAAATAGATTGATTCCAGTTTGTCAGAAAATGCCAACAGATTTAGTAGCAAAAAAATGTAATGACTAAGTACCCTCAGTATTTCCAGCAAATTGCAGTGTAAAAAATACCGCCTAATTAGAATGATTTGTTCTCAAAAAAAAAAAATAGAAATAAACATGGGTTGGTTCGGAGCTTCGGTAAATCCGGACAATTCATTATACAGGTAACAATCGTCTATTAATTTTGTTTGCAATGATAGTAACAGTTAATTTCAGTTCTTTTAAGAGGATTTTCAGGATCACATCCAGCGCTGTTTCCCACCGCAGAGAGGGATTAAGGGGGGAGGGAGGAGAATGAGAGGGAGGGGATTGAGGCAGGAATGGATACAGAGAGAGAGAGAGAGAGAGAGAGAGAGAGATTGTAACGAAGAAAATTGGTTACACCAGTAATGTGCTGCTACCCTACTCGATATAGTAGAAAGAAAAGCTGGAGAGGGAGGGAGGCAGAGATGTATTGATGGACGGCAGGATAATGGGAAAAGGAAGGAGGAGAGAAGGCGGAGAAAAATAAAAAAGTTTGGGATGGATGTTAAAAGTGTTTCAATAACTGGAGGTGATGGTTACACAGAGATATAAACATTTCCATACGTAAATTCCTAATCAGCCTCCGTTGGACTACTTGTGGCCGCCACCAACAGCCTAATTGATGAGGCCATCAAGCAGGAGGCCTGGTCTGGGAGCGAGGCCACGGAGGCGGTAACAACCAACGCTCGTGGAGGTGGGAACACAGTAGGTATGCAAACTGATTCAATGTGTGCGCAACAATCTGTGGGAAATACGCTAAGTTCGTAAGGGTCATGTATCGCCTTGGGAATGGGAAACAGAGATTGATTCGAAGAATGGAGGGTAGCTTCAATTCCTTGGATGAAAAGCCCTTCGTGGAATAAGCCATATACTGCAGAAGTTCACCAAAGCTACAGCGGGTTTACTGGCTTCAATAATTGCTAATGTTTAAAAAAAAGTTCTCATTAATGACGCATTTTTTTGTACTAATATTAGCTACATATGTGACATGTCAATATATCTTATTAATGAAAATAAGACACCGGACATGTTAAGCAGGTTTTGTAAATTTGCTTGCAACAGATAAGTCAACCTGCTGTCTTCAAGAAGGCACTGGATAGGCACCTAAAGTCAGTACCTGACCAACCAGGCTGTGGTTCAGTTTGCGTGCGACCAGCAGTAACAGCCTAGTTGATCAGACCCTGATCCACCACTAGGCTTGGTCTCAGACCAAGCCGCGGGGTCGTTGACCCCCGAAACCCTCTCCAGGTAAACCGTAGATATAAATACAGTTGTATTCCTGTTAACCCTTCTAGGGCCTAGTGCCTTTTGTGTATCCATATGCTCTTGCGCTACCCTCCACAGGATGGATATACCTACCTGGAGTCTACCTGGAGGGCATTCCGGGGATCAACGCCCCCGCGGCCAGGTCCATGGGTATGGGGCGCACAATAAGCTAGTCACTTCGTCAGCAAAATCTAAGAATTTAATCCCTCACTTCCTCTTTCCCTCATTTTCCTTCCCCTTCCCTCACTGTCCTTGCTTCGGGTGTTTCTTACGTGTTCTGGTCATCCATTTAGTAAGTGATCCGTCTTAACTGTATCGGCCACACCATTTTCAATCCTTCGTGTCTAGACCCCGTCCTCCTCTCCCCTCTCCACCTCTCCCATCAAACCCTCCCCCCCTCCCAACACCGACCCCTCCATCTCCCCACCGCCTCATTTTTCACTGTCACACCACCTGATCCTCTCCCACCCTTTCCCCACACCACCCTCTTCCGCTACAACACTCCACCCCACTCTTCAACACTCCACCCCACGCTCCAACACTCCACCTCGCTCTCCGACACTTCACCCACTCTCCAACACCAACCCATTTTACACGACTCCATACACCCATACAACAATCTCCATATCACCTGTTAATGAAATGGAAAGAAAGCCAAAATACTTTTCGCATATGCAAAATTCAGGTCGAAAACTACATATATTGTAGTAATTGGTCCTTGTTTGAAGGAGATAAGATTTTGTTTGGATTTTAACCCGGGGGAGGGTTAGCCACCCAGGATAGCCCGAAATGCCCCGGAATGATAGTGACTTTTTGTACTTAGCAAACCAAAATTGTAATTACACATTGTAACCTTTACAAAGAAATAAACCTTTATCTTTATCCTTTATCTAATAAAGTCAGTGCGTCACCGGGGACTGTTTTATTTCCATTGTTTTTTTTTAATCTTATCCCCCAGGATGCGACCTACAACAGTCGACTAATACCCAGGTACCTACTAACTACTAGGTGAACAGGGACAACAGGTGTAAGGAAACATGCCCAACGATTTCACTCGTGCTAGGAATCCAACCACGGACACTCAGTATGTGAACTGAGTGCGTTATCAACTGAGCCACAAGACACCCTCTTGCACCTACGACAACAAATAAGCGAAACGCTGAAGTCACACTGACTTGTGTTCAGTGACTGTTAATCACACTAAAGAGTGACAGTGCAAATGAATTTTTCACGAGTGGGACCAAAATACTGCCAACATCTCTAAAATTTCTGACATAACCCCAACCCCATGTCAAACTTGGGTAAACTCTAGATTTCCGATCTGCCTAATTAATATCCTCTAGTTACCCACACAGTTTACGAGGGTTGAGAGCTTCACCATGTTTGTTTCACTTCATTATATATCTTATTTTCAAAAACTTTTCTAGCATGGGAGTGTCTTGTTAGTGAAAATGTGATACTATATATAGTAAGCAAATATCCTAAATTTGTTTGCAGCAGATAAGACAAATTTTTGATATAGAGCCAGCTGTACTCCTGTTAACCCTTTTTGGGCCTAGTTCCTGGGCATTTTTTTTATTTGTGTTCTTGCCCAGACATCCACGAGATATATATGGGGTGCAATATTAACTAGCCGCTTAGGCGGCAAATCAAAATCAATCCACCGCAGGCCAAGGTCAATACAGAGAATGGGAATAATCTAAATATCTAATATAAATCAATGAGTGGTAGTAATGTATAAAGTGAAAGGGGAAATTTATGGATCAGAGTAAATGAGGGATTGAAAAGCTGGTAATAAAATTACTACTGAGTGTCAGGATGTAAGAATATTGTATCTTATTACAAAGTTACACTACAATAACTCCATTAATTACCGGAGTTCTGAATGGGAATGATAATATTGATGGGTAGAAATTCTGAAAGGAACTCAATGATACCACACTGAAAACAATGCTTTTCTTCCATGGGCTCTGAACCACCAGTTTTTCTCCCAAGACTCCCAGCTATACACAGCTGTCTAACCTGGCTCCTCACTCGCTGGGTCTAAACTGAACTCAACACTTCCTCTTCCTTACATTCCTCCTTTATATGCATCTTCATTCTTTCTGAAGGTTAATGGCTAGAGGGTACTATAAACGCTATATACTATGCAACACAGATGCAGACAGGCGATCTTAATAATGTAGAACAAGTCACGTGGGGATATGGAAATCTTCAGCCCATGAGTTCAAGGTTTCCATCCCCGTGTGGGTTGTTCTGCGCTATGTGCTATATGATAGCTACTTTATCGTCTCATTTAAGGCAGCACTTTGTCTAAGAGGGGTCGCAACCTCCTTCGGTTCACAAATTCAGTTAACTTTCGACTTAGAGGTCAAAGGTCTATGACAGTGTTATACATATGGGGCCAGGTGCTATGCCTCGACACCTGCAACCACAGTTAGGTGAATACATTACGCAGTGGCTCTCCTCACATTGTTAGGTAAAAGGACACAAGTGCAACTAATGAGACATTTTATTGTGGTAACGTTTCGCTCTCCGGAAGCTTTGTCAACAAAGCTTCTGGAGAGCGAAACGTTGCCACAATAAAATGTCACATTAGTTGCACTTGTGTTCTTTTACCTAACATATTGTGGGTAATTCTACCAATATTATTACAATCTTCATATTGATAGTATACCCATGCGCCCTGTCCCGGGCCCAGAGTCGTGGAACTCCTTATTCATAAACATATTAAAAGAAATAAACTTTTACATGACTCAAATATCCATTACGACTGCAAGGTAAGAAAAATGAAGAGATAGTATACGCAGACTTTGCAAAATATTTACAGTGTTTTCTCGGATGTTTTTTTTTTATTGTTTTATTGGCCGGTTTTTTTTTTTTTTGGTATCATTCGATAGAAGGGAAAACTTATTATTGAAATAGAGATGAATTTGATTGGTTTCAGGAATGGAAGTAGCTTGAAATTGAGTTGAAAGTAACTGAAATATTCTTTGACAAGTGTGATCATGGTGGAAGACGCAATTACAGAGAGGATCTTTATGGAGACGTTTTGTCAGGCTGCTGCTTCCTCTCTGACTGGAGAAACCTGTCCACAGGCGAAACATCTTAATAAATTTCCTCTCTGCAATTGCGTCTTTCTCACCGCATGTTGTAATAGCATATAAAATGCGTGCAAAAAAAGGGGGAAAATTGGGCAAATATATTTTTTTTAATATCGTGTTAGATAGGAGCGAATGGAGACAAATGGTTTTTAGGACTTGACGTGCTGTTGGAGTGTAAGCAAGGTAACATTTATGAAGGGATTCAGGGAAACCGGCAGACCGGACTTGATTCCTTGAGATGGGAAGTACAGTGCCGGCACTCTGAAGGAGGGGTGTTAATGTTGCAGTTTTGTAGCTGTAGTGTAAGCACGCCTCTGGCAAGACAGTGATGGAGTGAATGATGAAAGTTTTTCTTTGTCAGGCCACCCTGCCTTGGTGGGAAACGGCCGATGTGTTGATTAAAAAAAAAATGGAAAGTTGTGTTCCTCAAGGCACAGCACTTGGCACTTTAGTTTGGCATCTGTTGAGGAAACAACAAATCTTTAAGCTGATATTAATCAGCTTTTCCAGTGAGCCAAAGAAAACTGTGATGTTCAGGGAGAACAAACTTCAGTTTATAATAATAACCACAATAATAATAATAAAACAATAATAATACTAGTAATAACATTTAAAAGTATAGTTTTCTAAGTATACAAGCAATATTACTGTTGGAACTTGGAGCCTAACCCTTGTAGAAGCCTCAAGTGGAAGAAGAATATATAAGTAGAAGAAAAATATATGTACGAAAGAGAAGAGGCAGAGGGAGAAATAAAAGAATAAGCAAAAGAGGTCGAGGGAAAAATAGAGAGTGCGGAGTGATCATTTCAGATATAATAAGGTTTGGTGCAAGGGGAAGTCGAGTCCCTGGGATGAAGAGCCCCTCCTGAGCAGCATACAGGCACCCCCGTTGAAGGGTAAGGAAGGGAGGGAGGGAGAGCAAAGTGAGAGTGACGGTATAAGGCAATGTTCATAATGTGCCGGTCGCCTGGGCTTCATTATATGCAAATGTGACGGAGCCTTACCTTACCCTCCTGTCCTCGAAGCTGGCGACTTGCCTTTCTCTCTCTTTCTCTGTTTCTCTCTGTCTGTCTGTCTCTCTCTCATTCATTTCCCCCTCCTGTCCCTTCTTCCTTCTCCTCTTTCTCTACATTCTCTTCGTCTTCATTTTCTCTTTCGTCCACCCTCCTCTTCCCCAGTCTCTTTCTTTCTCTTCTATTTTTCTTTTCCTCTTTGCCTATTTCTTTTTTTATCGTTGTCTTCGTCCTGCTCCTGCGTGTGTCTCCGCACCGTGCCCTCACTTGGCTAGAACCACAACGGAAATAAGAGGGAAATCTGGTATGTGCGTTGTCAGAAGTCACAGAGAGAGAGAGAGAAAGAAAGAGAGTGTGATGGTGGGAGGAAATTGAATAGTGGAATGTGAAGGTGGTGTTACGAGGAAAGGAGAGAGAGAGAGAGAGAGAGAGAGAGAGAGAGAGAGAGACTGGCTCCGAGTTAAGGCGGCTCACACGCCTGTATTTGAGAACCAATCTCAGCCCTTCTGCTTGATTTACCCGGATTTTCCTCTCAACATTTTTGAGGGTTTGATTTTTGGCCCCCTGTGAGACATGCTTGCCTATGCTTCCAAAGCAGGGTTTGTTGTGGGCAAACATCTCGCTTCTATTCACCAGTCTAGGGATTTGGTAAAACAAGAAGTGCAGTGTGCACCAGTCATTACTGAACACTGACATCTTGTACAAATATATTTATAGTCTCCATGATAAATAGTAATCACATTGTACAACATAATTGAAGTACTTTAATGCCTAATTACATGTGTATCAATCCGTGCGCCAACTGTAAGTTAATCGTCCGACAAATGATAACTAGTCCAAGTCGAACACCAGACTAATGATATGAAGGATACATAACACATAACTCCAAAGACCCTTAGAAGTATCAGCGTGTGTATCTCACTAGCACACGATCTCATGTCTACATATCGCATATTTCCAGATACCATCACTTTGAAGTCCACAAAATGCAACGTGTAGACACTGAGCACACTGTGAGGACACTGAAAAATTACAGGAAGACATAAGCAAGGTTTTCCAGTGGCCAGTGGAGAACAACATGACGTTCAATGGTGATAAGTTCCAGCTGCTTAGGTATGGAAAGAATGAAGAACTCAAAGAGGATCACCAAATAGAACGAAAGGAACACGTAAAAGACCTGGGAATAATTATGTCAGCTGACCTTTCTTTTAAGGAACATAAGACAAAGATCACGACAGCCAGGAAGATGACGGGGTAGGTATTGAGAACTTTCAAAACAAGGGAAATAATGCCGATGGTGACACTCTTCAAATCGCTAGTGCTCCCTCACTTAGAATACTGCTCTGTGCTGACGGCCCCGTTCAAAGCAGGAGAAATATCAGAGCTGGAACAAATACAGAGATCGTTTACGGCTCATATTGAGCCAGTAAAGCACCTAAATTACTGGGAACGCCTTAAAGTCTTGAACATGTACTCGTTGGAGCGGAGGAGAGAGAGATACATGATAATATATACCTGGAAAGTACTCGAGGGCCTGGTCCCAAATCTGCACACTGCCATAACAACATAGTGGAGTGAGAGATATGGGAGGAAGTGTAAAATAAACCCAGTGAGGAGCAGGGGTGCGGTGGGGACAATACGGGAGCACTGTATTAACATCCGGGGTCCCAGACTATTCAACATCTTACCAAAATATATCATAACACGGCTGGAACAAATGTAGAAGCCTTCAAGAGGAAAGTGGACAAGTATCTTCACCAGGTGCCAGATCAACCAGGCTGTGATAGATATGTGGATCAGCGGGCCTCCAGCAGCAACAACCTGGTTGACCAGGCAAGCACCAGACTAGCCAGACCCATGGCCGGGCTCCGAGAGTAGTGAAACTCTTCAAAGGTAAAAAGTACACTTAAGACATGTTAGGTAAGGTTTGTAAGGAAACAGGACAAGTGTTTCCTGAGGTGGGTCTTAGTCATATGATGACCCGCAGCTAGAGCTTTTGGTCATCTGACCGAGGCCTTCCACTGGCTTACTGGTTCTCCCCTTTAAAAATTATGGTTAAAATTCTAACCATAAGACACTAAGAGATAGTCCATATATAACCCTAGCATAGGTTGAGTCTACAGGGCTGGACAAACACTAACACCACTCACTACTTAGTATGCAGAAGCAAATCTCTTCCTGAAGCCACACCAGATAGTCAGGGAGAGAATAAGTGCATGTATGTGTGGTGTGTTACGGATACTCTGAACAACAGAGGGGTGATGTTTGGCCCCAGAGGCGAAGTCCACTATGTAGAGAAACTCCAGTACCTTCTGGAGGTCATATCATGTGTAAGTAACTCCAGTACCTTCTGGAGGTCATGGGTGAGTAACTCCAGTACCTGCTGGAGATTATATCATGGGTGAGTAACTCCAGTACCTGCTGGAGATCATATCATTGGCGAGTAACTCCAGTACCTGCTGGAGATCATATCATTGGTGAGTAACTCCAGTACCTGCTGGAGATCATATCATTGGTGAGTAACTCCAGTACCTGCTGGAGATTATATCATGGGTGAGTAACTCCAGTACCTGCTGGAGATCATATCATTGGTGAGTAACTCCAGTACCTGCTGGAGATCATATCATTGGCGAGTAACTCCAGTACCTGCTGGAGATCATATCATTGGCGAGTAACTCTAGTACCTGCTGGAGATCATATCATTGGCGAGTAACTCCAGTACCTGCTGGAGATTATATTATGTGTAAGTAACTCCAGTACCTGCTGGAGATCATATCATTGGTGAGTAACTCCAGTACCTGCTGGAGATTATATTATGTGTAAGTAACTCCAGCACCTACTGGAGATTATATTATGTGTAAGTAACTCCAGTACCTACTGGAGATTATATTATGTGTAAGGAACTCCAGTACCTACTGGAGATTATATTATGTGTAAGTAACTCCAGTACCTACTGGAGATTATATTATGTGTAAGTAACTCCAGTACCTACTGGAGATTATATTATGTGTAAGTAACTCCAGCACCTACTGGAGATTATATTATGTGTAAGTAACTCCAGTACCTACTGGAGATTATATTATGTGTAAGTAACTCCAGTACCTACTGGAGATTATATTATGTGTAAGTAACTCCAGTACCTACTGGAGATTATATTATGTGTAAGTAACTCCAGTACCTACTGGAGATTATATTATGTGTAAGTAACTCCAGCACCTACTGGAGATTATATTATGTGTAAGTAACTCCAGTACCTACTGGAGATTATATTATGTTTAAGTAACTCCAGTACCTACTGGAGATCATATCCACATATACTTAGTCAAACATCTAAGCTGCTGGGAACGCTTGAAGCTCCTTCAATTGTGTTCCTTGAAACGTAGCGGAAAAAAGTACATCATAATTTACACCTGGAGGGACTGTTCCCAAACTCGAACACCGAAATCACTCCTCTTGAAAACACGAGACTTAGCAGACGGTGCAAAGTACCTGCAATAAAATAAAGCAGGGGCGTGACGAATACACTAAAGAGAACTCGATGAGTATCAGAGGTCCTCGACTTTTCAACGCCGTCCCTTCATGTATAAGGGAAATTACCAGCAAATCTCTGGCAGTCTTCAAGAGGGAATTTGACAAGTTCCTCAAATCAGTGTCTGACCAGCCGGGCTGTGGTTAGTACGTTGGGCTACGTGCGGCATTCAGTAACTGCCTGGTTGATCAGATCTTGATCAACTGGGATGTCTGGTCTAGGATCGGACCGCGGAGGCGCTGACCCCGGAAACATCCTTCAGGTATTCTTCAGGTGCCTGCTGGAAGTCATATCCTGTGTTAAGCTGCTGGAAGTATTCAAGTGTCGGGTGGAAGATATCCCTGGAATGCGGTGTACCTCATGAGGATATTTATAAAAGGTATTTATTTCCCTCTTGTTCTAACACTTGTTTCCCTCTTTCCATTTACATCCCATTCTCCCTCTTTCCATTTCCTCCCCTCCATTCGCCCTCTCCTTTTTTTCTTCTAATTCTTATCTGGTTTTTCTCCCTCCTTTCTTCATTTATCATTACCTACCTAACTGATAGTATGATGGGGTGTGTGAATGTGGGGAAAAAGGGTTGGCAGCAGTTGAGGACAGTGTAGGAGTTTGCTGGCCAAGAGTCTGCACATATTGCTGGTAAGGAGGGAAGGGAAGGAAATATCCAGCACGACAAATTATATGACTCTGCTTGCCAGAAATCTACACATGCTTGAGTACTTATGCAGGTGTGTGGAGGCAAGGATGGAAGATTGCTCCCCAGAACTTTGCACTTGTTACACTACTCGCCCAGGTGTGTGGAGGCAAGGATGGAAGATTGCTTCCCAGAACTTTGCACTTGTTACACTACTCGCCCAGGTGTGTGGAGGCAAGGATGGAAGATTGCTTCCCAGAACTTTGCACTTGTTACACTACTCGCCCAGGTGTGTGGAGGCAAGGATGGAAGATTGCTTCCCAGAACTTTGCACTTGTTACACTACTCGCCCAGGTGTGTGGAGGCAAGGATGGAAGATTGCTTCCCAGAACTTTGCACTTGTTACACTACTCACCCAGGTGTGTGGAGGCAAGGATGGAAGATTGCTTCCCAGAACTTTGCACTTGTTACACTATTCACCCAGGTGTGTGGAGGCAAGGATGGAAGTATACCAGAAGGACATGGTACAAGACTATGTATGTATTACAGTACCCATGCTGGTTTGTAGAGGTAAAGGGGGAATGGGTGATGTCAGGAGACAGTGTAGGACTCTGCATATGTTGAAGTGCTCCTGTACATGTTGCAGTGCTCCTGCACATGTTGCAATGCTCCTGCACATGTTGCATGGTCCTGCACATGTTGCAGTGATCCTGCACATGTTACAGTGCTCTTGCACATGTTGCAGTGCTCCCTTGCATGTTGCAGCTTGGATTATACTCAAGCTTGAGCTCTTTACTCACAGTTATGACAGCCTTGATAGCTAAAGGACACTGCCAAACGCTTGTGAGTACTCACCTGATTTTGGTTGCAAAGGTCGAGTCTCAGCTCCTGGCCCCGCCTCTGAAGTCCGCTCCTGGTTTCACTCATTGCTGCGTGATCCGTATCATACCTGTTCTTCACACTATGTATAGATTCTGCCTTTACCATTTTGCTCTCTAGGCTGTTTCATTTCCTTACCACTTTAAGGCTAAAGAAGTATTTCCTAACATCCCTGTGACTTATCTGTGCTTTTAACTTCCAGCTATAACCTCATGAATCTGAAACCTGTATCTAAAGCAGACTATCCCCGTCCACTTTATCAGTTCCTCTTAAGTATTGTGTACGTCGTATGTCACCTCTGGTCCTTCTGTCCTCTGGTGCCGTCAGGTTTAGCTCCACTAGCCTCTCCTCATAGGTCATACTCCTCAGCTATGGGACAAGTTTCGTTGCAAATCTCTGCACTTTTTCCAGCTTTACATGCTTAACCAGATGTTGGCTCCATACTCGCACTGGATACTTCAAGATGGGCCCGACATATGCCGTGTATAGGGTCGTGAATGCCTCCTTATTGATTTTCCTGAAAGCTACCCCAAATTTTGTAGTCTCGTGTTTGCTGCATCAGTTATTCGGTTAATGTGTGCCTCAGACGAAGTGCTCGGAACTATACTTACCCTGAGGTCCTTCACTTTCAGGGAGGTTTGCAGCCTTTGTCCCCCGAGCCTGTAATAATAATATCTTTATTTCTACAAGTACATGTACAAGGTATACACTGTTTCCAGACGTCTTTACATTTCGTCGTAATCATGCCCCTTTAAATATAATGCTAATGCCCCTTTAAATATAAGGGGGCGTTACCAAAAGACCACTTACTGTGTTCAATTGTAACTTGACAGGTTCCTTGCTTCCCTTCATCATAAGCCGGGCTGTGGTGGCTGCATTGAGTTCGGTGCTGCTGGCACCAATAGCCTAACTGTTTATGCCATCAGTCAGAAGGCTTGTTCCTAGACCTGGCAGCTGGGACGATGATCCGCCAGCTTCACAAAGACTCCAGTATGCGAGGCATGAAATGCCATTTGTAGTTCGATATTGGCTTTCTTATAGAGACCCTCGCCTTTCCAGATGGTCTTCTAATCTAGTTATATTTTTTATCACTGTATACAGTATATCCAGGTCTTCCCGCAGTCTTTTTATTTCTTATTTCAATTTTTTTTAATTACGTGCATATTTGTATAGTTATTTTTCAATCTGCTAATTTGGTTATATTAAACCAGTGTTGATTGTTGTATTGCACCATTGGTTATATTAAACCAGTGTTGATTGTTGTATTGCACCATTGGCTATATTAAACCAGTGTTGATTGTTGTATTGCACCATTGGCTATATTAAACCAGTGTTGATTGTTGTATTGCACCATTGGTTATATTAAACCAGTGTTGATTGTTGTATTGCACCATTGGTTATATTAAACCAGTGTTGATTGTTGCATTGCACCATTGGTTATATGATACAAGTGTTGATTGTTGTATTGCACCATTGGTTATATTGGGATTTGGGATATTGGGATTTTTTTCAATGTTTGCATTTTTCTTTTATCGCAAAGATGTCTGGGGCAGGGGCAGGGGCAGGAGCAGGGGCAGGGGCAGGGGCAGGGGCAGGAGCAGGGGCAGGGGCAGGGGCAGGGGCAGGAGCAGGGGCAGGGGCAGGTGCAGGAGAGGGGTTCCTCCCTCCATTGAAGGAAAAGGGGAGGGAAATTGGGGCGGCTGGTCTTTTCCCCAGACTTGTGAAGCGAAAAACCTCTTACAGGATATGAAAATATTAATTGGTCACTGTTGACATGACATGATATTACATTTAAAATAAAAAAACTTAAGTCACCATTCATCAATGGTGTTTGGCTGTTTATGTATATAAATTACTCCTATAAACCTGTCTTAAGTTACTTTTAGCTGACTGATAACCTCTTTAAGTTGTAGCCTTTCCGCTTCCCCTGAGAATTTGTTCAGGCTACAGGCCTGTTATATCTGTGTGTGTGTGTGTGTGTGTGTGTGTGTGTGTGTGTACGTACTCACCTATTTGTGGTTGCAGGGGTCGAGTCATAGCTCCTGGCCCCGCCTCTTCACTGATTGCTACTATGTCATCTCTCCCTGCGCCATGAGCTTTATCAAACCTCGTCTTAAAACTATGTATGGTGTTTGTGTGTGTGTGTGGGTGTGTGTGTGGGTGTGGGTGGTTAACCGGTTAGTTTAAGCATTTGAAGCCTTCATGGCTTCGCCCCAGACGCTGAGAGAGCAATTTAGCGAGCATTGCGGAAGCGCACTCTGCTGCGGGATTCGACTCGTGGAAGTCTATTTTCATAAAGAAATGCAATAAGCCACTATCAGAGGGCCTCAGGATTCTTTGCGCTGGAAGCAAGTCAGTGGCGGGCCTCAACTTGGGTGTCATTGAGGGGAGAAGTCATGTACGTAACTTTACTTGAGGTGCAGCATCTTAACACTTCCACAATATATTACATAAATATTATGTAGATATTATTATACGAGGGCACTCAACCTGTACTCACTAAAGTCCCAAGGTTAGCTATACTGGGAGCAAGAAAATACCTTGAATTGGTAATATTTTGTTTTTAAATTATTTTTTTTAACACGTCGGCCGTTTCCCACTAAGGAAGGGTGACCCAAAAAAGAAAACCGACAATTTTTCTTCTTTTCACGTTTAGTAATTTATACAGGAGGAGTTACTAGCCCCTTGCTCCCGGCATTTTAGTCTCTTATGACATGCATAGCTTATGGAGGAAGGATTCTTCTCCGCTTCCCATAATAGAATTCGTTCGAGGCTTTGATATTAACTATACTTTGAAAGTATCTTAAGGGAATATAATTCCATTTACCATGTGTAATTAGTACACTCAGGGATTTTAGTGTTATAAACAATTTATTTGTTTAACTGAAATTATAAGAGCAGTGAAATTTCTGTGCATGTTCTCCAGATTTAATATTTCTACTGTCTTTGGTGTTCTCAGTGTACAATAGAATACAAGTGTTTTAAGAATATCGTCATTAGCTGGATTTACTTGTAGAAGAAGCTTCGTTTCTCTCTTGCATCTTTTTTTTTTCTTAATAGAGCATGTTTCTAGTGCATACGAAAATCACTCCCTATGAAAGCAAAAAACTCGGCAGGAGACGCAACATTCCCCCAATGAAAAGCAGGGGCGCCACGAGTACACTGAGAGATAACACAGTAAGTTTCCTGGGCCCAAGACTGTTCAACTGCCTTTCAGCATACATAAGGAGGATTACCAATAGACCACTGGTTCTCTTCAAGAAGGCACTGAACATTCACCTAAAGTCCATACCTGACCAGCCGGGCTGTGGTTCGTACATCAGTTTGCGTGCGGCCAGCAGTAATAGCCTGGTTGATCAGACCTTGATCCACCACGAGGCCTGGTCTCAGACCAGGCCGCGGGGCGTTGACCCCCGAAACCCTCTCCAGATATACTCCAGGTAGTGTACTCAGCCTCTCGAGGCACCATTTATGTTCATGTCAGTCATACTATCTTCATAGACTGTTTTATTTACCTCATTTATGTGATCCCAATTAATGTATATATTGTTGAAATTAAATTGTTGAGAATACTCTCGCGACAATTTGTATTGTTTGAATTTCGATCAATAGTTTGATAATTTGACAAAATTATTTTTCGTTCCAAATTATCACCATTTGTGAGTGTTATAAGATCAAGGGTATTTTCACAATATGGTCTGTTCCACTATTTTCTGGCTTCAGGAAGATTTTGAAGACAAAGACGCAAGTTGCAGAAGCAGCTTTTGTTTGGTCACTGTGTGGCTTTGTGTAGAGCGTTATCAAGTCGTGACACTGCAGAGACAAACAGCTCGTGCAAGCGATTAAAGAAAATTTGTCACAGTTTTTATAGTTTATTTGCGTGACTTCTTCGGACCTCTGTTATTAGTGTATTTGCTAAACTCTTCCCTTCAAGTGCTTTATAGTGAAATCGCCAAAGAAAATAATGTTTGGCGCCGGGTTATTGAGGTCCTTGAGACAATGTTCGTGTTTTACCAACTGATCTTGAAACTGGATCTAATGGTTCGTATAGAAAGTTTTAGCTTCAAATTTTCACTGTCAGCACATGGACTAAGTTGTTTGTGGTGCTTAGCAGCTCAGTGCACATGGAAATATTTTAATACAGAATGACTCCACTTTGTGGTTTATTAATTCGATCACAACTGTTGATATTATACACAGTTATCTATAGTAGGTTGGCGTAAGAAGTTTCAATATGAATCTGTGTGAAGGCTCCAAACACTGCATTCTGGTCCGTGTGATTGCTTACAACAGGGTTTTACTGTTTAAGAAATGTTTGTAAGAATTAAAGTTGGTTTATTATCTGTTTGTATATATGATGAGAATTTTTATCGTCTTTAATATCTGTGGCTCTGAGGGGGCAGTCAATTTTTTTATAGACTAAAAGCTGTTATCCTACCTCAACTTATTTCAAAGCCCAGCCCTATTAAAGGTATACTGCCACCCCCCAGGATGCCACCCACACGTCTTGTTGTAAAGACGGCTAGCATGGGTTCCAATGTCATCTTGTTATTTTATCCTGTCTATTCTTCACTTTATCTCGCAACTAGGGTAACAACTGTGGGATCCAACAGTTGTTACCCTAGTTGTTATCCAACAAGATGACATTGGAACCCCTGCTAGTCGTCTTTACAACAAGACGTGTGGGTGGCATCCTGGGGGAGGGGTGGCAGTATACCTTTAATAGGGCTGGGCTTTGAAATAAGTTATCTTATTACAGAAAACAAGACTTTGAAATGAAGCCTGAGACCTACAGATGAATGGTTTAGTCAGGTTGTAGAAGACTGCGTCATCGTTTGAGAACTGATTTCTCGGTTGCAATGATCCCGTCAGATTTCAGAAATATACGATGTTTCTGGAAACCTTTCATCTTACCTGTGCTTATTTTCTCATGATTGAGAAGAAAATGGAAAACACGGGGCTGTCAGATTTTTCGGTTTAAAGCGGGAGTGATAGCATCTGGCTCAGCGCATAGCGTGCTTGGCTGAAGCAACTGAAACTTAGCGTTGAATTGCCACAAGATTATGCTAGAAAGATTACAAAGTTATAGATGTGTTTCTCGCACTGAAAATTTAGAATAATTTTTTTTACTGCAAGACTTAAAGGATAAGATCCGGGGATCAAGAGAAACAACAGAGGGATTAAAGAAGGATAGGATAAAAAAATACCTGAAGTAATCTGGAGACTTAGAGGAGACGCCAAGACCTGACAAACTGGTTACAACACATAGCTAGTTGGTACAGGTGCATGAAACAACGTTGTGCTCAGGAAGAATTTGAACGAGTTCCTTAAAGCTCTTCCCAAGGTAAATGTTATAATAAATGTTCAGGTTATTTCATGTGTCATATATTTGTCGACTCATTTCCTGTCCCCTACAACTTTACCTGCCCATATACATGTCATGTATGGAGAGTGCTGCAGCTTGTTCAAGCGCTACTCCATGAGTTACATATGACCTTAATGTCCGCTGAAAAGAAAGTTCTTGGATAGATATAAAAAGAAAATCAGTGTACAATAAATCTGTGTATCTTAGCTTCAACAAATGTTTTATAGCTGTGATCACAAGAACGGTGCGAGATACGTTACAATGTTATTTATGTTTATTGGTAATGTTTATGAAAACATCCCTGCAGCTAGTGAAGATTTCATGTAAATAACATTATGTTCTTTGGGAAGCGCTGCATCTGTAGGGGTGATACAGCCCCTGAAGAAATTGGGATAATCCGGTTTCAGCCGAGGAAAGGAAAAGTAGATCTAATTCCTTCCATCAAGTGCCCTTTGCCAGCATCAAGGCACTCACCTTGAAAGGATAAGAATATTGCAAGGTAGGAAAGCTATTTTTATCAGATAAGAAGCATTTGATCTGAGCGTTCCTGACGATGGAGCGAACGTGGTACCTGAATTGAAGTCGAACCAGAGGGAAGGGAGAGATTCCTGAGTATCCCTGTGATGGACACAGCATGGTACCTGAAGGGAAGTTGAGAGAGAGAGAGAGGTCCTTCAGTTTCTTTTTTTTGCACTTATCAATTTTAAAGGCTAGAGCTGTTATCCTACCTCAGCTTATTTCAAAGCCCAGCCCTATCTGAGGTATACTTCCACCACTCAGGATGCCACCCACACCAGTTGGCTAACACCCAGGTACCTACTTACTGCTAGGTGAACAGGAAAGCAGGTTTAAGGAAACATGTCCAACGTTTCCACCCATACCGGGGATCGAACATTGTGTCTGTGAAGGACTGACCATGGTACCAGAGCGGAAGTTGAACCAGGGAGATTCAATGACCTAGTGATGTAAATATACAACACAGCTGGGATACGATTTTGTTGGAGCGAACATTCGTGGCAGCGACATAGTCTGGATTCTGCTACACCACTCGAAAACTATCATTTACAGAATTCTTTTTGAAACGGAGAACGGCAACAGGAAACGTTCACTCAACATTTCCAGATTCTTGCAACGCGTTTGCTAAATTTTTTCCAGACTTTTCTAACACTGGAGCACCCTTCTAGAAGTTCAACATTTCCAGTGTTTTCCAACACTGAAGCGCTCTTCTGTTCAACATTTTCAGTGTTTTGCAACATTGGAACACCCATTTGTTGAACCTTTTCTGCCTTTTGCAACACTGGAGCACCCATCTGTTCGGATTTTCCAGCATTTTGCAATACTGGACCACTCATTTCTTCATTATTTCCAGCACTTTTGGCAACACTAGAGCACCCATCTGTTCAACTTTTCCAGCTTTCTGCAACAACGCACACCTTTTTCAACACCCGTTTTCTTCATATTTCCAGGTTCTTGCAGCACTGGAACATCTGTTTACTCAGCAGATATAGATACTGAAGACTGGAGGTCCCATTTCCTCAGCATTATTAGATCTTGCATTCACCAGTGACGTTGAAATCACCAACGTTGAATGAAGTGTTTCAAAAATTAGGAAAGACGTGGAATGAGATGGGAGATCTCATTTTGAGTTACGAGAAATTCCCTCCCCTTTCTGCAACAGCTCGAAATTTGAATACTTCGATACTCTATGTAACTTTATTTACCGTATTTTTTGGCATATAAGGCGCACGAGCATATAAGACACATAAGACGTTAGTAAACAACTGCTGAAGAGTCTACCCTTGAGCCTTGACCTTGAGTATATAAGGCGCAGAGTGATTTTCCAAGACTTATATGCTGGAAAATACAGTAATACAACTAAATTTGATCCTGTTGTAACTACAGTGACAGCAGATACAAAAATCTACTCTATAGACTATAAATTCCACAGACAAAAGCATGTTCACATTAGACTAAGTCCCGAGTATCTGTTTACTGTTGGGTAACAGGGTTAGATTTCTAGCGTCTCAGTTTGCCGGGTGCTTTATTATTGAGCACTGTGGTGGATCAGAGCAGCAGTGATCATTGGGTTACCAGTGCTGGACTCAGTGATCCCGGTGTAGTACATATAGACCCTCGGTGGTACTATACCCCAGGTCAGCGCACCGAAGCCCTACTCTAATTTTTAGTAACTTAAAGCCTGTGTAAATCTAATAATTTTTTTGTTCCAGGCATAGTCGTATAATATATTTTTTTTAATTTACTGTTTTTATTTTCACCTCAGGGCGGCTAGCACTTATTTTACACTTTTCCCCTCTCTGGAAAAACTATTAGTGAGGCATCCCTTAATGAATTGTTTTCATTTGTTTCGTTTTTACCCTTTCCTTGCCGCCTTTTTGGAGAAATTTATTTCCTCGATTTAAAGTTGCCGTATTTTATTCCTTGCAATAAATTTTGATACGCGGTTTTGTTTTATTCCGTGCTATATATATATATATATATATATATATATATATATATATATATATATATATATATATATATATATATATATATATATATTTTCTTCTTTCAACACGTCGGCCGTTTCCCACCGAGGCAGGGTGGCCCAAAAGGAAAACGAAAGTTTCTCCTTTTACATTTAGTAATATATACAGGAGAAGGGGTTACTAGCCCTTGCTCCGGCATTTTAGTCGCCTCTTACGACACGTATGGCTTACGGAGGAAGAATTCTGTTCCACTTCCCCATGGAGAAGAGGAAATAAGAACTAGTAAGAAAATAGAAGAAAACCCAGAGGGTGTGCATATATATATGCTTGTACATGAATGTGTAGTGTGACCTAAGTGTAAGTGGAAGTAACAAGACATACCTGAAATCTTGCATGTTTATGAGACAGAAAAAAGACACCAGCAATCCTACCATCATGTAAAACAATTACAGGCTTTCGTTTTACACTCACTTGGCAGGACGGTAGTACCTCCCTGGGCGGTTGCTGTCTACCAACCTACTACCTATATATCTCAGAGGAATCGAACCCATGTCGTTTTGGCCCGCATCCTGGTGAGTGAAAGTCACATGACGCTCTAACCCACAGGACCACTCAATCCTACCAGAATCACGCACCCAGCAGAGCTAGGTGTTTTACCGTGATCCGAGGACATACGGTGGTGTGGGTGCCTCTGAGCTAATTTCATTCTACTCCCCGTTTGGTGTACTAGCCTCCACAAGTAGTATGTATATTATTGTAACCACGAACGAGTGGTATTTAATCAATAACAACACTGCAACTAGCCGAGGACTCGAACTCACGTCATGGGAAGGGAAGGGGTAGAAAGGGGAACTCTGGGAAGATAAACTGAACTGTGGACTTCAACTTGGTCTCTTGGGTAATTTATTGTTCAGAACTACGACGCACACTCCAAATAGTACATGTCTAGGTCTCCAGTATTATTATAAATTCTCTCTCTCTCCTCTCTCTCTCTCTCTCTCTCTCTCTCTCTCTTCTTTCTTACACAGGGTTTTACAAGGCTAGGTTAACTTTCCTAACTTTATTTACAAGCTAAGACCTGTTAGCTACATCAGCTTATTTGAAAGCATATTTATTGTTATGAGACATACAAACATAGGACAGGATGAAGTTGGAGCCATCTGTGGGCCAGCGATTTCATTTGGTCAACTGACTTATTTCGTTGATGTCATTATGCTATACGAACATGTTCCAGACACGATTCATCCCAGGAATAAATGAACTCAGATGAAGTGATGTTCTGGAGAAGAGTACAGAGTGTAGTTGCTACTTTCTCTCTCTCCTGGAGTATACCTGGAGAGGGTTTCGGGGGTCAAGGCCCCCACGGCCCGGTCTGAGACCAGGCCTCGTGGTGGATCAGGGTCTGATCAACCAGGCTGTTACTGCTGGCCACACGCAAACTGACGTACGAACCACAGCCCGGCTGGTCAGGTACTGACTTTAGGTGCCTGTCCAGTGTCTTCTTGAAGACAGCCAGGGGTCTATTGGTAATCTCCCTTATGTATGCTGGGAGGCAGTTGAACAGTCTTGGGCCCCTGACACTTATTGCGTTGTCTCTCAGTGCACTTGTGGCGCCCCTGCTTTTCATTAATAATAATAATATCTTTATTTACTACAAGTACATGTACATGGTATACAGGCCTAGCTGACATCAATGACATACTACTATATAGAAAGCCCCATGTTATGCTGAGCATTTCGGGCAAATTAGGTCAGTTTTGTCCCAGGATGCGACCCCGACTAGTCGACTAACACCCAGGTACCCATTTTTACACTGATGGGTGAACAGGGACAGCAGGTGTCTTACGAAAACACGTCCCTAATGTTTTTCAGCCGTACCGGAGGAGATTCGAACTCCGGACCTCAGTATGTGAGCTGAGTGCACTAGCGATCGAGCTACGGGGGAATGTTGCATCTCCTGCCGAGTCTTTTGTTTTCATAGGGAGTGATTTTCGTGTGCAAGTTTGGTACTAATCCCTCTAGGATTTTCCAAGTGTATATTATCATGTATCTCTCTCGCCTGTGTTCCAGGGAATACAAATCAAGGGACTTCAACCGTTCCCAGTAATTTAGGTGCTTTATCGTACTTATGTGTGCCGTGAAAGCTCTTTGTACACTCTCCAGGTCAGCAGTATCGCCTGCCTTGAAGGGGGCAGTTAGTGTACAGCAGTATTCCAGCCTAGAGAGAACAAGCGATTTGACATTGTTGTGGTCTTTGAAGGTGAGATCCTCTGACATTATCACTCCCAGGTCCTTCACATTACTTTTTCGCTCTATTGTATGGTTAGAATTTGTTGTATACCGTGATACAGTTTTAATTTCCTCAAGTTTTCCATATCTGAGTTGTTGAAATTTATCTTCGTGTAACTTCATATTGGTTGGAGTGGCCCATTTGAAGATTTGGTTTGTGTCCGCTTGGAGTCTTGCTGTGTCTTCGATGGAGGTCACTGTCATGGCAATTCGGATGTCATCCGCAAAGGAAGACACGGAGCTTTGGCTTACATCTATTTCAGATACATTATAATTTCTCCATTACAAGATCAGTTGCTAAATATAACCAGACCCGTTGGTGTTTAAAGTCGGTAAGAGTGTGTGAGGTTGGGCGTGTGAGGTTGGGCGTGTGTGGTTAGGTATGGGGTTGGATGTGTGTGGTTAGGTATGTGGTTGGATTTGAGTGGGACTTGTACATGAGTAAATAGAATTATCTATCAAAGCTTATTTCTTGGGTAGCATTGAAAATTGGGTTGAGTGTGTGAGGTTGGATGTGTGTGTGGTTGGGTTGGGGGTTAGGTGTATGAGGTTGCCAGTTTGAGGTTTAATGTGTGGGGGTTGGGTGTGAGTTCAGGGTGTGGGTTAGCAGTGAGATTTTGCTGGGAGGTTAGCAGTGTGAGATTGGGGTGTGAGGATGGCAGTGTGTAGTTGGGTGTGTGTGTGTGTGGTTGGCAGTGTGAGGTTAGCAGTGAGGTTGGCAATGTGAGGCTTGGTTGTGAGGTTGGGGTGTGAGGTTAGGGCTAGTGTGCAGGGAGGAAATCAGTGGTACTTGTCAGCAGAAGGGAGAAAGTTAGTAGGAGTTGTCAGCAAATTAATAATTTGCGAACGAGATAGGTAGGAGCGTTGGTTGTGGTGGTAGTATGAGTGGTGGTGGTGATTGAAATTGTGGTAGTGCGGATGGTGGTACAGTTAGTGGTAGTTGTAGCATTGGTGATATTGATGATGGTGATGGTAGTGGCAGGTGTAGTAGCTGTCGTGGTGGTGATAATTGTCGTGGTGGGGGGTTGATTGAAGGTGGAGGGAGTGGTGGTCGTGATGGTCGTCCATGTATCACCGCCGCTACGCACCTTTAAAACTGGACTCAGTGTGGCGGCTGCGACTACCACCACGACCACCCCATGTATTGTTATAAGCTACGTACCTCCCTCACACTATATTCCCGGACTCCCTCTAAACCTGTTACCTCAACCACACTGTTACACCTCTCTTCCCATCCACCCATCCATCCTCTCGTCCTACCATCCTCTCGTCCTACCATCCTCTCGTCCCACCATCCTCTCGTCCTACCATCCTCTCATCCCATCATCTGCTGATTCGATCATCAAATCATCCGATCTTCTCATTTGATCATTAACTCAGATCGCAGCCTCGTAACCAACCAGCCACCTATCCTACCATTCTCTTAGGCAGCCATGCATTCATCGTTCCATCAGCACATCATAGTTCCATCAGCACATCATCGTTCCATCAGCACATCATAGTTCCATCAGCACATCATAGTTCCATCAGCACATCATCGTTCCATCAGCACATCATAGTTCCATCAGCACATCATTGTTCCATCAGCACATCATCCTTCCATCAGCTTATCTGACCTCGCTTCCGTGACAACACTAATTCTACTTGTTGAAATATAAAGTGACTTTAATATTGTGTGTTCGGTGTGACTAGATAACAGGTCTCAGCAGAGAATAAATTACACTTTTAATACAATGTTATGTTGGATGAGAGTTACTGTTCTTACATCAATGGTATACATTAATAGTATACAATACCGTCACAATAATAAGAGGCATGTGCGCCACCTGGGTATCTTCATTATGAAGATGAATTTCGCTATTAATCTAATAATTATATGTGTGTGAGTGAGGGTTAGTAACCTGGGTGAAGGTTCTCTGGACTTTTTCCAATTCTGCAGTTTCTCCTGCCTTGAAGGGGTCGTTAAAGAGAAAACTTAATTTATTATCATCTCTTGTTTTGAATGTTTTAGTTATCTTGCCTGTCATTTACCCTGCAGTTGTGATAACTTTGTTGTGATCCATGATTGTGATATCATCTGACATTGTCACTCCCAAGTCTCGCACATTAAACTTATGCTTTAATGAATAATTTGAGTTTGTTTTAGACCTCATTTCAGTCTTTAATTCCTTATTTATTTTCGTAGCTAAGTGAAATTTGTTAAAAATATTTCCATGTTTTATGGGGCAGTATATCACAATTTTTATTAGAACTTCGCGATATGGCCTTTTTTTTTTTTCCCAAGTGTTAGTTTGCTGAATAGACCTGTTGAAGAAAAACATTGTTGCACTAATGTTGTGACAGTCACTCTGATGAATTTTTTTATTGGGTTTAAATAATGTTAACTAAATTTTTACTGGCCTGAACAAGTTGGGTAAAATTAAACTATATTAATGAAATTTTAACAGAGTTAGGATGAGTTGCTAAGTTTCCACACCCCTCTCTCTCTCTCTCTCTCTCTCTCCCTTCATTGCTCACACTCTTCACTCTCACTCCCTTAATTCTTCACCGCTCTCCCCTAATGCTCACACTCTCTCTTCATCCCTCTATCTCCCTTAATCTTTCACTCTCTCACTTCACCCTTCTCTCCCTCCCTTAATTCTTCATTCTCACTTCATTGTTCACACTACCTCCCTCCCCCTCTCTTCCTTCACCCCTTCCATTCTCCTCCATTCTTCCCCTTCACCCCTCCCTCCTTCCCTTCCTCTCCCTTCATCCCCTCACTCTCCCTACATCCATCGCTTTCTTTTCCCGAAAATCTAATTTGTTTTTTCACTTTTCTTATCCCCTCTTACCCGTGACCGGTTGAGAGAATACTCTTACAGCCAGACCCGAGGTCAGATCTCCGTGTTGAGCAATCAGGCTGTTGTTGCTGGTGGATAGCAGGTCCACGTAGCCATCCTAACCTCACTGATCTATTACCTTCTGCAAGAACTGGGCGAATCTTGGACCATTGATGGAGAGAGAGAGAGTTCGACAGTTTATATGACAAAAAAAAGATGGGAGGCAAAGTGTTCGGCTATGCTCTTGTAACTACAAAGAGGTAATGAGTGACACAAAGAGAGAGAGAGAGAGAGGATGGTAGATAGGCTGGGATGGGAGGGATGGAGAGGAACACTTGGGGGAAGTGCATAAAGAGAGCGCCACGGATGCAGGAGGAGAGGCAAGGGTCCAAGAAGAGAAATGAAGAGTACTGTGAGTGGAAAGTACCGTGGTACGATAAGCTGTGAGAGTGGTGGTCAGAGTACGAAGAGAGAGGGTGAGAGAGAGAGTCAACAGGGAATGATGGAGGAGAAGACATTTTTTTGTATCACTAAGAAAGGGACTTGGATAGCTATTGACACTAAGCTTCTATTGTTAGACTACCTTGTGTATACCATGGAGGCTACCTTGTGTACACCAGGGAGGCTACCTTGTGTACACCAGGGAAGCTACCTTGTGTACACCAGGGAGGCTACCTTGTGTACACCAGGGAGGCTACCTTGTGTACACCAGGGAGGCTACCTTGTGTACACCAGGGAGGCTACCTTGTGTATACAAGCCAGGCAACTTTGTGTACACCAGCCAGGCAACTTTGTGTACACCAGCCAGGCAACTTTGTGTACACCAGCCAGGCTACTTTGTGTACACCAGCCAGGCTACTTTGTGTACACCAGCCAGGCTACTTTGTGTACACCAGCCAGGCTACCTTGTGTACACCAGCCAGGCTACCTTATGTACACCAGCCAGGCTACCTTGTGTACACCAGCCAGGCTACCTTGTGTACACCAGCCAGGCTACCTTGTGTACACCAGCCAGGCTACCTTGTGTACACCAGCCAGGCTACCTTGTGTACACCAGCCAGGCTACCTTGTGTACACCAGCCAGGCTACCTTGTGTACACCAGCCAGGCTACCTTGTGTCACCAGCCAGGCTACTTTGTGTACACCAGCCAGGCTACCTTATGTACACCAGCCAGGCTACCTTGTGTACACCAGCCAGGCTACCTTGTGTACACCAGCCAGGCTACCTTGTGTACACCAGCCAGGCTACCTTGTGTACACCAGCCAGGCTACCTTGTGTACACCAGCCAGGCTACCTTGTGTACACCAGCCAGGCTACCTTGTGTACACCAGCCAGGCTACCTTGTGTACACCAGCCAGGCTACCTTGTGTACACCAGCCAGGCTACCTTGTGTACACCAGCCAGGCTACCTTGTGTACAACAGGAAGTAAAGGCTGCTCCATCACACACAGAAGAGAGAGAGTTAAAATAACACCTCATAAAAAGTGGCATTTAAATCGTTTATTGAAAATTATGAAGTGAAGGGCTCTTGATTCATCGAATTTTAGCTGCTTTCCCTTGCCTCTACCTGGAGTCTACCTGGAGTCTGCATTGCCTCTACCTGGAGTCTACCTGGGTCTGCATTGCCTCTACCTGGAGTCACCATTGCCTCTACCTGGAGTCTGCATTGCATCTACCTGGAGTCTGCATTGCATCTACCTGGAGTCTGCATTGCATCTACCTGGAGTCTGCATTGCATCTACCTGGAGTCTGCATTGCATCTACCTGGAGTCTGCATTGCATCTACCTGGAGTCTGCATTGATCTACCTGAATCTATCATCTACCTGGAGCTTACCTGTAGTCTGCATTGCATCTACCTGGAGTCTGCATTGCATCTACCTGGAGTCTGCATTGCATCTACCTGGAGTCTGCATTGCATCTACCTGGAGTCTGCATTGCATCTACCTGGAATCTACCTTACATCTACCTGGAGCTTACCTGGAGTCTGCATTGCATCTACCTGGAACTTACCTGGAGTCTGCATTGCATCTACCTGGAGTCTACATTGCCTCTACCTGGAGTTTACCTGGAGTCTGCATTGCATCTACCTGGAGTATACATTGCCTCTACCTGGAGCTTACCTGGAGTCTACATTGCTTCTACCTGGAGCTTACCTGGAGCCTACATTGCCTCTACCTGGAGCTTACCTGGAGCCTACATTGCTTCTACCTGGAGCTTACCTGGAGTCAATGCTCCCATTCGGATCAAACTTAGTCACCTCTCATTCCCTAAGTAATTATCTACCAGTATAAGTGTAATTATACACCAAAATAATTATCTACCAGTATAAGGTATTATCTACTAGTATACGTGTAATTATCTACCAGAATGAGTAATCTAACAGTATAAGTGTAATTTTCTACCAGTATGAGTGTAATTATCTACCAGTATGAGTGTAATTATCTACCAGTATGAGTGTAATTATCTACCAGTATGAGTGTAATTATCTACCAGTATGAGTGTAATTATCTACCAGTATGAGTGTAATTATCTACCAGTATGAGTAATTATCTACCAGTATGAGTATCTACCAATATGATTGTAATTATCTACCAGTATGAGTGTAATTATCTACCAGTATAAGTGTAATTATCTACCAGTATAAGTGTAATTATCTACCAGTGTAAGTGTAATTATCTACCAGTATGAGTAATTATCGACCAGTATAAGTAATTATAGGACAATAATGTAATTACAGATTATTATCAGTGTAATTCTCAAGATCTGAGTGTAATTCTCGAGTACTGTAAATGTAATTCTGGAGAGTACGAGGGTAATTATCGCAAGTGCTGTGCAGTGTGGCAGGTTTCAACTAATTACAACCCGCTCAAAGACCTAATTATAGGCCTCTAAAGGAAGCAATTAAACATCGCTCAAGGAACCTCCAACTCCTTCGTCTGCTTTAGAACCCTTGCTTGAACCCTTCACCAGAACTCCTGAAGAACCTCTGTTGAACCCTTCATAACTGCTGAAGAACCTCTTTTGACCCCTTCAGAACTGCTGAAGAACCTCTGTTGAACCCTTCAGAACCTCTGTTGAACCCTTCAGAACTTCTGAAGAACCTCTGTTGAACCCTTCAGAACTGCTGAAGAACCTCTGTTGAACCCTTCAGAACTCCTGAAGAACCTCTGTTGAACCCTTCAGAACTTCTGAAGAACCTCTGTTGACCCCTTCAGAACTGCTGAAGAACCTCTGTTGAACCCTTCACCATAACTGCTGAAGAATCTGTTGAACCCTTCACCATAACTGCTGAAGAATCTCTGTTGAGCCCTTCACCATAACTGCTGAAGAACCTCTGTTGAACCCTTCACCATAACTGCTGAAGAATCTGTTGAACCCTTCACCATAACTGCTGAAGAATCTGTTGAACCCTTCACCATAACTGCTAAAGAACCTCTGTTGAACCCTTCACCATAACTGCTGAAGAATCTGTTGAACCCTTCACCATAACTGCTGAAGAATCTCTGTTGAACCCTTCACCATAACTGCTGAAGAGACTCGAACCTTTCACCAGAACTGCTGAAAACCCTCTGTTGAACCTTTCACAAGAATTGTTGAAGAACCTGTTGAACCCTTCAGAACCGCTGAAAATAAGAACATAAGAACGAAGGAACACTACACCAGGCCTAGTGGACCATGCTAGGCAAGTCTTTCTCAAATCCATATCTTTAAACTGAAATGCATATCCAACCTATTCCTAAGCCTACCTAAAGGTTTTAACTTTGATAAGCCTCCTAACCCTTGCTGGGCACCTACAACCCAAACCCAACTCTTCTTACTCTTGTATTTGTCTTACAGGTATTTGTCTTAAGGTTTTAACGAAGGTGACCTTACTAGTATTCAGTGACCCTGCTATTATTCAATGACCTTACTATTATTTAATGACCTTACTATTATTTAATTACCCTAATATTATTCAATGACCCTAACAGGCTAGTTTAATTGCAACCTTAATGACCGTCTTGTAGTCCTTAGTTCTTAAATTTGACCATCTAAAGAAGCCTTGCTACTGGTAAGAACTCTGTGGGAGTTGGCGAGAACTCTTTGACAGTTGGCAAGAACTCTGACACTTTGCGACAACTGGCGGAAACTCAGTGTCAGTTTGTGAGAACTCTACTTCAGTTTGTGAGAACTCTTACTACAGTTTGTGAGAACTGTGCCGCAATCTGCGAGAACTGTGCCGCAATCTGCGAGAACTGTGCCGCAATCTGCGAGAACTCTGCCACAGTCTGCGAGAACTCTGAAAATTTGTGAGGTTGTTGGATGGAAGTATAGCGTGGCATGCCGGAGAGTCGCGATGGAAGTAATGAGATTGTCCAGTCTGGCGATGATTGACAAAGTTGGTAGAGGAGAGTTAATTTGATTGGTGGCTGCAGGGCGGTGACCGGCGAGTCGCGAATGAGCGCCCACGCTTCCCAGCCAAATGTCGGAATGGGAATCTGGCAAGGATGGGAATGTCTCTTGAAGAGTGTGGGAGAACTTCAAGCAAAGTCGGAATATTTGAGGCATGGTGAAACCATTTGGGCACTGTGAACATCTGGGCATGGTGAGACCATTTGGGGCACTGGAGCCTGGGGCATGATGAGACCATTTGGGGCACTGTGGAACATCTGGGGCATGGTGAAACCATTTGGGGCACTGTGGGAACATCTGGGGCATGGGAGACCATTTGAGGCACTGTGGGAACATCTGGGGCATGGTGAAACCATTTGGGGCACTGTGGGAACATCTGGGGCATGGTGAAACCATTTGGGGCACTGTGGGAACATCTGGGGCATGGTGAGACCATTTGAGGCACTGTGGGAACATCTGGGGCATGGTGAGACCATTTGGGGCACTGTGGGAACATCTGGGGCATGGTGAAACCATTTGGGGCACTGTGGGAACATCTGGGGCATGGTGAGACCATTTGGGGCACTGTGGGAACATCTGGGGCATAGTGAGACCATTTGGGGCACTGTGAGAGCATCTGGGGCATGGTGAGACCATTTGGGGCACTGTGGGAACATTGGGGCACTGTGGAAAGATTTGGGGCACCTTGGGAACATCTGGGGCATGGTGAGACCATTTGGGGCACTGTGGGAACATCTGGGGTCAATAAGTTTATTTAAATACAGGTACACATAGGTACAATTATCATACATAATTTAACATATGTGTAAATTACCTAAGTTAACCCAAAAATGTCAGACAAGGTGACTTTTTTCCATTGGGGTGGTTACTGTTATATTTCACACGTCACACCAAAATAATTACAAAAATCGTTTCAGAAAAATTGTACATGTATAACAACAAGGTACAATACCGTGACTGGAAGAATAAGCAAATAACCCACACATAGGGGAGAGAAACTTGTGACGATGTTTCGCTCCCACTTGACCATTTACTTTGTACATGGTGCAAGTCAGACCGAAACGTCGTCGTAAGCTTTTCTCTCTATGTACGGGTTATTTATGTATGTATGAATAAAGTCTTCCAAGTGGGTAATGAGAATAATATTGTTGAGTGGTGAAATTTCAACTGCGTAGATAAATATGGGAAGAATGAACTCGCAAAGAACACAGTGTACAGCACACAAACAGACCATAGAACGTTTGGAACAGGTAAAACACTTGTCTGTCATTTGAGAAACACATTAAGGCAAATACAGCAAAGATCAGGGAAAATGATAGTGGATAACGAGAACTTTCCAAACATGATAAGCAGCGTCAAGGTTGATGGTATTTTTCAAATCGTGTGCTCTTACGATCTGAGTTTTGTTCTGTGGCCAGAGCTACGTTCAAGGCAGGAGAGACAGCACAGCTGGAATATGTAGAGAGGTTATATACTTCCCGCATTGAGCAATAAACCATCTGAACTATTATTGACAGCGTCTCAGAGCAGTTGCATTGTTCTCTCTGGAACGGAAAATAGAGAGATACTTGATAAAATATATATATAATATATATATATATATATATATATATATATATATATATATATATATATATATATATATATATATATATATATATAATATATATATATATATAAATTTTTTTATTAACACATAGGCCGTTTCCACCAAGGCAGGGTGGCCCGACAAAGAAAAACTTTTATCATCATTCACTCCATCACTGTCTTGCCAGAGGCGTGCTTACACTACAGCTACAAAACTGCAACATTAACACATTAATCAGTCCCTCAGCCTGGAGGCTGAGGGACTGATTATCTCAAACTCATTCTGATCTTCAACCATTCTTCTCTGTATTGGACTGAGGAAGCCACTGTGTGGCGAAACGTTTCTACAGTAAAGATACGCAAGTGATGCACAAGTGTTTAATTGATCAACCTGTCGGTTCTCTGAACCAATTATCTACATTTTCAAGAAGATAGGCACTGGGCAGCTTTCCGCTAAAAGTGCCAGATCAGTCAGGATGTGATGGCACTTTGGACCTGCGGGCCAATACCACAAACAGTCTGGTTGACCAGGCAGTCAGCAGTGAAGCCTGGCTGGGCTGTGGGGGTAGAAACCGGTCTCAGTTAAAGCATAGGCAAAGGAGTTTGTTACTGAAAGTGAGTTGGCGTTTCTGTTCTTCGATTGGCAACAAGGTTATTATGGAGGTTGGGAAATCTAATTACATTAGCCAGTATCTGAAAACGCTGACGTGGGTGTGCTAGTATCGAGCTCCTCCACTGACGCAGAGGCCGCCTTTTGAAGGAGGGAGGGAAGGAGATGGTCTTATGAGGAAGTACACGATGAGAAAGGGAGGGAGAAGACGAGGTCTTTAAGGGAACACGTGAGGAGAGGGATGGAGAGAGAGGGAGGGAGGAAGAGGTAAGAATAGTTTAAGGAAACTCAAGACATAGAAGTTAATGGGAAGGGACGAGGTTGACGTGGGAGGAAAGAAGGGGAAGCTTGACCTGGAAGGAAGGAAGGGGAAGCTTGACCTAGAAGGAAGGGAAGAGATGCTTGACCTAGAAGGAAGGAAAGAGATGCTTGACCTAAAAGGAAATAGCAGCTTGGAGGAAAAAAGAGCAACTTCACCAGGAAGGAAGGAAAGAAGGGGAAGCTTGACCTAGAAGGAAGGAAAAAAGGGGAAGCTTGACCTAGAAGGAAGGAAAAAAGGGGAAGCTTGACCTAGAAGGAAGGAGGAGCTTGGAAGGAAAAAGAGCAGCTTGAACTGGAAGGAAGGAGCAATTTGACGTAGGAGGGCGCAGCTTGACCTAGAAGGAAGGAAGGAGGGTGGAAGGGAAAGTGATCGGAATGGAAGATGTTTTGGACGCAAGCGAGAGAGTTAATTGGCAGAGATGATGATTTGCAGGGGAGGAAGTTGGTTGGCTGGCAGGCATGGCGGGGGTGAGGGAAGCAAGGTGATTCCCAGCATGATTGGCAGGGAACATTGGAAGCAGAGAAATATATATTGTAAGGGAGAAAGATGATTGGTAGGGGAGGGGAACGATTATGATGGGCTATAAGAGATACAGAGAGAGAGACAGACAAAGATTACCTGCAGAGAGTTCTGAGAGTCCGTGGACCCTCCGCGACCCGGTCCCAGACCAAGCTTTCAGGTTGACGGCCTGATCAATCAGGCTGTTGGTGCTAGCCGCACATAATCAAACGTAGGTTCGGCTGATCAGGAACTGACATAATGAACTTAATTTTCCTCTTGAAGACAGTTCCTCTCATGTTTATCTTTTCATTCACTCTTAGCACCCACGTATTTCATGATAGTTATTTTGTACCGTCTGCCGAGTCTCTTGCTTCCATAGGTAGTGATTTCGGTGTTCGGATTTGGGACCAGTCCTTTCAGAATTTTCCAGGTGTAAATTATGATGCATCTTTCTTACCTACGTTCATGGTAGTATAGTTGAGGTATTTTAAGTATTTATGGTAATTTACCTTTTGATAGAATTTATACGGGCAGTGAGGTTCCTTTGTACATTCTCCAAATCTCTGATTTCACCTGCCTTAAAATGAGTTATTGGTGTGTATTATAATTCCAGTTCAGAGAGTACAAGTAACTTAAAGGGGTATCTTTGGCATGGGATTCATTGTTCTGAAGGTTTTAGTTATTCAGTCTATTGTTTTCCTGGCGGTTGTGATAATAACACTTGTGATCCTTGAATGTAAAATCTGAAATTATCACTAAGTCCCTCACATTAATCTTCTCTCATTTGAGGGTTTGAGTTTGTTTTATGCTCTGTTTCAGTTTTTATTTCCTTAGATTTTCCCAAAGTGGAGTAACTGAAATACTGGGATTTTACTTTGTTTACTGGGATTTATGTTACTGGATTTACTTGTTTACTGGGATTTACTTTTTTACGATTACTTGTTTACGGATTTCTTGTTTCGTTACTTTTACTGGATTACTTTTTACGATTTACTTGTTGATTATTATAATTTACTTGTTTACTGATTCGTTTACGATTATTTGTTTACTGATTTACTGTTGGATTATTGTACTGGGTTTACTTTGTTACTGATTTTCTTGTTAGATTTACTTTTGATTTTACTTTGTTTACTGGGATTTTACTTTGTTTACTGGGATTTTACTTTGTTTACTGGGATTTTACTTTGTTTACTGGGATTTTACTTTGTTTACTGGATTTTACTTTGTTTACTGGGATTTTACTTTGTTTACTGAGATTTTACTTTGTTTACTGAGATTTACTTTGTTTACTGGGATTTTACTTTGTTTACTGGGATTTTACTTTGTTTATGGATTTTACTTTGTTTACTGGATTTTACTTTGTTTACTGAGATTTACTTTGTTTACTGGGATTTTACTTTGTTTACTGGGATTTTACTTTGTTTACTGGGATTTTACTTTGTTTACTGGATTTTACTTTGTTTACTGGGATTTTACTTTGTTTACTGGGATTTTACTTTGTTTACTGGGATTTTACTTTGTTTACTGGGATTTTACTTTGTTTACTGGGATTTTACTTTGTTTACTGGGATTTTACTTTTTACTGGATTTTACTTTGTTTACTGGATTTTATTTGTTTCTGGATTTTACTTTGTTTACTGGATTTACTTTGTTTACTGATTACTTTTTTACTGGATTTTACTTTGCTGATTTTACTTTGTTTCTGGATTTTACTTTGTTTACTGGGATTTTTACTTTGTTTACTGGGATTTTTACTTTGTTTACTGGGATTTTTACTTTGTTTACCATTACTCCTTGGGTTCGATTTGTCGGGAATGTTTACTTGAACTGCTGCATCTGCAACTTTTCACAAGCTTGCATTGACTTTTCACATTTATCATGCACAACATATATTAAAGGCTTTTACAAAGTTTTTGTATACCACATCTGTATTTTGTCTTGCAGTGCATCCAGTGTCGTTATGCCCAGCAATAATAATAATGATAATTGCTGAATTCCATGAATAGCCAATTCCCACTTGGAAAATTCACCTTGTGAGGTTCCAGCCAGACTCCGGAAGGTTCTCAGGCAAATTTTTTTTTGTTTTCGTTGTATTTTTAAAGCAGTTTGCTCTTTTATCATCAGATCAACTGTATTTTTCTTCTTTTTTTCTTCTTAGTAAAGTGGAATTACTCAAGTGCTGAGGAGAGGGTTGTACCCTAGGGTAACAGGAATAATGAAAAAGCCAGGATGAACCCGTGGTTCACCCAAAGGTGTAGGAAGGCCAAAACCAAGTGTGCTAGGGAATGGAAGAAGTATAGAAGGCAAAGGACCCAGGAGAATAAGGAGAGCAGTCGTAGAGCCAGAAATGAATATGCACAGGTAAGAAGGGAGGCCCAACGACAATACGATAATGACATAGCAGCGAAAGCCAAATCTGACCCAAAGCTGTTGTACAGTCACAGGAGGAAAACAACAGTCAAGGACCCCGTGATCAGGCTAAGGAAGGAAGGAGGAGAGATCACAAGAAACGACTGCAAAGTATGTGAGGAAATCAACATGAGATTCAAAGAAGTGTTCACAGAGGAGACAGAAGGGACTCCAGAAAGACGGAGAGGTAGGGTACACCACCAAGTGTTGGACATAATACATGCAACCGAGGAAGAAGTGAAGAGGCTGCTGAGTGAGCTAGATACCTCAAAGGCGATGGGACCGGACAACATCTCTCCATGGGTCCTAAGAAAGGGAGCAGAGGCTCTATGTGTACCCCTAACAACAATATTCAACACATTTATCGAAACAGGGAGATTACCTGAGGTATGGAAAACAGCAAATGTAGTCCAAATTTTTAAAAAAGGAGACAGACATGAAGCACTAAACTACAGACCAGTGTCAAAGTCATGGAGAAGATTATCAGGAGAAGAGTGGTGGACCACCTAGAAAGCTTATCAACGACGGCCAACACGGTTTCAGGGACGGGAAATCCTGTGTCACAAACCTACTGGAGTTCTATGACAGGGTGACAGCAGTAAGACAAGAGAGAAAGGGGTGAGTAGATTGCATTTTCTTAGAGTGTAAGAAGGCGTTTGACACAGTTCCACACAAGAGATTAGTGCAAAAGCTGGAGGACCAGGCAGGATAACAGGGAAGGCACTCCAATGGATCAGGGAATACCTGTCAGGAAGACAGCAGTGAGTCATGGTACGTGGCGAGGTGTCAGTGGGCGCCTGTGACGAGTGGGGTTCCACAGGGGTCAGTCCTAGGACCGGTGCTGTTTCTGGTATTTGTGAACATGACGGAAGGAATAGACTCCGAAGTGTCCCTGTTTGCAGATTATGTGAAGTTGATGAGAAGAATTCAATCGGACGAGGACCAGGCAGAACTACAAAGAGATCTGGACAGGCTACAAGCCTGGTCCAGCAATGAAAATTGGGGAAGGGCAAAGAAGACCGCAGACGGAGTGCAGTCTAGGGGGCCAGAGACTACAAACCTCACTCAAGGAAAAAGATCTTGGGGTGAGTATAACAGCAGGCACATCTCCTGAGGCGCACAACAACTAAATAACTGCTGCAGCATATGGGCGCCTAGCAAACCTAAAAACAGCATTCCGACATCTTAATAAGGAATCGTTCAGGACCCTGTACACTGTGTACGTTAGGCCCATATTGGAGTATGCAGCACCAGTTTGGAACCCACACCTAGCCAAGCACGTAAGGAAACTAGAGAAAGTGCAAAGGTTTGCAACAAGACTAGTCCCGGAGCTAAGGGAAATGTCCTACGAGGAGAGGTTAAGGGAAATCGACCTGACAACACTGGATGACAGGAGAGATAGGGGGGACATGATATCGACATATAAAATACTGAGTGGAATTGACAAGGTGGACAGAGACAGAATGTTCCAGAGAGGGGACACAGCAACAAGGGGACACAGCTGGAAGTTGAAGACTCAGATGAATCACAGGGATGTTAGGAAGTATTTCTTCAGTCACAGAGTGGTCAGGAAGTGGAATAGTTTGGGAAGCGATGTAGTGAGGCAGGATCCATTCGTACCTTTATGAAGAGGTATGATAAAGCTCATGGCGCAGGGAGAGTGACCCAGTAGCGGCTAGTGAAGAGGCGGGGCCAGGAGCTATGAATCGACCCTGCAACCACAACTAGGTGAGTACACACACACACACACACACACTAATAAAAACACCAAGCCAAGTGTCTGTCGACAGATGCCTTTGAAAATTCGTAACTAAGTAGAGCTACAATTTTGCCACAAAGACTTGAGCTCCAACACTGACTAGCCAGGACCCCAAACACCTGAAACAGAGCTACAGTTTTGCCTAAACAAGGCTCCCAACACAGGCTGGCCTGGGCCCCCAACACCGGCTGAAGAAGACCAGTGCTACAGTTTTGCCTAAGACTAGGCCCCAACACAGTCTGGAATAGACCAGATGTACGGTTTTGCCCAAAACAACATAGGTTGGAATAGACCAGAGCTACAGTTTTGCCTAAAACTAAGTCCTAACACAGGCTGGGCTGACCCGTCAACTCCGTTTGCGTAAGACTAGACCCGCAACACTGGTTGGCCTGGCCCCCCAACACAGGCTGGAACAGAGCAGAAGAGGCAGGTACCATTACCCACACCCCTGTGTTACTTCAGCTTCAAGGTGAATCAATAACTCATTCCTCCACCATTTCCGATACAATCTCTGCTGTGCTCTAAGAATCCTTTCACTACCTGTAATAACTTTCCCCCTCTCTCTCCCCATAAATTCTTAATACGTGTCTGAAACATTTCTGTGGGCACGCGCTCTAGTTCTGCTGCATTTTCTAAGTGTAAAACTAGATGCTTCTGCTCTCCGGTTCTAGAATTTGTTAAGCAGGTGAAAAAAAAATCGATCAGTGTGGTTTGATTTGTGATTTGTTTGGGATACTAATAAATGAAAAAAAAAACATCATTCTATTTTGTCGTTGTAGTTGGTTTGCTAAATAGGCGAGAAAATCGATCAATGTGTTTAGTCATTGGGTAGTTTAGTAAACAGAAGAGCACGATCAGTCTACTTTTGTTGTTTTGTACTATGTTGTTCTCTAGTTTTGTTTTCCTAAATACACGTACCTGAAAAAAATAATCAAGCTTCTCTGCCGTTATGTAGTTTTTTTTATTAAACAGGTGAAAAGAAGAATATATACTCTCTAGTTTTAGTTTAAACATCTACAAGAGGAAATTGATGCAATAATATTATCGGGTTGTGTAATTGGAGGACCAAGGTGATAAGTACATAATGAGGGAGGTGACAAACACATGAGGGAGGTGATAAACACATGGTGGAGGTGACAAACACATGGGGAGGTGACAAACACATGGGGAAGGTGACAAACACATGGGGAAGGTGACAAACACATGGGGGAGGTGACACACATGAGGGAGGTGACAAACACATGAGGGAGAAGGTGACAAACACATGAGGGAGAAGGTGACAAACACATGAGGGAGAAGGTGACAAACACATGAAGGAGAAGGTGACAAACACATGAGGGAGAAGGTGACAAACACATGATTGAGAAGGTGACAAACACATGATTGAGAAGGTGACAAACACATGATTGGAGAAGGTGACAAACACATGATGGAGAAGGTGACAAACACATGATGGAGAAGGTGACAAACACATGAGGGAGAAGGTGACAAACACATGAGGGAGAAGGTGACAAACACATGAGGGAGAAGGTGACAAACACATGAGGGAGAAGGTGATAAACACATGAGGGAGAAGGTGACAAACACATGAGGGAGAAGGTGACAAACACATGAGGGAGAAGGTGACAAACACATGAGGGAGAAGGTGACAAACACATGAGGGAGAAGGTGACACATACAAGATATACTTTTGATGAGTAACTAGATTTTTTTTTCTACTCCCAGAGCCCTGCCTTGGGCCAGGCTCGTCTGGTGCTTGTCTGGTCAACCAGGCTGGTGCTGGTCCACTGACCCACATATCCATCACAGCCTGGTTGATCTGGCGCCTGGTGAAGATACTTGTCCAGTTTCCTCTTGAAGACTTCTACACTTGCCCCAGCAGTGTTTCTGATGTGTGACAAACACATGACCTACCTACCTATATGTAGTCGATTTCGGAGGTCTTCAGCCCTGGTTGATGGGCTGATCAATCAGGCTGTTTGTACTAGCAGCACATAGCACAGCATAGGCACCACAGCCCGGCTTGAGGAAATTTCTCTTGACAGCTAAGGATTTGATCATTTGTTCCTAGTAAACAATATATACTGTATAGTTTCCCCCCAAAAAATGGGTTTCGTGTCTGAATATTTTTAAAATAGGCATTGTAATGGGGAAAACTATGGTATGATAACACTGAAAACACTAAATTTTTGCTGTAGTATCTGGCTGGGGTATTTACCTCAGTCTGCCTACTGCTAGTTCTAACAGACTGAGTGATCAGGCCATCAAATAGGAGGCCTGTAGAAAACTATTAAAAAGAGACGTGTGGTAACATGGAGACACATTAGTACCTTTTTTAAGGAAACGTTTCGCCCACCGGGGGATTTATTAATCCAGTAAACTAGCGCCGGGCCGAACTGACGACTGAAAGATCCAAAACATATTATAGGAAGTATTTTGTCTCCATTCATCCCATGTTTTGTCCTTCATTTTCCTGTAAATCTAACTCTTAGCATCTTTTTTTTTATAAGTTGGGTGTTTAAACCCCCCTGGGAACCACGTAAGGAGGATGGAAAGAAATTTAAAGGTAAATATTTTGTGTGGGTTTTAAGAATATAGCTGGCCTGCCAGTGTGGTCTTGATGTCCAGGTCTGTGCTATATCTCAGGGATACAATATCTTGGCCTATTCTTCTCCGCTCAGCGCCAGGCTGCTCTGGCTACTCGGAACCAAATAGAATATTCAATTTGGTAGGAAGTCTACGAAAATTATGCAGTTGGAGAGAGAGAAAAAAAAAAAGAGAAGGAGGAGGAGGAGCAGAACAGCAGCAGAAGAGGAAGAAGAATACGACGATGGCGATAGTCAAGAGCTATTTGATGGTTCTCACCTCGAGTATGCACCATTGCCTTGGTCGCCCTGTTTACACCTCTCAGTATATCAGAATCTTCAACACTGGCGAGATAATGTTGACCTTAATGTTATACACAAAGTCAGTGTTGAGGTCCCACACCTAACCATATTTAGTGTACAGCCAGAAACCAGCTATTATGTCACACGACGAGCAGCCATTAAAAGCGTCACTCTTGGCTGTATCATTCTAAAGGAGCATTTCGATCATCGATCATTCAAGTTTGGAATAGGATTACATAACATATAGCCATTATATCAGATAAAACTAATTGATCAAATAAATGCTTTGGTTCACAGCTGACTCCACCTTCATCCTCTACTCTGTATGCTTCATAATATTAAATAAAGTAATATAAGAATATTGCTTTGAAATTAATTGTATTGGTAGAACATTTTTTAGCATGTATAATAAGTGCAGGAAATGTGGTATCTGGATGGAAAAGTGTGAGAGAGTGAATGAACGAGTGAATAAACCTAGATAAGTATAGGCTCATCACAGCACAGTGTCGTGCAGAGTGTCGTTGGCTTGTGATGAGCTTCCTGGCAGAGCTCATCTAATTACTCACTATTCTCGTTCCCTAGAATAAAACTATTCTTGCTTTATGGGTCATATAACTCGCCTGTACCACCACACAAACACTATATCACATCATCAATACTGGGTAATAGAGACCAGTCTCTGTGATACCGGTGAAGGACTCATGGTGCTGGTGAAGGACTCATGGTGCTGGTGAAGGGCTCATGATCCAAGGAATTTTAAGCTTCCGTCCGCTATCTTATACTTGATTACCTCCCATCCTCCAGACGTTGTTATGATGCTTACTTGTTCAGTGTTCCTTGTTAATATACATAATAACAGGAGTGTTGGAGGTGTTGTTGTGGGTGTGTTTGACCTTTTGGAAATCTCTGTTACATTGGGGCTTCCCACTGTGTGGATCTTGGGTAACTTGGGGATAAGTGACGTCGTTGGATGCCACACCTAACTCGGCCCTTACTCTATGATAACTCGTGTTGTGGTATAAACCTTGGTAATAGATACCGACAAATTGGTCTAGAAAGACACGCGAGCACACACTAGGTCATATTAGAAAACGTTTGTAAGTGATCAAGGTACCAGGATCGAAACGTTTTCTTTGTCCGAGTGTTTCCTCACTTGTCTTTCTAAATCAGGTCGTGTTTTAAGTCCGACCCAAAATATGGCGTCTCTTGTGAATATTAAAACACTAATAGTCACAGTACCGTGGCTGAAATATTTCACATTTCACACTGGAGAGGAAACTTAAGACAATGTTTTGGTCCCTCCTGGGCCATCTATAAGTCAAACTCTAAGAAAAAAGAGGCGGAAAACCAGGTGACATTGGTTTACATCCTTCACTCTGGCTATGCACTGCAGATATCTTCATTCTCTAGCACACCTCTCCAGTTTCTTCCAACCATCTCTTTTTATCCATAGTCCTTAACAATGTTGTTCCGTCTGTCATCTCTTAAGGGGCACGATTGTTCCCCTGTTTTCTAATGTTTATTTTTACCCTATAATCTACCTTGTCCATAATTACTATCGTATTTGCTTTGTCTGTTGTAAGGTGAAGTCCAGGATCTTTCCTTAATTCATGGTATAACTTAACAAATCTTTGAGGACAATTGTGTTGTAGACCTCTACAACACAAGTGTCATCAAAGATTTGTTAAGTTATACCATGAATTAAGGAAAGATTCTGGACTTCACCTTACGAAAGCAAAGCAAATGCGATAGTAATTATGGACAAGGTAGATTATAGGGTAAAAATAAACATGATATTAGGAGACAGGGAAACTCAGGCGTCTCTTAAGATGAACTCGGGTACAAAGTTCAGATTTAAACCATGCGTCTTTTCCTGGGTCACCTTGTTGCCAGACGTATCAATTATTTACGATTAAATTCATGTTTATGTAGGTTTATATAACCTAACTAGTTTGAAGTGAGTTAAAGCAACGTAAAATAAAGAAAATAGTTTGTGGGGATAAGTTTGATACTTTGAGAAATTGACGCTGTACACCACGTTAAAAATTTTGGCAAAGAAAAATGAGAATATGTTGAAGCGTGAAGCCTCGTGTACACTTACTGGTACAACAGTGTACACTACACTCACTGGTACAGCAGTGTACACTACATTCACTGGTACAGCAGTGTACACTCACTAGTACACCACTGTACACTCACTGGTACGCCAGTGTACACTCACTGGTACGCCAGTGTACACTTACTGGTACGCCAGTGTACACTCACTGGTACGCCAGTGTACACTCACTGGTACAACAGTGTACACTCACTGGTACACCAGTGTACACTCACTGGTACAACAGTGTATACTCACTGGTACAACAGTGTACACTCACTGGTACAACAGTGTACACTCACTGGTACAACAGTGTACACTCACTGGTACACCAGTGTACACTCACTGGTACGCCAGTATACACTCGCTGGTACGCCAGTGTACACTCATTAGTACACCACTGTACACTGGTACACCAGTGATCCACTGGTTAATTAATGCCTCCATGATGCATTTACAGTGAAACATCACAAATATTTCACTGGTAACATTGGCTGCTTCTTCGCCTTACCAATCTCATTTTTTTTTTATTCTTCCTCTTCTTCCTCTTCCTCTTCTTTTTTCTTCCTCTTCTTCGTACACTTTATCTTATACTTATCTTCCTCAACTTTTCCATTGAACTAAAACTTGCTGTTTGGAGGGACGGAAATGTCTTGTGATTGTGTTTCCGCTGCTAAGTACTGGCCGTCAATACTTGCCTGGTATCTTACGTATTCTTAATATAGATTCTGGAGAGTAACGACTATGATTAGGTAGAAAATATACCCTGGCGGCGGGTCAGTATTAACCACGAGTTACATGGGTTCAAAGGAATAAATTTTAGGAATAAAATAGAATTTTGGTTAGTATCAGTTTACAAATTTTAAGGGTAAAGATTTTTTTTGTGGGGTATTAAATTTATGTAACTTACTGAGAATTTAATTTAATTTTTTTTTTTGGCTATAAGTCGGTAAATTTTCAAAGGTTTTAAATTTATTTTTGTAGGAGAAATGTAATTTGCATTTGTTTCAGGAATTTTGTTTTAAGTAAAATAGTATTCTTTCGTATTTATCATGTCTCGCTATTTTTTTTTTTTTTTTTTTGTCATGACTAACGAAACCGTAATAATACGATTACAAAAAAATCACAGAACGCGTTTTAAGACATTCCTGCCGTAGGTTCGAGTCCTCACCCGTTCTGTGATTTTTTATTTTTGTCGTAATGAAGTTGTTCCATGAACAAGGTTGTAACTGTGTCATGTTACAAGGTTGTCACTGTGTCATGTTAGCTGATGTAGCAACACCTTCACTCATGTTGGTGTTATTTATATTATTCCATGATTACTTTCCTTCTACCTGTGACTATTCTTTCTGTTATTCCATGATTACTTTTGTTCTGCCTGTGACTATTGTTTCTGTCGTGTCTTCTGAGAATACTTTCCTCTTTGCTTCCTCAAACTTTCACTGTGTCTTCATTAACACTCCTTTATCTTTCATTAATTTTCTTACTGTAATGATTATTATTATTATTGTGGTACAATAATAATGAGTCAGGTTTGATCCAATGAGTAGCTCCAGTTCCTTAAATCTAGAGCTTCTTCTCCCCTAAGGGTGTTTTTTTAATATGCCTTAGTGTTAGTGTAAAAGTAATTTGTGTAATGTAATAATTATATTTTCCAGATGAAAGCATAATAATGATGTGAAAGAAGTTGAGAAAAGTTTAAAATTATGTCAGGTGTTTGTAGATGTTTTTCGTGAGGTTGTGACGTCACAGCTTCACGAAAAACATCTACAAACACCTGACATAATTTTATACTCGACTCAACTTTTTTCACATAATCATGTTTTAATTAGTAAAATATGAATTATACATTACAAAAAAATACTTTTACACTAAGGCATATTACAAAACACATTTAAGTAGCCTTCGTAACATTCATCTTGAAGAGTTACGTAATGAAAGTATTTGGAAAGATTACATTTATTATTTCTGGCATTGTAGTTTCTGTGAGCGTGGTTACATCTGCTTCGTCATTACTTGTTCTTTTCCTGAGTTCACTGACCATGTTTGTAATCTCATCAAGAGTTTCCGTACGAGGTGTTGAGGTTCATTATGGTCTGTGTATTGCTTCGTTGCGCTCTTTCTGTTCTCTGGACATTATTTTTTTGTATTTACGAAAATTGGATACATCACCAGTGTGCTGCTACACTAGTCTATATGAGGGTTACTTAGTGTGAACAAAAACTGTTTTCTTTTCATTTTCCATCAGAGGATGGGTTATGAGAGGAAAACTTTGCTTTTGTTAATAGGATAAGCTATTGTTGCTTGGCGGATGTCTATTGGCTGGGTATTTTGAGGAACACTCCTAGTATTGCTGTGTCCCTGGGAAAGTCAGGGGTGTTCGTTGGGCTGTACTCAGGTAGGGAAGGAAAGACAAGATATTTTGGGTTAGGTTTTGGGCGTTATGGGGTAAAGGGGAGTGGGTTGGTGGGGAGAGGCTTGAGGTGGGATGGAAATGAAGTGAGAGTAGTGAGTTTGAGAAGGGGTGAGAAAATAACACTTATACATTGACTGGAAGTGACAGGAAATGTTGGAAGTGAAGTGAACGTGTTAAAACAAGGATAGGTTGCTGTGTAGATACACTTATCCAATTCCTCAAGTTCCTGACCAGCCGGGCTGTACATTGGACTGAGTGCGTCCTGTAGTAACAGCCTGGTTGATCAGGCCTTGATCCACATTGATGCCTGGCTACGGGGACGTTGACCCGAAAGTCGCTTACGCGACGGTCTAGAGTTTTGAGACTCTCTGACCGCGGGTTCGAACCCCACCCGTGGTATGGTCTCTTTGAGGTATCCTTGAATTTCTTCAGGTGCTGACCCCTCCCTATCCTACCAAACTCTCCGACTAAGGGTAAGGGCTCCTGATCCAAGAAACAGGATTACTCTCCTTTTTAACCTGATTAGTCCAATTCCTCAAGCGCGGTTTGACCCCAACTGATTCACCACAATAATAATGCGACTTTTATTAATTTTCAGGAGTTATGCCTCGTGAGTTTCCCTATCTCCTAATATGTTTATTCCCCCCCCCCCCCTATAATCTACCTTGTCCATAATTACTATCGTATTTGCTTTGTCTGCTTTCGTAAGGTGAAGTCCAGGATCTTTCCTTAATTCATGGTATAACTTAACAAATCTTTGATGACACTTGTGTTGCAGAGGTGTGAGTAAAGCTCACACCTTAAAAACTGTGGTGGGCTGAGATTGTAGACTCTGTCCTTGACACTGATCCCTTCCTTCAACATCTTTCTGAATGAAACTATTTAAGTTAGTCATTTCTTTCGCTGTTGCAAATAACTTGGTGGGTGTGGTCAGTGTATAGTGGGTATCATCAGTGGGCGTGGTCAGTGTGTGGTGGGTATCATCAGTGGGTGTGGTCAGTGTGTGGTGGGTATCATCAGTGGGTGTGGTCAGGGTATAGTGGGTTTCATCAGTGGGTGTGGTCAGTGTGTGGTGGGTATCATCAGTGGGTGTGGTCAGTGTGTGGTGGGTATCATCAGTGGGTGTGGCCAGTGTATAGTGGGTTTCATCAGTGGGTGTGGTCAGTGTGTGGTGGGTATCATCAGTGGGTGTGGTCAGTGTGTGGTGGGTATCATCAGTGGGTGTGGTCAGTTTGTGGTGGGTATCATCAGTGGGTGTGGTCAGTTTGTGGTGGGTATCATCAGTGGGTATGGTCAGTGTGTGGAGGGTAGCACTGAGTTTGTTTGGGCGTGGCACTGAATGTAGTGGGCGTTTCGGTGAGTGTGGTGGGCGTGGCACTGTGTGTGTTTGGGCGTGGCATTGTGGGGTGGGCGTGGTAGTGAATGTGGCTGTCGCGCCCAAGGGAAGGGAAAAATTTATCTTTTATCTTTCCCCTTCAACAGACCACTTAAACTCAGTGGAGCAGGCCAATCATTTCACTCCTTGGTAGACCACTTAATTACCACTTTTCACTTACCACTTAATCAACAGGTTGGTGTGAAGTCATCCCAAGCAGCCGATACCACTTGTTCACTTCCCTCCACTTTCATACGTAAAAATATAGTTATTATTCCTCCGGTGAAAATATGAGGAAAATATATATTGAGTGATTATCCGGGGAGGGGGAGTAATATTATACCGGTAGGATCAGCAATAATCAGTAACCAGTCTGGAATAAGGGACTCAGAAAATGCTAGTGTGTTTACAGTAGTCTACTGGGGGCTGACGCAGGGCTACCCTTCTGTCTCTTGGCCCTCTCATCTGTTAATGGTTCTGGGGATTATCTTCCCCAGGGCCCGGTCTCAGACCAGGTTCCTAGGATGGGAAGGAAGCGATACAGGATTAAAAACTAACAAGTACACAGGAAAGTAAAGGTTTGTGTGTATTGGAATTTAAGTAAAAATTTATAAAGGTTTCTTGTCATCTTACGTATTGTGAAGCAGAAAGAAAAGATCAGTGGTGGCAGAGTGCCACAAATCTAATAGGTTTTCATTTCAGATTCATTTAATAGGACACATATGCAAAGCTTGGCCACTTCTCTTTCAGGTCAGCTATGGTCTGGTACCAGATTGGTTCTGTGTTCACACCACCGTGGCTGCGTGCGTTCTCTTGCTTTCTACGATGTACATACACACACACACACACACACACACACACACACACACACATACATACGCATTTAATAGTTGCTGATAAGGTTGATCGTATGAAAGCAGCTTGACTGATGAGTGTAACATCACATGGGCGTTGCAGTGAGTGTGGTGGGCGTGGCAGTGAATATGGTGGGCGTGGTCACAACTGGTGTAGTGTGTGTGTGTGTGTAGTGTCAGGAGTAATGGATACGGACGTCAGTGCGGTGTTGGGCGTGGTCTTTCGCCTCACTCACAAAATATCGAGGAAATTGTGTCTTTTTTCTGGGATACGAGACCCTTCACACCAATTTGTTTCGTAGCTTATTTAGGTCAATTCATTCTCTCTCTCTCTCTTCTCTCTCTCTTATATATATATATATATATATATATATATATATATATATATATATATATATATATATATATATATATGTCGTGCCGATTAGGGTAAAACTTGCGATTTTGGCTTAAATAGCAACGCTCACCTTGCCATATAAGACAAGTGAAAATTTGTGTATGCAATAATTTCGCCAAAATCATTCTGAACATAACGAAAAAATATATTTCATTGTGTTTGTTTATTATTAAATTAATGTTAACGTATCTAAAATATATTTAACTGGGTTAGGCTAAATTAAATTGCGCTTGTTGTAATAAGGTTAGGTAGGTTTTCAAAGTTTCTCTTGGTACAAAATTATAAATTCTTACATTAACATAAATGAAAAAATATCTTTAAACGTATAAGAGAAAATTTTAGAAAGGACTTAATTTTAAATGAGTTCTTGCTAATTGACCAGTTTTACCTAATCGGCACGACATATATATATATATATATATATATATATATATATATATATATATATATATATATATATATATTTATGTATATATATATATACATATGGAAAAAATCGCCAACACAATGCTCACCAACGCTTCAGGAAAGGACAAACCTCGTCTCGTAGCGGTGAAGGCACCACACTCAGGAGATTTCCTTCTCGCTGTTCCCAATTCCTCCCTGGGCACTCGACTCGACCCACAGGCTATTCGGATTGGTGTTGCTCTTCGCCTAGCCGCCACCATACTCACCGAACATAGGTGTATTTACGGCAGGGCGACTGCTGATCAATTCGAACTTCATGGTCTCGTGTGTCAAACATCAGAAGGGAAGTATGCTAGACATGAGGAGGTCAGTGACATCATAAAGAGAAGCCTCGCCACAGCCTGTTGCCCAGTCCAACGGGAACCCCAAGTGCAGAGGTCTGATGGAAGTCAAAAGCGTCCTGATGGAGCCACTATGCTACCCTGGAAGGATGGTAAGCAGATTGCCTGGGACTACACCTGTGCTGCCACAATGGCAGACATCTACTTACCATACTCCGTAGCTGAAGGGGGTGGAGCTGCCAGCCACAGGAAGACCCAGAAGACCCACAGATATGAAGGCCTTCCCCCTTGCTATAACTTCATCCCAATAGGGTCGGAGACCCTTGGAGCATGGGGCAAGTGTGCTCTAAAGTTCTTCAAAGGGCTGGGTGAAAAACTCATCATATGAACCAAGGACTACAGGGCAGCCAGTTTCCTTTTTCAGAGACTCAGTGTTGCAATCCAGAGGGCAAATGCCTGCAGCATTCTAGGCACGCGGCCCACCGCCGGGGAGCTGGACGAAGTTTTCGAGATGTAGCTCTGAGTTGTCATCTATGTTGTTCTTCCTCCGTAAGCCATGCCTCTCGTAAGAGGTGACTAAAATGCCTTCTCTTGTATAAATTACTAAATTTAAAAAGAAAAACTTTCGTTTTTTTCATTTTAGGTCACACTAAACTCCAGGTAAACCCTTCCTCGGTGGGATACTATCGATTTCTAAAGATCAGCATAGCCACGAACTGCGACTCGACGCGTTTTTAGAGATCTTATCTACATATTTCCACAGTGACGAAGTATAGCCCGTGTGTCTGTTGTTAACATAAACAGTCCTATCTTTATTTTGAGAGTTGCTCTCTATGCTAGTATTCCAAAGTCTACAGTATAAAGGATAAGGTATGGTGGATTATATAATTTTGAAGGGCTCTTCATGGTACAGTGGCAGAACTGCTGGCTGATGTTAGCCTTACTGTATTTGGAGACGTAACAGTTAATGGGGAGATTTGTTGTTGGATGTTAAGATATCTGGGCTTGTTTCTTGACACCTGCTGCCCCTGTTCACCTAGCAGTAAGTAGGAACCTGGGTGTTAGTTGACTGGTGGGTAGTATCCCTGGGGAGGGGTAGTATATTTTAGATAGGTCTTGGCTTTTAATGAACTGAGGTAGCATAACAGCTCGTAGCCTGTAAAACTGATTTGTAAAAAAGTGAGAGGGGTGAAGGGGACCAGGGTAGTGAGACTTTGGTAGGAGGAGAGGAGCTATTCATCTCTTGTCTGTTTCCTGTGGTTCTGTTCCACCCTGCTTGATGGACTGTTCCAGGGTCACTCTCTCTCTCTCTCTCTCTCTCTCTCTCTCTCTCTCTCTCTCTCTCTCTCTCTCTCTCTCTCTTTGGTCTGCCTCTGCTTTTGTTACCACTTTAATTACATTTTTTATCTCAAATTTAGTCTCTATTCTTTTGCTTCCTTCCATTCCTCTTCTGTTTGGTATGTCTTCTAAAGCATCCTTCTGTCTTTTTCGTATTCCCATAGATAGTACATCCTCTGTAACACTCGGTACTATTACATTTGGGCATACTCCTTATCTTCGTAAAACATTTTACATCATTTGTCCCTTGTTTCACTTATACTTCTATCAGCATTTCGTTGACCTCACTTTCCTCCCCTTGCCTTTTTTTTTTTTTTTTGTTTGTCTGAGAATCTTCATTCATTTCACCTATCCCAGAAATTTCCCCTAAAGTTTTCCTCTTTTCTTCCCTTTCAAAATATTCATATCAGTATTATCATTCTTTACCACCTCCCTAATCTTTTATCACTGCTAGCAATTTACCATCCTTCGTTAGTAAGTCAGCACCATTCCATGATTTTCTCCTAACTCCTCATTTAGCTTTTCCATCATTTCTTTCAAATTCCTTTTCCTTTGATCAGCCGCCTACTCCATATTATTCATCTCTTTTAATTATCGCTTGCTCTTCTTTTCTGGTTATTTCTTTCGTTGTCTTTTCCCCATTTCTCTTATGCATTCAACCCTTCATTGATCTTCATATGAATTATCTCAGTCATGTGTGTGTCATTATCTGTTTGTAACTAAAGGAATAAACACATAATGTGTAGTTTTTCTACCCTCGCAGCCCAATCTGGGACCAGGCCTTTTCAACCAGGTTGTTGCTGTTGGCGGCTCGCTGATCCAAATAGCCATCACAACATGGTTGATCTAAAACGGTTTTATCTCGAAGAATTCTACGCTTGTTGCAGCAGTATTTCTAATATCTGCTGGTAGCAGGTTGAATAGTTTTGAACCACGGATGTTGACAGTGTTCTCTTATTGTGCCCATGGTGCCCCTACTTTTAACTGGGCCTGTTTTACACATCCCTCTACATGTATCACTCCAGTACGCTATATCTCTCTTCTTCACTCCAGTAAGTACATTCCAAGTACATGGAGGTTTTCCCAGTAGTTTAAAGACCTCATTGGCTCTATAATGGCAGTAAACGATCTCTGTACGTTTTCCAGCTCTGACATCGCTCCTGCCTTCTGCTACCTAGAGAGTTGATAAGTTAGATACCCAAGTGTTTCACATGTGTCTAATTTATCAACTTGTCGGTTCTCTGAACCATTCATCTACATACCTAGAGTGTGTTCCGAAGGTTAACACCCTCGCGACTCGGTCACAAATCAGGCCTCCGGGTGGATGGCCTGATCATCCAGGTTGCTGGTGATAGCCAAGTCATCTGGCATTATTATATCTAAGTTTTTAACACATTCCTTTTATTCTACGAGATGGTCTGTGTTTTGTATCCATTGCTCCTTTTGAGTTCTTTATTCTTATCATATATAAACAGTTGGAATTTATCACCATTGAACATCATGTTATTATCTTTTACCATTTAAAAGACACTGTTGATATCTGCTTGCAAATTTTCCAAGGCTATTTTCTAGTTTATTTTTTAATCATCTTTGCTACGAAGCTGTGGCTAGTGTTTTTATCTGTGTCTGCGACGAGCGTGAGAAGCAGTAAAGGTGCCAGGATCCTGCCTTGGGGTACCCAGCTTTTCACTTTGTGAAGTCTTGATTTTCTTTTGTTTTCTACTGTTATGTGTTCTATTCGTTGGAATATGGGGACGGTCGTGATGTAGGCCTGTGATGGGTGTGACGTGCGCGTGGGATTGGCGTGGCATGGGCGTGACGCGGCTGTGGGATGGGTGTGGTGTGGGATGGTCGTGGCGAAGGTGCGATTTGTGCGTGGGGACAGATATTAAATGTGCGTGGCGCGGGCGTGGGATGAGCGGATCACGGGCGTTGGAGGGGCGTGGGATGGGCGTGGCAGGGACGTGGGATAGGCGTGGCAAGCAAGAAGTTTTGTAGCGGAGTTATGTGAGTGGTACAGCCACGGTGTCACCTCTGATTTTACGACCTCATAAGTGAAATTGGAATCAAATTGGAACAGGGCCGGAATGGCCAGCACGGTTTGGGGCGGCGACTGTAATGGGAATTTGGTGCTTGTGGGGGATTATCCTGTTGGTGAGAGGGAGAGGGAGCGGTGAGAGAGAGGGGGAGGGAGAGTGGGAGGAGCGAAAGAGGGAGAAGGAGATGGAGACGGAGAGATAAGAGAGGAAGAGGAGAAAGTTGGAAGATTTGGGAGGTGAATTGAAGACCGTACTTGAGAGAGGAGACGGAGGATATGTGAGAGAGGTGGAGTGTAGTGGCAAGGTGCATGGAGTTGGACATAAATGGGACTGGGGGGGGGGGATCCAAAGAGACTGGAATGGTGAAACGAAATGGGACACGTCATTAGGAACGGATGGGAATGTGACAGAAAACGGTGTGTGTTTTCTGACAAAGGAGAATTTGAGTTAGCGGAAGCGGTTACTGCAGGAGGTGACTACGATCATTGAAGACAACATCCTGAGTTAAGTGTTAGAAAAAAACATGCCTATGCTTTAGGCCTAAGGGGTGACAGACTGATCACATCAACACTTATTACTTCCAGCGTTTTTACCTGTATTCGACTGAAGAAACCTCTTGTGTAGACAAAACGTTTCGGCAATAAAGATACCCATGTGTTGCACATGTCTTATCGGTATTGTGTACCATCAAGAATATGATATAGAAATTATTATGGTGTGGTGAGAGATATAGAATGTTGGTGCAACATGTAGGATGGAAAGTCATCGGAGGATTTGGGAGTCAGTATGGTGTGGTGGGGAAGGATAGAATGTGAGGGAGAGTGTAGGTGTCTGTATGGTGTGGTGGGGAAAGATAGAATGTAAGGGAGAGGTGTAGGTGTCTGTATGGTGTGGTGGGGAAAGATAGAATGTGAGAGAGAGGTGTAGGTGTCGGTATGGTGTGGTGGGGAAAGATAGAATGTAAGGGAGAGGTGTAGGTGTCTGTATGGTGTGGTGGGGAAAGATAGAATGTAAGGGAGAGGTGTAGGTGTTGTATGGTGTGGTGGGGAAAGATAGAATGTAAGGGAGAGGTGTAGGTGTTGTATGGTGTGGTGGGGAAAGATAGAATGTGAGGGAGAGGTATAGGAGTCAGTATGGTGTGGTGGGGAAAGATAGAATGTGAGGGAAAGGTGTTGTATGGTGTTGTGGGGAAAGATAGAATGTGAGGGAGAGGTGTAGGTGTTGTATGGTGTGGTGGGGAAAGATAGAATGTAAGGGAGAGTGTAGGTGTCTGTATGGTGTGGTGGGGAAAGATAGAATGTGAGGGAGAGTTGTAGGTGTTGTATGGTGTGGTAGGGAAATATAGAATGTGAGGGAGAGGTGTAGGTGTTGTATGGTGTGGTGGGGAAAGATAGAATGTAAGGGAGAGGTGTAGGTGTCTGTATGGTGTGGTGGGGAAAGATAGAATGTAAGGGAGAGTTGTAGGTGTTGTATGGTGTGGTGGGAAAGATAGAATGTAAGGGAGAGGTGTAGGTGTTGTATGGTGTGGTGGGGAAAGATAGAATGTAGGGAGAGGTGTAGGTGTCTGTATGGTGTGGTGGGGAAAGATAGAATGTGAGGGAGAGGTATAGGAGTCAATATGGTGTGGTGGGGAAAGATAGAATGTGAGGAAAGGTGTAGGTGTTGTATGGTGTGGTGGGGAAAGATAGAATGTGAGGGAGAAATGTAGGAGTCAGTTTGGTGTAGTGGGCTGTCGCTGTTTGAAAACATACATAAAGACTGACACAGTCACAAAGACATAGACATAGTCTCAAAGACATAAAGATAGACAGTCACGGACAGACACACACAAGCAGGCATATAGTATACTATAACATCATGATCTTGGAATTATCACTGTTTAAAATAAATTATTTTATAAATGTAAGAGTGGGGAAGGGCTGAGAGGCTTGAGGGAGATAAGAGATGCAATGATGGGAACTAATTGAAGAGGTGCGAGGGGAGGTGGAAGTGTGGCCCATAGCCAGGCAGCTATGGATTAGAGAGAGAGAGAGAGAGAGAGAGAGAGAGAGAGAGAGAGAGAGAGAGAGAGACAAAGCACATTTCTGACAGGGAAAGGGGGCGAATCGAGTAGTAAAAGAAAGTAAGAAGAGATATGCAGTTAAATCAAGGAGAATTAGATTTTAGATTTTGTTCTGAGGGGCAAGTTTATTGGATAGCAGCACTTGTTCTGTGAGTAAACATACAGCCATAAAGACAGAACATATCAACACAAATAGTTGACATGTATCTGTGATTGAGAGACAGTGTTGAGAGTTGTAAAGGAATAGGTTCCGAGTCTCAGGGAGGAGAAAAATAAATTAAAAATTCTTCCGGACATGGGTAAGTGTAGCAATGAGCATGAAATGACTGGTGTTAGTGAATTGAGTGTCAGGCAGAAAAGGGAGGAAATTGAAATTGAAGGCTGGAGAAGTAGTAGATTAGAAGACCAGAAAGCAGTTATTCTACAACAGTGGTTCCCAACATTTTCACCACCAAGGACCCCCTTTATTTAAATTAATTTTCCCACGGACCCCAGGTTTGGTATCTTGGGTTCGGCAAGTCCTTATAATGCCTTCCTGTTAACCTTTTATTTTTATGGTTCCTTGATTATATATATATATATATATATATATATATATATATATATATATATGCTAGGCAAATACTACGAGGAAATGCCAGTTCTATATATTGAGAACTAGGCGAATTTATATGACAAACGTGATATGCATGTGAGGGATGGTGTGCATCTTGCAGAGGCACGGTTGACAGCGTTAGCTAGCTCGTCTGATAAGGACGCTTCTAGATTGTATCGAATTCTAATCACACGGAAGTTAGAGGCATGGATGTGTGAGGAAATAAATGGGTTGCAGTACTGGAATACAAGGTAGGAATAGTAATTATCAAATTAAAGTTAGTTTAGTAAAACGGCCAGAAAACAAGATAATTCGTAAGATAGTTTACTGATAAGATCAAAGTAAGTGGTCTACAAGCAAAGACAAAGGAGAAAGGCAAGCCAAACACTTTTTATTACAATGTCGTGGTATTTTATCTATCATTTTCTTTTAACTGTTTTTTCTTTCCCACTTTCACCCGTAAATAATTAAAGTAAGGTACCCAGTCAAAGACTTTCCCTGTTATTTGATTTTTTCTGTAATCTTTTTGATGTGCGAAAAAACTTTCAATCTCACTACTTGTATCCACTTCCTGGTTTAAAAAGACACGTGAGCAGACACAAGGATCCAGTTATTAGAAAACGTTTAGGTCGGTCCCGGGACCCTGATTACTTCGAACATACAAAGGTCGAAAGTTATAGCATATGTAGGCTGGAAGTGAGGTTGTGTTATAAGTAATCAAGATCCCGGGACCGAAACATTTTCTAATATATCTAAGTGTTCGCTCACGTGTGTTTTTAAACCAGTTTGTGTATCAGTTCTTATGTCTATACTTCCTTGCACTTTGCAGTATGTTCTATCAGTGTTGCATTCATTTTAACATGGCATGATACTGAAGCCTTGTGTCATCAACATTACTTATGTTGACCTGTCAAGGAGGTAAACAGTTATAGCTTACCTGAAGAAGATATGACTGCGGGGGTCACCGCCCCCGCAAAATACACGAATACATTATTAGAGTATAAAGTCTGCAGGTGGTTCAAACAAGCATGGACTCAGGTAGATTACTAGGTAGGTAGGTATTAGGTAGATTACTAGGTAGGTATTAAGTAGAGTGCTAGGTAGGTATTTGGTAGATTACTAGGTGAGTACGTAGATTGCTAGGTAGGTATTAGGTAGAGTGCTAGGTAGGAATTACACTTATTTATACAAAACAGATAAATTGTAAGACGTTATTAGGCTCTTCATATTGTTAGTTAACTTGGATAGGATGAATCAGGGTAAGACAAGGGTAGCTGTGTACAGAAAAATAGTGGAGATGATAGACGCAATAGATCGGAATTGGATGTGCTGGGGTTGTGGGGAAGGAGAGTACTGTGGTTAACCAGACTGGTATATGGGTAATTAGGTATCCATGAAGTGTAACTGGTTGGGTAAACAACTGTCAGTCACTGGGCTTAATGCACTTGTTAATGAGGACACTCGTATTAAATAGCTGACGGGCACAGAGTTCAATATACAGTACATGATAAATACACTAGAGTGATAGATACAGCGCTGAGTATACTTACAGTAAGCTCACTGGTATTATCCCGGTGACGGAAATAAGTTAGCGTGGGAGAAGGCAGGCAAGTTTTGTACCAAGGAAGGGTAAAGTTATTATTGTAGGATTGAAATGTAACATACAGTGATGGAGTGGTTTAGGGAGTGGTAAGTGGTGGATAAAGTGGATAAAGTGGATAAAGAGAAGCGTGAACAGAGATAATTAAGTGGAAGGGTTCCATGGACAGGTATAGGCCGAGTGTAATGGAAGATATCGGTGCACAAGTAGAGAAATGGGAGGATGGAAATGGGAGGTAGAGAAACAAGGAAGTGGAAGGTTTCATTGTACCTGGAGAGAGACCAGGAAGTGGAAGGTTTCATTGTACCTGGAGAGAGACCAGGAAGTGGAAGGTTTCATTGTACCTGGAGAGAGACCAGGAAGTGGAAGGTTTCATTGTACTTGAAGAGAGACCAGGAAGTGGAAGGTGTCATTGTACCTGGAGAGAGACCAAAAAGTGGAAGGTTTCATTGAACCTGGAGAGAGACCAAAAAGTGGAAGGTTTCATTGAACCTGGAGAGAGACCAAAAAGTGGAAGGTTTCATTGTACCTGGAGAGAGACCAAAAAGTGGAAGGTTTCATTGAACCTGGAGAGAGACAAGGAAGTGGAAGGTTTCATTGTACCTGGAGAGAGACCAGGAAGTGGAAGGTTTCATTGTACCTGAGAGAGACCGGAAGTGGAAGTTTCATTGTACCTGGAGAGGACCAGGAAGTGGAAGGTTTCATTGTACCTGGAGAGAGACCAGGAAGTGGAGGTTTCATTGTACCTGGAGAGAGACCAGGAAGTGGAAGGTTTCATTGTACCTGGAGAGAGACCAGGAAGTGGAAGGTTTCATTGTACCTGGAGAGAGACCAGGAAGTGGAAGGTTTCATTGTACCTGGAGAGAGACCAGGAAGTGGAAGGTTTCATTGTACCTGGAGAGAGACCAGGAAGTGGAAGGTTTCATTGTACCTGGAGAGAGACAAGGAAGTGGAAGGTTTCATTGTACTTGAAGAGAGACAAGGAAGTGGAAGGTAACAGTGTACAAGGAGAGGACATAGGGAATGGTAAGAGGGTGAGTGGCCTGTCACGGCAGACTGGAGCGTCCGATGCAGCGAGCCTGTCTGTGTTATTCAGGGCAATGGCAGGATCGAGCCACAAAAACTGCTCTACGCAGCCGCTAATGGCTTCATGCAAATGGTAACGAGCGCTGCGAGGGCGCAATACGTGTTAATGACCATGACGACCCGCACACCCGCCTACCCACCCACCCGCTCCGACAGGTATGCTGGTATGTCGGATCCTCAATCCAGGTATGTGTGGTGGGCGGCCTTACACACCCACATACCAGGCTTTGGATAGATCTTAGTAAACCTAGGGAGATGGTATCTTTGTATGTTTGAATATGTAGTACCCAGATTAGCTAGTCGTTACCTCTCGTGCACTTAATAAGCCTCAGGTATGAAGGAGTGTACACTTCAAAATAGCCCACCTCGCATCCTCAAATCTCTCCTAACCGGGAGCATGAGTTGAGGGAGTGTACCTGTTAAGCAACCCACTCTCATTCTACTACGTCAGTTTTTTTGGACGCTGTGGTCAACGTCTGTTTCTTAACGCTTCCAGCTTTTCAAATTCTGTTTTCTTTATTTTAGGTTGGGTTAATTCACGTTAGGTTGTATATATTTAAGGGCAAAAAAAAAAAAAAAAGCAGATTGCGAGAAACGACCTCGATGGTCTTGGCAGCGAGGTGGCCGAGGTCATTCTCATGCCAAGAATGATGATGAACGTTTGGATTTGAACGTTCCTTGTTTTTCTTAAGGCATCGCGTTGCCGGATGTATCGCGCCTGGTTTTCGTAATTTGTTTATTTGTGGTGCTATGTAAGTTTTAATGTACACTGTGTCTATGCACTGTATTTACTCTCTCCTACTGTACCCTTTCTACATTCCCGTATTCTCGTTTCTTTTTCTTCACATCTATCCTATCTTCGCCTCTCTCATCTACCTTTCTTCATTTCTCCTGTGTTTACTTACCCTGCATCTCATTTCTTCTGTTGTGTCTCTTCCTTTCACCTGCCTTTCCCTACCTCCTCTTCGCTGAATTTCTCCCTTTTCCTATCGTTGCCCCTTCTCTCGCCCCCAACCTCCTCCCCAAATCATTTCCGGTTCTCCCCCCTTGAGCTTGGTCTATCCCTCTAATTGCTGGGGGATTAATCGCTCGTTACAGTACTAATTGTGAGGCTCAAGTAATTATCCAGGGCACTAATTGATAGTGGTGGAGGAGCAGACGTCAGTGACAGCCAGGATTAAGACGCTCCACCTTACTGCCCTCACCCTAACAATATCACGCAAATTTCGCTGTAGTGTGACCTTTATGAAGTAGTGCAGTGACGTAACACAAGCTTGTGTACACCATCAGAGCGGTGATGGAGAAACTCACGTAGGCCTACGGGCCCATGCTATGCAGATTCTATTCATTAGAGTTTGAGAATAGGCAGATACTACTCGCACCCTACCAGTCCTACTCATATTTTTATCTGACTTATTCTTGAAGACATCCAAGGCGTTAGTTTCCATAACACTACATGGCAGTGTCGGAACAGTACTTTTCTGTATAATTTCTAAATATGAGTGTATCTTGCTGGAATCCATTATTTTTATTTTTATCTTATTAATGTCATAAATATTTATACCTATTTTTCCACTTGTACACCTCATTTATACCTCCTTATTTCTGCACTCTTCAGTGTGTAGATTCTGCGCTCTTAATGTTCTCGTAGGGAAGATACGTGATACGGTGGATTGCCTCTGTCATCCTTCTCTGTATATTCTCTAACGCATTTGAGTGTCCAGTCAGTAATATGAAGATGAGCACTGCTCTATTTGATCTAAATAAGGTCTTGTCAACGATGGGATCTGGGACGCTAGTTATATATACTTCTTGGTATACATCCAAACAGCGTATTAACCTTATTTGTGACTCTTAGACATTGCTGTCTTGGCTTCAGATTTCTGCAAACCAGAACTCTTAGGTCTTTTTTGTTTCCGGTATGTTAGACTCTGAATTATTGAGATTATAGGTGCCAAGGTTATTTTCTTTCTGCAGGAGTTGAACCTTGCACTTGTGCACATTAAACTGCATCTGCCATTTTCCTACTGCGACATTAAATTATCCAAATCTCCATTGTGTCCTCAGAATATATTTCATCCACATAATATGTCACCTTGCACAGGAGATGGTGTTGACGAGTGTCAGTTGAAGACATGAGTGTCATCTCAGCCTGGGTTATTGACGTGTTATCGACACCACGCGTAACCCCCAGCATTAAAAATGAAGTTGAGTATAAGAAAAACGACTGAGTTTGTTTATACTCAGAAAGAATCCATTATAATTTTCTACTGTGAACCTACACATTCGGACAGTTATTTGGTGATGCCGATAAGATGTGGAAGAAGACACTTTTGTACAAGTCAGACCACTAGTGGCTTCTTCAGTCCTAATACAGAGATAACTAAGAAACGTGTGTATATAGTGGCAAGAGTCAGGTGGTAAGCTGCGAGAGGGTGGTAGTAGTAGTAGTAGTACAATGTTGTGAGATGGATTGGGTTTGAAAAGGACCTGTCAAGATCATGTTACAGCGGTCTTCAGAATGAGTAATATACGGTTCATTAGCAATTTGGATATAGTGTAACTTCCGGATTTTTTGGTGGATAGCGTTACGGACAGCAATTAAAGCAGCCTCTATACACTTTCGCCGTCCTAAATCTTCTTGCACTTACACTGCACAACAATTAGAACAAACAACATCACCATACATTTGAATAATCTTGACTATCCAGAACGATTTTTACAAAAAATATGAAACGAAAGTCAGTTTCGATATTATCAGTTAACTTTGTGAATACTGGTTAATTTACTTTAGGTTAATCAACCAACCTGATCTGACCCATTTTAGGAATCTTGGAGTGGGTTATACTTGTCTAGTCATATGGTACCTTCACGTACCAATAGTTAAATGAATCTTGCTCTAGTTATCGTATACCAGCGTTGAAAATTTGAAGCCGAAATTAAAAGGAAACTTTGAAGGAAGAAAATAGGAAAAAATTAAGGCAAGTATAAATATCAAGACCTCTCTTACAAGGTGTCAGTATACATAGTAAGACCTCTCTTATAAGGTGTCAGTTTACAGAGCCAGACCCCTCATATAAAATGTCCGCATAAAGCACAAGACCTGATCTTACGAGGTGTTTGTATGTAAAAACAAGAACTGATCTTGAGGTAACCTTAATGCAAATGGAATAGATTGAATGACCTTCAAGCCGAAACCAGGTAATTTTTTTAAAGTTGTGACGAATTTTATCAGCTAACATGACAGGTGACACGAGAGATATTTCAGTACCAGCTTGATCAATATACCCTCCCATTATCAGCGAGCGAGCAAGAGAGACAAACAGAGAGAGAGAGACACACACAGAGAAAGAGAGAGAGAGAGAGAGAGAGAGAGAGAGAGAGAGAGAGAGAAAGAGAGAGAGAGAGAGAGGCAGACAAGCAGTGACGAAACAGGAAAAGCCTTAAAAACTAGTTCCCTTAGTAATGCTGGAAAGACCGTCATTTTTGTGAAAGTAACCGGGGGATCACAAGGCTTATTTTGCTATAACAATACGTGCGAAGCTCGACCCTCCTGCTAAGACGTTTATTTATACCCCAGAGCTATTACTGGGTCGAGGGAGGTCAGAGGAAGGAGTCAGAGGTTAACCTAGAGTAAGAAAACAGAAAATAACCTGACGTGATTACTCAGTTATTTACCCTTCCTTGATTGTTATATAGATACAAGTTTGACCTGAAGTCTTGGCTTCAAACTTGTCCGAAATGGTGTAGTTTTAGAATTGTCCGGAACGTAGTTTTAGACTTGTCCGAAGTATTGTAGTTTTAGACTTATCCTAAATGGTGTAGTTTTAGATTTGTCAGAAACGTTGTAGTTTTAAACTTGTCTGAACTTCGTAGTTTTAGAATTGTCCGAGGCGTTGTGGTTTTAGACCTATCCGAAACGTTGTAGTTTTAGACTTGTTCGAAGCATTGGGGTTTTAGACCTGTCCGAAACATTGTAGTCTTAAATTTAGCAGAAATGGGTCTCAGCAGAGCGCTCAGCTTAGAACCGAAATGTTCCAGGATCGAAATCTGTTTCACCTGTTCACCTAATAGTAAATAGGTAACTAGCAGTAAACAGGTAACTAGCAGTAGATGGTAACTAGCAGTAAATAGGTAACTAGCAGTAAATGGGTAACTAGTAGTAAATAGGTAACTAAATAAGTAACTAGTAGTAAATAGGTAACTATCAGTAAATGGGTAACTAGTAAATAGGTAACTGGTAAATAGGTAACTAGGACCTTAGGATTTCATTGCCAATAAACTCTCCTGAGTTAATATCCCAGAAGAGAGTCTCATTATTTTTTCATTTTTTTTTTTTTTTGGGGGGAGGGGGACTTTCCTGATGCACCGTAGTTTGTCATATTTGAAACGCAATTTTAGACTTCCCAGAAACGTTTTAATGTTTGGACGTGTCTAAAACGCTGTACTTTTAAACGTGTTCGAAATTGTTTATTTTTTAGATTTGCCCGAAATTTCAGACTTAAAATTTTCAAATTCTCGCAATTTTTTTTTATAAATGTTTGCACATTATTATTATTATTATTATTAAACAAACCACGGTACGGGTGGGGATTGAACTCGTGTCATTACGATTTTGTGAATTATTATTATTTTATATCACATGTGTTTGCATTATTCTTTGTTGTGTGTTTTTAATCAAGTTTTTTTTTTTTTAATATAACAACTCTAATTTCATACCCTGTGCTTTCCTATATCACTTCTGAATCTGAACTTATCCAACTTGGATCCATTGTCTCGTGTTCTCCCTTGCTTAGGTATCCTCAGCACCCTATTTATATGTCCTTTTCTTTTTACCTATCTTCCATTTGTGTACCTTAGTTATGTCTTTCAAGAGAGTGTAGGCTCAAGACTCTTCTGTCTTCGTCATATTTCTCTATATGCTCTCTAATGCGTTTATAATATGGCATGGAGACCAGAACTGCACCGCGTAATCTAAGTGAGTCTTGATTAATGTTGTATACTTGGTTGTAGTATAGAACTTTATAATGCCATTTTAGGCTCTTGTTGCTTATAATGTTCAAGCAGTCTCGTTTCAATAATGGAAACATTACCCACAAAATGAAGGTATCTGCATTTGAAGACGTTTCGCAAATCAGTGGTTTATTTCAGTTCCATACAAAGAATAAATACCGGCGAGGATGTAAGAAGTAGAGAGGTAATTGTGAAGTGTTGAGTTCCTCGGCCTAGTTATAATATACACACTTCAGTCGCTGCTGTCTTGGATTCAGATTTCTGATTGTTATAACTGCCCAGAGCTGGATGACCCTCGTGGGTTTAGCGCTTAGTTTTGATTGTAATAATAATAATACCATAACTGGCAGGACAAAGGAGTAAAGGAAGCAGTGAGTTGAGTATTGATAATGGAGGAGTGTTGACGTGTTTGCAAATGAAGAAGGTAGGAGGAAAGATTGCGTCACTTCCAGTGGAGATCTGCGTCATCAGCTACACAACGCATGCGTCGCACTACCTGAACATACATGGCGCATACGTCACCTCTGCGTCCACTGCATCGCACTGTCTTATCGCATTTGCGTCATGCCTGTGTCGACTACATCATCTGAGCTTCACAAGGCTTCATCTCTGCGTCACTTGCGTCACACCGCTTCATCAGCTGCAAAGCATCGACTTATCACCTGCGTCAAACCTCATTACCCCCGCCAGGACAGGTATATGGGCCATTAATACTATCATTAGCCTGGGATTTTCCTCCCTATATACGTTTATCTTGGTCATAAAGACAGGCTCTTGACCCTCCCACCCCTCCCTTCCCCTTTCCCATATTCTCCCTCCTCCTCCATTCCATCCCTTCCTCCAAAATATTAGGAGGGGAAGCAAGAGAGCCTTCTGCTTTTCCACCCTTGCGACAGGCTCTTGATCCAGGGAACTACAGTGGCCTCTCTCCTTCCTTGGATCAAGCCTGATTATCTCCCCTTTCCCCCTGGTGTTGTATGACCCCTATGGGTTTAGCGCTTCCCCATGATTATTTTTTTTTTTTTGCAGTTTTCTCTGCTTCCCCTCATCGCTTTTTCTTCTCTGTGCTACCTCTCTTCCCTTTTCTCTTGTATCCAGTTCTCTTTCCTCTTCTTTCTCGCTTCCTACAGCCTTTTTTTTCTCATACCTTTATTTCGCCTTTTTTCCTCCCTTTTTATCGATCCACTTCTGTTTCTCTTTACTACCTCACTTTCCTTTTTTCTTCTCTTTCCTATCTTCTATATTCCGTTTCCTTCCTTCTCATTTCTCTTTCCTACTATCATTATTTTTTTTCTCTTTTCCTTTCCTTTTTCTTTCCTTGCCTCTTTTTCTTCTCTTCCCTCCGCCTCAAATGCCAATTTTCACTCGTTTTACCTCTTACCTCATTCTATAGACACTCTCACTTCCCTCTTTCCCTTTCTACCTCTTTTTTTTCAACCTCTCATCTCCTTTCGCAACAAACTACGTTCCTCTTTTACCCTACACAAGTCTCGCCGCCCACCACGCACCGCCCGCCGCCCACCACGCACCGCCCGCCGCCCACAACCCACCGCTCGCCGCCCACCCAGTGCTTGGGGATGCGGGGTATGTTAATTTAACTTGCCAATTACGTCATTTCGCAGGTAACCAACTTAATTATGTTCTTGTCACTTGTTTTGACGCTCTTTCATTAAGAGGTAATATTTGATGCATACCATCTTCCTCCTCGTCCTCTTAGTCCTCCTCTTATTGCTCTTATTTCTCTTATTCCTCCTCAGTTTCCTCTTTCCCCTCTTCCAATTCCTCTCCCTGCAAGTGACCCTATTTCAGTGACGCCTGACCATCAGAAAAATGTGTTTACACTTTAAGCAGGTGTTGGTAGTTGGTGGTGGTGGTGGTGGGGGGGTGATGCTAGTTGACACGATAGTGGTTGCTGTGTTGGCTCACGGGGCTAATGATGGTGGTGGTGGTTGACGAGATGGTTTCAGTTTTCTTGGTTGACGTGATTAGATGGTGGTTGTGGTTGATGGGGATAAATGTGGTGGTGGTAGTTCCTCGTGAAGAGGAACCGGTGTTTAATGATGTTCCTCATGAAGAGGAACCGGTGTTTAATGATGTTCCTCATGAAGAGGAACCGGTGTTTAATGATGTTCCTCATGAAAGGAACCGGTGTTTAATGATGTTCCTCATGAAGAGGAACCGGTGTTTAATGATGTTCCTCATGAAGAGGAACCGGTGTTTAATGATGTATCAGTCGAAATCTTTGAAAGATTGCTAGTTTTATAAAGCAGGATTGCTAGTTTTATGAAGATTGCTAGTTTTATAAAGCAGGATTGCTAGTTTTATGAAGATTGCTTGTTTTATAAAGCAGGATTGCTAGTTTTATAAAGCAGGATTGCTAGTTTTATAAAGCAGGATTGCTAGTTTTATGAAGATTGCTAGTTTTATAAAGCAGGATTGCTAGTTTTATAAAGCAAGATTGCTAGTTTTATGAAGATTGCTAGTTTTATAAAGCAAGATTGCTAGTTTTATGAAGATTGCTAGTTTTATAAAGCAGGATTGCTAGTTTTTTGAAGATTGCTAGTTTTATAAAGCAGGATTGCTAGTTTTATAAAGCAAGATTGCTAGTTTTATGAAGATTGCTAGTTTTATAAAGCAGGATTGCTAGTTTTATGAAGATTGCTAGTTTTATAAAGCAGGATTGCTAGTTTTATGAAGATTGCTAGTTTTATAAAGCAGGATTGCTAGTTTTATGAAGATTGCTAGTTTTATAAAGCAGGATTGCTAGTTTTATGAAGATTGCTAGTTTTATAAAGCAGGATTGCTAGTTTTATGAAGATTGCTAGTTTTATAAAGCAGGATTGCTAGTTTTATGAAGATTGCTAGTTTTATAAAGCAGGATTGCTAGTTTTATAAAGCCGGATTGCTAGTTTTATAAAGCCGGATTGCTAGTTTTATAAAGCCGGATTGCTAGTTTTATAAAGCAGGATTGCTAGTTTTATAAAGCAGGATTACTAGTTTTATAAAGCAGGATTGCTAGTTTTATGAAGATTGCTGTGGTGAACATGTTGCACTGCGTGCTGCTAGCACCAACAACCTGACGGGTCATGAACGGCCATCAGCTAAGAATCCTGGACCGTCTGAGGGAGGCGAGGACAACTGGAAACAACAAATATCATACAAAGAAGAGCACACAAAGTGCACATCATACATGTTATACATAGTACACATCAGAGTAGAAGCATACACAGTTCACATACACAGTACACATGCACAGTACATATACACAGTACACATGCACAGTACACATGCACAGTACATATACACAACACACAAACGGTACACCTAGATTGCACATACACAGTACACCCAGATTACACATATAGGGAACTGTGTAAACACAGGACTGTTCAATAAAATAGTTTTAGCACATATTTCTATATTTTAAACAGCAAATATATAAATTGCAAGGGACAATACTACAGGGTTGCAAGCACTGTAGCCACGTATACAGTAGAGGTGAATACGGGAACTGGTAGGAAATAGCAAGACGTAGGCTGAAGGAGTAAGGTGATAATAAATTATACTCTCTAAGGTACCCGGGAGCAAGATTACACACTGGGAAATACAGGACATGCCATGACATTGAAGTCATGGGGAATGTACAGGTGTGTGCACGGAGTGAACCTGTCTTATTTCATTATGTAGTCGGTGTGTGTGTGTGTGTGTGTGTGAGAGAGAGAGAGAGAGAGAGAGAGAATCGCATTCTTATTTTAAGTTTGTCATTGCTCCCTTGTTCTCTCCTTCCATATAGTTTGCCTCTATCATCATCCTCTTGAATATTGTCTACACCTTGATCATACAACCTCTGCTTCTCTGGTAATCCAGCGTAGAAAAGATCGATTTCTTTGAGTGTCCTCATATGTCAATCCTCTCAATTCAGGAACCATTCTGGTCGCAAAGCTTACAACTCTTTTTCTATTATGTTTTATCAGGTGTGGGCTCCAGTCTGGCGCTGCATACTCTATATTAAGTCTGACATATCATGTACATTAGGCCCTAAAGGACTTTTTAGTAATGAAACGTGGCTGTATTATAGGGTCTGTATGACTCGGGAAACTCTCGATCCAGACACAGATAGTCTCGTGCACTTTATCCGTGCCTGACCCCACTACCGCGCCTGACCTCACTTCCGTGCCTGACCTCACTCCCGTGCCTGACCCCACTACCGTGCCTGACCTCACTTCCGTGCCTGACCCCACTACCGCGCCTAACCCCACTCCCACGTCTGTCCTCTCCACACGCTCACTGACTACCCAATTTGTTTTAAATCATTATATTTATTTCCTAAAGGCATTTTTTTCGTAATGTCTATTTCCTAAAGGCATTTTTTTCGTAATGTCAAGTCTCCAACAAGCTAGCTAAGTTATTACGTTCATGTGCTCAGTATTATGCTTGGTTGAGGTTTTCTCTTTTTGTATCGTAGACTATATTCAATGTTTGGTCGTCTCTTGCTTTCACCTTCACCTTACCTATACTTCACACGTGCCTCGGGGTTAAGTTCTGGTGGCCACTTGTCTGATCACTCTTATAGCCTTCCCTGTGACATGCCTATAATCGCTTTCGACTGTTCTACTCTCGCAACTGGCAGCTTGGTCTGAGGCTAGGCTTTCTTGTTGACTACCCTGGTCACCCAGGCTGTTTTTGCTAGCGGTCTGCAGGTCCGCATAGACGTCACAGTCTAGCTGATGAGTGTTCCTGCAATATTTCTAATATAAGTTGGGAGCAGGTTGATAAATTTTGGACCACGGGTGTTGACACAGTGTTCTCTTATTGTGCCCAGCCTAGTTGATCAGGCCCTGATCAACCGGGAGTCCTGGTCATGGACCGGGGGGTTGATCCCCGAAATACCCTCCAGGTAGACTTCAGGTAGTACTTTACACTGAATTTTCTCAACACTTCCTCCCCATCGCTCAATCCAGCTTCAAGTATTTTCTGTTTCCATAATGATAAAGTATCTGTCTTCTCTCCGGAAAGTACATTTCAAGTGCTTTGAGGTGTTCCCAGTAGGTTTGATGTTTCGCTCAGTGTGTGGGTAGTAAACTACATCTGCACGTTTTCCATCTCTAACATGTTTCCTGTTTTGGAAAGTGTGAGCACAGAACAATATTCCAAGTGTCAGGATCATTTTCATGACTTTTTCTTCCTTCCAAGATACTCATTTTTTTCTTGGCCTTTGCTGCAGTTATCTTGTTGCGTTCTCTAAACAATAGCTCATCTGGGATTATAGTTCCACAATCTTTTCCATATTTTTTTTTTAGTTCTGTGTTGTGATCTGTCTGTGTTCGTTTTGAGTTCTCATCCATGTTATATGTAAGCGGTTGTAATATGTTATCACTGAACGTTATATTATTGTTCACAGAGCACTGGAAGATTTTCTTGATATCCGCTATTATTTTTTCTTATCTTCTAGTTAGGTGACTGACCCTCTTACCTATTTTGGGTTCGCTTGGTGTGCCATTCATGGTGAGGTCGATCTCAGGGAGGGTAGAAAGATGGGCTGGTGAGAAGTGTAGGCAATGAGGTTGAAGAGGAATGGGGTAGATTTAAGAATGCAGTGTTAGAGTGTTCAGCAGAAGTTTGTGGCTATAGAAGGGTGGGTGCGGGAGAGAAGAGGAGCGATTGCTGGAATCATCGTTTGACTCGTCGTTTGTGGGGTCGTTCTTGGTGGGGGGTCGTAATTGGTGGAGTTGTAATTGGAGGGGTTGTCTTGGAATCGTAATTGGTGAGGTGGTCTTGGGGAGTCGTAATTGGAGGGGTGGTCTTGGGGGAGTGGTAATTGGTGAGGTGGTCTCGGTGGGGTGGTCTTGGTGGGGTCGTAATTGGTAGGGTGGTCTTGGTGGAGTGGTAACTGGTGGGGTGGTCTTGGTGGGGTGGTCCTCAGGTGCAGGAGACAATCAGGATTGACACAGGAACAGAGGCGTTCTCGGCCGCCTCTAACGAGGGTCGCTCTTCTGCTCTCAAGGGCTCGTGTTAGTCCTTGTCTCCTCCTCCTCCTCCTTCCTCTCTTCTTCATCCCTCTCTCTTCCTCCTTTCTCTTCCCCTCTCTCTTCCTCCTCGCCCCTTTCTTCCCTCTCCCTTTTTTTCCTACTTTACCTCTTTCTCCCTTTTTTATTTCCATTTTCTTCTTACCCCTTATATTTCCCCCCTTTTCTTTTTCCCATTTATTTCGTTTTCTTCTTGATTTCCACACCAGTTCCTCCGGACACAGCTCAGTTGAGGCAGTTATAATAGTATCTCATTCTAATTATAGACTATTATTTTCTTTACTCACACACACACACACACACACACACACACACACACACACACACACACACACACACACACGCACGCACGCATTCACTCACTAACTCACTTGCTGGAGTTTAACCCCAGCAAGTGCAAGGTCATGAAGCTTAGCGAAGGACAAAGAAGACCGCAGCCGGAGTACAGCCTAGGAGGTCAAAGGCTGCAAACCTCTCTCAAGGAAAAGGACCTTAAGGTGAGTATTATATCGAGCACATCTGACGCACACATCAACGAAATAACCGCTGCATCATATGGACTCCTGGGAGCCCTAAGAATACCGTTTCGACATCTGTGTACGTCAGGCCCATATTGGGGTATACAACATCAGTATGAAACCCACACCTGGTCATACACGTCAAGAGAGTAGAGAAAGTGCAAAAGTTTGCAACAAGTCACTTAAAACAACGGATATAGTCCCACTCCATAAAGGTGGCAGCAAAGCAATAGCTAAGAACTATAGACCATTCGCTCTCACGTCCCACATCATAAAAATTTATGAGTGCTAAGAAGCACTATTGCAAACCACATGGATTCCCAAAAACTGCAGAATCCAGGGCAACATGGGTTCAGAGCAGGTCGCTCCTGCCTTGGATGCACTGGAAGAAAAAACGGAATGCAGATGTAATATACACAGACTTTGCAAAAACCTTTCACAAGTGCGATCATGGCGTAATAGCAAACAAAATACGTGCTAAAGGAATAACTGGCAAAGTGGGGAGATGGATTTTCAACTTTCTACCCAATCGAACACAGAGTAATGGTCAACAGTGTTAAATCGGAAGCTGCCATAGTGAAAAGCTCTGTTCCACAAGGCACAGTACTCGTCCCCATCCTGTTCTTCATCATTATATCAGACATAGAGATGTAATCCACAGCACCGTGTCATCCTTTGCAGACGATACTAGGATATGCATGAGACTGTCATCTGGAAGGGATGGTCCCGAATCTGCACACATAAATCACTCCCTACGAAAGTAAAAGACTTGGTAGGCGATGCAAAATACCTCCAATGAAAAGACCGTAAGTGTCCGGGGCCCAAGACTGTTCAACAACCTCCCACCAGGCATAAGGGAAATTACCAATAGGCCCATGGCTGCCTTCAAGAGGGAGCTGGACAGATACTACTTAGTGCCGGATCAGCCGGGCTGTGGTTCGTACGTTGGACTACGTGCGGCTAGCAGTAACAGCCTGGTTGATCAGGCCATACAATAAGGCTCTTGGAGCAAAGAGTGGACCTAGTAGCGATCATCGGAGAGGCGGGGCCAGGAGCTAAGACTCGACCTCTGCAACCACAAATAGGTGAGTACACACACACTAAAACGTTTGAGAGGACGCTGGCTGACGTGATATTTACCAACACACTCTCAGACACACACAGCCCCAATTAACCGGGATTAGTCATTAGTTCCCCTTCCCTCTACCCCACCACTCACCCCCCCCCACCACCACCTCCTAAGGTCATCCTGAATTGGTTTGACCTCGGAGTCTTCCATAGGATATAAAAGTCCTGTAAAGGATATTTTTCCCCTTTTTGTTTCATGAGTGGATCAAAAAGTCTCATAACTGCTGACAGGTTTATCCTTCATAGTTAAACGTTACAGCTCAGTGGTGGTTTAATCTTAGTGTTGGTTTAATATTTGTGATATAATTTTGCTTGTGGTTTAATTTTGCTTCTGGTTTAATATTACTTGTGGTATGATAGTAATTTTTGTTATCTTATCAAAATAGGTAGATACCGTTTAAAAACGTCGTACTACTAACAGTAGTGACGCTAAAAAAAACGTTGCGGATTTTTTTAAAGCCAGAGTGGACACCGTTTCGCTTTGTGTGTACTTTTGTCAAGGCGATGATAAAACTCCACGGAGAGTGAAACGTTGTCCCAATATAAGGTTGTTGTGCAGCGTCTCATCACTGTTGTCAACAACACGTCATTTAGACCACAAACAAGATAGATCAAACGAAGTTAAGACAGAATCTAAGTAGTGCATTGTAATGGAGACTATATATGTGGTGCTAAAAATATCTAGCCAAGACAGGACTCGCAGCGGTGGTTTGAAGTTGGAAAAATTTAGATTCAGAAAGGATATAGGATAGCATTGGTTTGGTAATAGAGTTGTGGATGAGTGGAGCACACTCCCGTGTAACGTTGTTGAAGCTAAAACGTTGTGTAGTTTTAATAATTGGTTAGATAAATACATGAGTGGGTGTGAGCTGATGCAATGCTCTTTCCTTAAGTAGATATGACCAGACTACCTTGGGCCAGTGGCTTAGTCCGGTAGGTTACTTGAACTTGCCTTGCATGGGTCAGTAGGCCTGCTACAGTGTTCCTTCTTTCTTATGTTCTTAATAATAGTAAGATTCAAACGTTCATAAAATTAAATGAGGCCACATTGGTGTGTATTCTGACGCTGATTCTTTCTTTGTACTACCTGGAGGGTATTCCGGGGATCAACGCCCCCGCGGCCCGGTCCTTGACCAAGCCTCTCGGTGGATCAGGGCTTGATCAACTAGGCTGTTACTGCTGGCCGCACGTATTCCAACATACGAACACCACAACCCGGCTGGTCCGGCACTGACTCTAGGAATCTATCCAGCTCCCTCTTGAAGACAACCAGGGGTCTATTGGTAATTCCCCTTATGGCTGGTGGGATGCTGTTGATCAGTCTTGGGTCGCGGACACTTACTGTGTTTTCTCTTAGTGTACTAATGGCGCCCCTACTTTTCATTGGGGTACGTTGCACCGTCTGCCAAGTCTTTTGGTTTCGTAGGGAGTGATTTCTGTGTGCCGATTAAGGACCAGTTTCCCTAGGATTTTCCAGGTATAGATTATGATGTATCTCTCTCGTCTGCGCTCAAATGAGTAAAAGTCAAGTGCTTCCAAGTGTTTTATCTATCGTTTAATATACACGAATATATACACATGTTTATATCTTTTAGTATATATAAGAACATAAAGGAGGAACACTGCAGTAGGCCTGTTGTCCCATACTTGGCAGGTCCTTTACAATACCAACCCACTAACAGAACTGTTGTGAACATGTTACGTGCAGTCTTAAATGGCCCTCGTGTAGTCGAAAGGCTTTAAACCTAATAAATACAAATAACGTAGCGAAATGAGTTATTTTATTAGACGACGTTTCGCCATAGTTAAACGATTTTTCGCTCTCTGTATTTTACATTCGTAGTTTGTCGCCTACTGGGTGTTCACTAACTCTACTATATATTAATATAAATGAAGTTATAAAGGAGTGTCAAGTTGAGCAGGCTGGTGCAGTCGTCCATCACACGAGAAACATGATGCTCACTCACTCAGCCGGGGATAAAAGCTTCTCAGATACATCTCTCATAAAAACTTTCACTTGCCAGACGGGATAAAAGGGAGCCGGGGAAAGATTTAGGGTAAATTGACACTCTTGAAGAATGTATGGTGTGGTGGTGTGTTTTGGTGTGGTGGTGGTGTGTTGTGATGGTGGTGTGTTGTGGTGTGTGTTGGTGATGGTGTGTTTGTTGGATGTGTGTGTTGGTGATGGTATGTTGGTGGTGTGTGCTGGTGGTGGTGGTGTGTGATGGTGTTGTAGTGGTGTGGTGGTGATAGTGTGTTGGGGTGTGTGGTGGTGGTAGTGTGCTGGTGGTATGTGGTGGTGATAGTGTGTTGGGCTGTTCAAATTTATGGACTAACTGATAGGTCTGGTGTGGGACCTGGCCGCGGGGTCGGTGACCCCCGGAAGCAACTACGTATAACCTACAGGTAATTTATAGTGTAATACTATATATGCTTTCTTGCAGTCCAACAAGGCGCAATTCAGCTAATCCTATCTTGTTTTAGGTCTGTGACTTTTGTCATAGAACTCGAGAAAGTCCGTGTTGGTTTTCTCCGAGGAATTGTCTCTCTAATTACTCTGGTATCCTTTTCCTTTCAATCTTCTCCTGAATTTTTGACGGTATGCATGTTAGATATACTGGCTTGGATTTCAGTGCCTCTTGTCTGTCCTTTTTATATATGGGGACCACATTAGCATATTCTTAGTTTTTCTGGTAGCTATCCAGATTGGAAAGATGAGTTGAAGATATTTGTTATTGGGTTACACATTAGTTCTCCTCCTCCTCTTAGCTCCCGTGATGTGTTGTCTGGTCCGATTCACTTTGTTACTTTAACCTCTTTCAATAGTCTTACTTTTGTTGTGTTGATGTTTTCTTGCAAGTGCTGATCAGTTTGATCTGTTCTGACTACGGTGCCTTCCAGTAGCTCTCCTTTTTTTCTGTGAAGACTTCGTTGAATCTTTCGGTGATGTCTTTGCATATTTTTGTCATTTTCTGTAAGCTTCCCTCCCTCCTCCACCTTCATCACTTGATCCTTCACATTTGTCTTTGGTTCAGTTTTGGTATTTCATGTTGTATCATTTTCAAACTGTCTTCAGCTTCCCCTCTTATTCTTTCATATTCATTTCTGGCTCTCCTGCCTTTTTCTCCCCTGGTTTCTGTGGTTTGATTGTGTCTATATTTCTTCCAAGCCCTTTTGTCCTCCCCTTGGTACCTCTGCATTCTTTATTGTACCATGAGCTCTCTCTCTCTCTCTCTCTCTCTCTCTCTCTCTCTCTCTCTCTCTCTCTCTTTCATCTCCTTTCTTCATACTTGGTATTATTTTTTCCTCTACTTCTTGACACATTGACATTAAGTCCTTCCTTTCTTGAACCACTTTGCCCTTCACTAACCTTACCCATTACTTTCTTTAAGAAAATTTCTCATGTCATTATAGTCCTCCTTTATGAACTCCCATTTGATGTTGCTCATTTCCTCTATTTCTTTCTTCATTGTCATTTCCACCAGGTACTCAAATGTAGTACCACATTATGGGTGGCATCTAGTGGTTCCCCGTAAGTAATTTCAGCTATGTCATATTCATTTTGTGTAAAAACCAGATCGTCTCGCTTAATAATCTTCCTCGCTCTGGTTGTTTCCTTCATATTTGCTCAGAAAATTCATCGTGTGTGTTTGTGTTTGTGTACTTACCCAATTGTGGTTGCAGGGGTCGATTCACCTCCTGGCCGCGCCTCTTCGCTGTTGTTACTAAGTTCATTCTCTCCCTGGTCCAAGAGCTTTATTGTACTGCATCTTGAAGGAGTGTGTTAGTTACCAATTTGTGTGTGTGTGCACGCGTGTGCACGCCGTGGGGCACGCAATGAGGCTCACGGGAAGCCAAATCAGAGACTGTAAATAAAATAAAAATCTCAGCCGCATGTGCTGCCAAGATTGGATGATATCAAAATAATTAACCTCCTGAGGCGGTCACAGCGGCGACAGGTATCTGCAGCAGCAAGCAGTACCCGCAAGGTTCTGCAGCAGCAACCAACAGCACACATCTGGAGCAGGAGTCTACAGAAGTGAGCAACAGCAGGTTCAAGGAGTGGATGTCTGCAACAACAACAGGTTGTAGGAGTGGATGTCTGCAACAACAACAGGTTGTAGGAGTGGGTGTCTGCAACAGCAACAGCAGGTTGCAGGAGTGGGTGTACGCAGCAGCAGCGAGCAACAGCAGGTTGCAGGAGTGGATGTTGGCAGCAGCAGCGAGCAACGGCAGGTTGCAGGAATGGGTGTCTGCAGTAACAGCAGGTTGCAGGAGTGGGTGTCTGCAGTAACAGCAGGTTGCTGGAGTGGGCGTATGCAGCAGCAGCGAGCAACATAAGGTTGCAGGAGTGGGTGTTGGCAGCAGCAGCAGAGTAACAGCAGATTGCAGGAATGGGTGTCTGCAGTAACAGCAGGTTGCAGGGTGGGTGTCTGCAGCAACAGCAGGTTGCATGAGTGGGTGTCTGCAGTAACAGCAGGTTGCAGGAGTGGGTGTCTGCAGTAACAGCAGGTTGCAGGAGTGGGTGTCTGCAGTAACAGCAGGTTGCAGGAGTGGGTGTCTGCAGCAACAGCAGGTTGCAGGAGTGGGTGTCAGCAGCAACAGCAGGTTGCAGGAGTGGGTGTCAGCAGCAACAGCAGGTTGCAGGAGTGGGTGTCAGCAGCAACAGCAGGTTGCTGGGGTGGGTGTCAGCAGCAACAGCAGGTTGCAGGAGTGGGTGTCAGCAGCAACAGCAGGTTGCAGGGTGGGTGTCAGCAGCAACAGCAGGTTGCTGGTGGGTGTCAGCAGCAACAGCAGGTTGCTGGGGTGGGTGTCAGCAGCAACAGCAGGTTGCTGGGTGGGTGTCTGCAGCAACAGCAGGTTGCTGGGGTGGGTGTCAGCAGCAACAGCAGGTTGCTGGACTGGGTGTCAGCAGCAACAGCAGGTTGCTGGGGTGGGTGTCAGCAGCAACAGCAGGTTGCTGGGGTGGGTGTCAGCAGCAACAGCAGGTTGCTGGGGTGGGTGTCTGCAGCAACAGCAGGTTGCTGGGGTGGGTGTCTGCAGCAACAGCAGGTTGCTGGGGTGGGTGTCTGCAGCAACAGCAGGTTGCTGGGGTGGGTGTCTGCAGTAACAGCAGGTTGCTGGGGTGGGTGTCTGCAGCAACAGCAGGTTGCTGGGGTGGGTGTCAGCAGCAACAGCAGGTTGCTGGGGTGGGTGTCAGCAGCAACAGCAGGTTGCTGGGTGGTGTCTGCAGCAACAGCAGGTTGCTGGGGTGGGTGTCTGCAGTAACAGCAGGTTGCTGGGTGGTGTCTGCAGCAACAGCAGGTTGCTGGGGTGGGTGTCTGCAGCAACAGCAGGTTGCTGGGGTGGGTGTCTGCAGCAACAGCAGGTTGCTGGGGTGGGTGTCTGCAGCAACAGCAGGTTGCTGGGGTGGGTGTCTGCAGCAACAGCAGGTTGCTGGGGTGGGTGTCAGCAGCAACAGCAGGTTGCTGGGGTGGGTGTCTGCAGCAACAGCAGGTTGCTGGGGTGGGTGTCAGCAGCAACAGCAGGTTGCTGGGGTGGGTGTCTGCAGCAACAGCAGGTTGCAGGAGTGGGTGTCTGCAGCAACAGCAGGTTGCTGGGGTGGGTGTCGCAGCAACAGCAGGTTGCTGGGTGGGTGTCTGCAGCAACAGCAGGTTGCTGGGTGGTGTCAGCAGCAACAGCAGGTTGCTGGGTGGGTGTCTGCAGCAACAGCAGGTTGCTGGGTGGTGTCAGCAGCAACAGCAGGTTGCGAAGAGGTGGGTGTCAGCAGCAACAGCAGGTTGCTGGGTGGGTGTCTGCAGCAACAGCAGGTTGCTGGGGTGGGTGTCGCAGCAACAGCAGGTTGCTGGGTGGGTGTCAGCAGCAACAGCAGGTTGCTGGGGTGGGTGTCAGCAGCAACAGCAGGTTGCTGGGGTGGGTGTCTGCAGCAACAGCAGGTTGCTGGGTGAGGCTTGCTTGGTGCAGCAGCAACAGCAGGTTGCAGGGGTGGGTGTCTGCAGCAACAGCAGGTTGCAGGGAGTACGGTGTCTGCAGCAACAGCAGGTTGCAGGAGTGGGTTTCTGCAGCAGCAGCGAGCAACAGCAGACAGGAATTGGAAGTGTCGCAAGGCTCAGTTGAAATTACGGCCGTCGAATCAGCGTCTTCGTGAAGCCTGGTGTAAAGTCTCTCTCTCTCTCTCTCTCTCTCTCTCTCTCTCTCCACTCTCACCATTAAAGGGAAGGCTCAGGTGGTAGGCCTCTCACACCTCTGATGCTCTGTTCCCTGTAATCTCTCTCTCTCTCCTTCTCTCCTCTCTCCTCCTCTTCTCTCTCTCTCTCTCTCTCTCTCTCTCTCTCTCTCTCTCTCTCTCTCTCTCTCTCTCTCTCTCTCTCTCTCTCTCTCTCTCTCTCTCTCCTTCCTTCTCTTCTCCCCCTTTTCTTTTCCCTTTCCCTCTCTCTCCCTCTTCTCCCCTCCCCTCTCTTTCCTTCCCCCTTCTCCCTCTCCTCTCTCTCTCTCTCTCTCTCTCTCCTCTCTCTCTCTCTCTCTCTCTCTCTCCCTCCCCTTGAAGGACTCAGGTGGTGACCTCCAAACACCTGTTGATGTTCCTGTAATCAGCTCTCTCCCTATTCCCCTCCTCTCATTCCTTCCCCTTTCCCTCCCCTCCACCCTTCCTCCTCACCATTCCTCCTCCTTCCTTCCGTTGCTTCTTCACACCCAAAATTTGTGAAAAATATCATGCCAAGAAGACGGGAGAAAGTTGTGAAGAGGATAAAAATGCTCTTATTCTGCTATTTTAAATCATTAACGAAATATTTTTTTTTTAACTGATTATTTTGTTTTGATATGTCAACTGAATTGGCGCTTTGGCAGGTGTGTGTGTGTGTGTGTGGTGTGCGTGTGTGTGTGTGCGTGTGTGTGCGTGCGCCTGCCCAAAATATTCGAAAATATTAACTACTGGGAACCCTTGGAAGCACTTGACTTGTACTCACTGGAGCGCAGGCAAGAGAGATATATCATAATTTACATCTGGAAAATCTTAGAGGAACTGGTCCCTAATCTGCACACACAAATCCTCCATACGAAAGCAAACAACTTGGCAGGCGATGCAACATACCCCCAATGAAAAGTAGGGGCGCCATTAGTACACTAAAAGAAAACACAGTAAGTGTCCGGGGCCCAAGACTGTTCAACAGCCTCCCACCAGGCATAAGAGGACTTACCAATAGACCCCTGGCTACCTTCAAGAGGGAGCTGGACAGATACCTAAAGTCAGTGCCGGATCAGCCGGTCTGTTCGTACGTGCGGCCAGCAGTAACAGCCTTCTTGATCAGGCCCTGATCCACCGGGAAGCCTGGTCATGGACTGGGCCGCGGGGGCGCTGATCCCCGGAACACCCTCCAGGTAGATATAGGTTAATAAAATTAGTTTGTTTAGCTAATCTTTGTGACTATGATGTAACATATAGGCTAATACTGCCTAACATAATGTTGCCTAACATAATACTGTATTTTCTAATGGGGCCTACGCCTGTAGTTTTGCCATTCCAGTTAAGAAGACTTGGTCTGAGACCGGGCTCTAAAACTTTGGTCTGAGACCGGGCTCTAAAACTTTGGTCTGAGACCGGGCTCTAAAACTTTGGTCTGAGACCGGGCTCTAAAACTTTGGTCTGAGACCGGGCTCTAAAACTTTGGTCTGAGACCGGGCTCTAAAACTTTGGTCTGAGACCGGGCTCTAAAACTTTGGTCTGAGACCGGGCTCTAAAACTTTGGTCTGAGACCAGGCTCTAAAACTTTGGTCTGAGACCGGGCTCTAAAACTTTGGTCTGAGACCGGGCTCTAAAACTTTGATCTGAGACCGGGCTCTAAAACTTTGGTCTGAGACCGGGCTCTAAAACTTTGATCTGAGACCGGGCCCTAAAAGTTTTGGTCTGAGACCGGACCCTAAATGTTTGGTCTGACTTAGGGCCACGGGCGATGTTCTCATGGATCTACCATGCAGTTAATAAGTCTACACTTTGTTCCTCATCTTTCCCATACTCTCTCTCTCTCTCTCTCCTTTGTCACTTCCATTTTCTCCCAAGTCTGGTTTTTGTCATGCAGTTAGTGAGCATGACGAGGCATAGATCCTGGTTCCGCCCACTTAGGACTTTAATACTGAGGGAGTGTATGAGTGTTTTGTAGCAGTGGAATGCAGTAGCGAAATGTTGGAGTGGAGTGTTGTAGAGGTGAAGTGTAGGAGTAGTGTTGCAAGAGTGGAACGAATGTATCTCACTTCTACAGGAACCTGTGCTCCAGGAATGGTGTTAGTCTCTCACTCCTACAAGAACCTGTGCTACGGGAATGATGTTAGTCTCACTCTTATAGGAATCTGTGTTGTAGGAAGTGTAGATCGTCTTCAGGTAACCTGACTCCTCCCGGAACTTTCGTAGAAGTGAGTCCCTTTTGGATATGTCACTTTCTCCTCTCCACTTTCACAGTCAAGCTGGCCAGAATGAAAGTGTTTGTAGGTGCTCACCAGGAGACCGAAGTGAGGGAAGTTGTCCTTGAAATATGACATAGCCTGTCACCTGTAGGGGAATTGTAGTATCTCACTCCTGTAGGAACCTTCTATGTAAGAAGGGAGTGTAACTCATCTTCAGGTAATCTGACTCCTCCCACACTTTTAAGAGTCCCTCTTAGGTATGTGTCACGCTATTGCTTCTTCATGTTCAAAGTTGAAGCTGGCCGGAACAGAAGTGTTCATAGAAGCTCACGAGAAGAACAAGGTGAGGGAAATTGTTGTATATCTCAAGTATAACACAGACCGTCTCTAACCCACACTGGCGTGCATGCTGTGTTCTTAAAGCAACCTGTTCTCCAATTAGTGCAGGCAGTTTCCTCCAGATTGGATGTTCAGGAATAATGCCGACAATGGTAAGCATGGAGACGCACTATACAGAGAGCAAGTTTCTGCTGGGATACACCTCTATCTGTGTTCTACCCTGAGCGAAACGTTTCCCACATAATAACTTTCTCTACACATTATGCATCGGAACAGGTAGTGTGCGTTTCCGAAGACAGTGGTGTCTGCCAAAGCAGATACGAATGTCGTAGAATTTGGCCTTATGGCAGGGGCGCAGCAAGTAGGACCAGATAATGTGCGCTGCCAACACACATGCGAATGTGGTGGTGGTCCGACCGGTGGTGACTATCGCAATGCTACTGAATGTTTACTAGTTAATGGTGTGAGCGAAGCTCGTTGTCTTCCTCGCTTCCCAGGTGTTACGAAAGTATTAATGAGATACCAGACCATTTTAAGCAAATATCCTAAATTTGCTTACAATAGATGAGGCAAATTGTAGATATCCATCCAGATATACTTCAGCTACCCTCCACAGGGTAAATATCAGGTGCATAGTAAATTAGCTACTTCGCCGGCAAAATGAAAATCTAAGAATGTGGATCTGGGACATACACGCAATATACGCTCATTTAATACTGTTAGTGTATACTTAAAATGTTTTAAATTACATAAGTCTATGATAAACTTATATGAAGCTACAGCTAAACAAACTAAAACTAAAAGCTAGACTTCTGCATGGGATGTATACATCGGGAGATGTAGTATATCTCTGTACTATATGCCGAGAGTTTGTTTTCATCCTTATTTTAGGGACTAAAGTATTCTTGTCTGGTGGTACAGCCTTAATGACCATAGTGCACTCGATGGGCTTCAAACCCCATTAACCAACCATGCACATTTGACAGCGTGGTGTCTCCTCGAAAATGATCAGAGTTAAAATCTGTATTTTTTTCTCCCGAGGTTTGAGGACGGGTTGCTAAACTGGCCTTTGTCGAAGCAAGTGGTCTTCCAGAGTTAATAATAATCTTTATTTCCACAAGTACATGTACAAGGTGTACAGGCCTAGCTGACATCAATGACAGACTACTGTATAGAATGCCCCTTGTTATGCAGAGCAAAATTAGGTCAATGTTGTACCCAGGATGCGACCCTCACCAGTCGACTAACACCCAGGTACCTGTCGTACTGCTAGGTGAACATGGACAGCAGGTGTCTTAAGGAAACACGTCCTAATGTTTCCACCCGTATCGGGGATCGAATCACGGACCTCAGTGTGTGAGCTGAATGCACGTTTCGCTTACACAGTAGGCTTTTTCAGTTTCGCTTACACAGTAGGCTTTTTCAGTTTCGCTTACACAGTAGGCTTTTTCAGTTTCGCTTACACAGTAGGCTTTTTCAGTTTCGCTTACACAGTAGGCTTTTTCAGTTTCGCTTACACAGTAGGCTTTTTCAGTTTCGCTTACACAGTAGGCTTTTTCAGTTTCGCTTACACAGTAGGCTTTTTCCGTCAAATATAGAGGCAGCAGAAGCACTGCTTCTGTATTCGACTGAAGAAGCCTAAAGTATAGGCGAAACGTTTCGGAATGAAGATTCGTAACTGTTGCATATGTGTTCTTCCAGAATTGTTGAGTCTTCCCTAGATTGAAGGTGATAGAGGGCGTGGCAGAGGTGCGGGTGTTGTTGTTACAGGTAGCAGCGAGGGTGCTGTTGTTGTAGAGGTGCAGGTGTTGTTGTTACAGCTAGCAGCAAGGGTGCTGTTGTTGTAGAGGTGCAGGTGTTTTTGTTACAGCTAGCAGCAAGGGTGCTGTTGTTGTAGAGGTGCAGGTGTTGTTACAGCTAGCAGCAAGGGTGCTGTTGTTGTAGAGGTGCAGGTGTTGTTACAGCTAACAGCAAGGGTGCTGTTGTTGTAGAGGTGCAGGTGTTGTTACAGCTAGCAGCAAGGGTGCTGTTGTTGTAGAGGTGCGGGTGTTGTTGTTACAGCTAGCAGTGAGGGTGCTGTTGTTGTAGAGGTGCGGGTGTTGTTGTTACAGGTAGCAGTGAGGGTGCTGTTGTTGTAGAGGTGCGGGTGTTGTTGTTACAGGTAGCAGTGAGGGTGCTGTTGTTGTAGAGGTGCAGGTGTTGTTGTTACAGGTAGCAGTGAGGGTGCTGTTGTTGTAGAGGTGCGGGTGTTGTTGTTACAGGTAGCAGTGAGGGTGCTGTTGTTGTAGAGGTGCAGGTGTTGTTGTTACAGCTAGCAGCAAGGGTGCTGTTGTTGTAGAGGTGCAGGTGTTGTTACAGCTAGCAGCAAGGGTGCTGTTGTTGTAGAGGTGCGGGTGTTGTTGTTACAGGTAGCAGTGAGGGTGCTGTTGTTGTAGAGGTGCAGGTGTTGTTACAGCTAGCAGCAAGGGTGCTGTTGTTGTAGAGGTGCGGGTGTTGTTGTTACAGGTAGCAGTGAGGGTGCTGTTGTTGTAGAGGTGCAGGTGTTGTTACAGGTAGCAGTGAGGGTGCTGTTGTAGATTTGCGGGTGTTTTTGTTACAGGTAGCAGTGAGGGTGCTGTTGTTGTAGATTTGCGGGTGTTGTTGTTACAGGTAGCAGTGAGGGTGCTGTTGTTGTAGAGGTGCGGGTGTTGTTGTTACAGGTAGCAGTGAGGGTGCTGTTGTTGTAGAGGTGCAGGTGTTGTTACAGCTACCAGTGAGGGTGCTGTTGTTGTAGAGGTGCAGGTGTTGTTGTTACAGGTAGCAGTGAGGGTGCTGTTGTAGTAGCGGTGCGGGTGTTGTTACAGCGATGCGGGTGTAGTGGTAGCAGTGTGGGCGTTGTCGTGGCAGTGGTGTGGGTGTTGTGGTGGCAGTGGTGTGGGCGTTGTGGTGGCAGTGGTGTGGGCGTCGCCATGGCAGTGGTGCGGTGTGATGAGAGTTAAATAGTATCAAACAGTGTGGGGCTCATGCGTAAGAAGTCACCAATTACAGAGTAATAAGAAGGCTGTTCTAGTCTTACGACTGGGTGGTCCCGACTGGTGCACCAGTGGTTCACTACTCTTGTTGGTGGAGTTCACAAGGCTGCACGCGCTCATACGCAGTCATGCACACACACACACACATACACACACACACACACACACACGCACAGATGAGTCAAAGGGATGTTAGGAGGCACTTCTTCAGCCATAGAGTAGTTAGGAAGTGGAATAGTCTAGCGAACGATATAGTGGAGGCGGGAACCATATATAGTTTTAAGACAAGGTATGATAAAGCTCATGGAGCAGTGAGAGCAGAGACCCAGTAGCGGACAGCGAAGAGGCGGGACCAGGAGCTGAGTCTCGACCCCTGCAACCACAATTAGGTGAGTACACACACACATACATACGTCATGGCATAACCCTTAACCTAATCTAATCGAACTTAAAGAAAATAGTAAGCGGATGTAATATAATGCCGACAAGGGTGAAGACAACACAAGCTGCAGAAGAAGATCTTATTGAGACAACATTTCGCTACACACACAACCCGCACATATAAAAGGAGAGGAGCTTACGACGACGTTTCGGTCCTACTTGGACCATTTACAAAGTCACACTAACACGAAGGATTTTGTTGTATGTTCGCCGGTACATCCGGCCCGGGTCTTCTCCAAATGGTGACCCGGCAAACACGAAGGACAGGTGGAAGGGGTATTTATAGGCAGGCAGACAGGGGAGGGCACAAGAAAGTGGTGGAGGGTAATGGAGGTAGTAGTGGTAGTGGTAGTGGTAGTGGTAGTGGTAGTAGTAGTGGAGTCAGTCATAAACTAGGAAAGGAGCAGTGCAAAGACGCTGGCGGCCCGCAAGGGTAAGAACAAGAACACAGTGGGGAAAAATAAAATAAATAAAATAGAGGACAAATACAAGGCAAAAGAAAAGAAAAGAAAGAGAACCCAGAGGAGAAAGGAGAAAGAGAAGGGGGAAGAGAAAGAAGGGGAAGGAATCAGGTTAAGTCTCGGGTGTTCTGAAGTTTGGAGCATTTAACAATGTAATGGGAGAGGAAAGCATCTACAGAGACAAAGCCAGAGCTAAGATTCATACAGGGAAAGTTGTGTATAAGGGAGGATTCAACCAGACGACGACTGTGAAAGTTGGACGTAGGGTAGACAGTTTTAGCAGAAGACCAATCAATAGCATGACTGTGATCTCTGACATGACAGAAAAGAGCACTATTAGTGTCGGCAAGCCTAACACTATTTTTGTGCTCCCTAAGTCTGTCAGAAAGAGATCGGCCAGTTTCTCCGAAGTACTGAAGAGGACAGGAGGAGCAAGAAATAGAGTAAACACCAGGAGAATCTATAGAGGGAGGGGAGGTATGAACTAGATTAGTGCGAAGAGTGTTAGCCTGGCGAAAGGTAAGTTTGATGTCTAAGGAACGGAGAGAGTTGTTGAGATTAGAGAGACCAGAGATGTAGGGAAGGCAGAGGACAGGAGAGTTCCCAGGAGTAGAGGGTTTAGGAGAGAAGAAAGTCCGTTTGGCACGAGAGAAAGCAGAGTCTATGAAATGGGAAGGGTAGCTGTCCTTCGTGTTAGTGTGACTTTGTAAATGGTCCAAGTCGGACCGAAACGTCGTCGTAAGCTCCTCTCCTTTTATATGTGCGGGTTGTGTGTGTATTGTTCCAGTCACGGTATTGTGCCTTTTTTGTTATTTGTTAACATTCCGCTCTGTGTAGAACTTTGTCAAGTCACGATAAAGCTCTATACAGCGAAATGTTGTCTGGCTCTGCAACTTGTTTCTTTAAAGAACAAAAAAGACAAAATACCGTGACTGGAACAATACACAAATAACTGGCACAAGTCCGAGCGAAACGTGGTAAATGGTCCAAGTCGTACCGTCGTTATAAGTTTCTGTCTCCTGTGTGAGGGATTTGTGTGTTTGTGTTCATAAAAAAGTATAGGTGCATTTACACGAGACGTTAATAGACCAAATAAGAACATTAGCGTAGCAACTGAAGATTCAGTAGTTTTTGTTACAACTCTAAAACTTGTTTAAGAGGGCAGTTATAGGACAGCTATAGGAGAGTTATAGGACAGCTATAGGACAGCTATAGGAGAGTTGTAGGGCAGCTATAGGGTAGTCATAGGCAGTTAAAGGGCAGTTATAAGACAGTTATAGGGCAGTTATAGGGCAATGTTACTCCACATATTGGTTCTAATATGTACTAGTATGATTCAACTAAAAAACGACAATTGATTGAAAGAAAGGGAGCCCAGGAGCCACGACTCGACCACAGCAAACTGATCTAAGTATATACACCACGCCCACTCGTCCGCACGCCCGCCCGTCCCCGCCAGAGCTCGCCTGCCTGCGCAAGCGACCGCCCGCAGTGCAGCAGCTTCCTCCTGCTAGAATTTTCATATTGATAAACATATCACAGGTTTATATAAGCGGGCATCGCGGCCCAACCAAACTATGTTATGTGTCGTAAACCTGGCTAGGTTAAGACTGCTGGTGGTGGTGTCTGGATCTGCTGGTGGTGGTGTCTGGCTCTGCTGCTGGTGGTGGTGTCTGGCTCTGCTGCTGGTGGTGGTAGTGTCTGGCTCTGTTGGTGCTGGTGTCTGGCTCTGCTGGTGCTGGTGTCTGGCTCTGCTGGTGGTGGTGGTGTCTGGCTCTGCTGGTGGTGATGTCTGGCTCTGTTGGTGCTGGTGTCTGGCTCTGTTGGTGCTGGTGTCTGGCTCTGCTGGTGCTCTTGTCTGGCTATGCTGGTGCTGGTGTCTGGCTATGCTGGTGCTGGTGTCTGTCTATACTGGTGTCTGACTCTGCTGGTGGTGATGTCTGGCTATGCTGGTGGTGGTGTCTGGCTCTGTTGGTGGTGGTGTCTAGCTCTACTGGTGTTGGTGGTGGTGTCTGGCTCTTCTGGTGTTGGTGCTGGTGTTTGGATCTGCTGGTGCTGGTGTCTGACTCTGCTGGTGGTGATGTCTGGCTATGCTGGTGGTGGTGTCTGGCTCTGCTGGTGGTGGTGTCTGGCTCTACTGGTGTTGGTGGTGGTGTCTGGCTCTGCTGGTGCTCTTGTCTGGCTCTGCTGGTGGTGATGTCTGGCTATGCTGGTGGTGGTGTCTGGCTCTGTTGGGGGTGCTGTCTGGCTCTACTGGTGTTGGTAGTGGTGTCTGGCTCTTCTGGTGTTGGTGGTGGTGTCTGGCTCTTCTGGTGTTGGTCCTGGTATTTGGATCTGCTGGTGCTGGTGTCTGCCTCTGCTGGTATCTGGTTCTGCCGGTGCCTGGTTCAGCTAGTTCCTAGTTCGGCTTTGTTTTCCCCTTCCCCCACCAGTTCTCCCCTCTCGTAAAATATATGAAATTGGGGCCGTAATGTTCTGGTAGGGCTACTGCCCTCTGGCCTTCAGTGTATAAATGATGCTATGATGTACAAGGGACGAATCTTTCCCTCCTCCATTCGTCCTTTTTCCTACTCTCCTCATCTTCCCCATTTATTTTCCTTCTTACTTTCCCCTCTCTGTCCTTTCGTCTTTCGCCCCCTCATTTTCCCCGTACGCCCTATTCTTCCTTTGCGCCCCTCTTATCTTTTCCTACTGCGATCTTTCCTTCTTCCCGCCTGTACATGTTCAACATTTAGGATTTTTTTTTGGTCTGAACGTTTCGCCTGCACTGCATGCTACTCAGTCGATTAATAACGATTATAATACTGGAGACAGTAGAGGTGGGGAGGTTATTTTGATGTGATCAGTCCCTCAGCCTTGAGAGAAAGTGATCAGTTCCTTAGCCTAAAGCAGAAGCATGAGGCCAGAGATCTGCGTAGTGAATCTAGCAGTGAAGTGTAGCAGCTGAAAATAACGTCATATGTGAGTGGGGCCCGCTAGTGGAAGTAGATCACACTAAACAGTTGTTAGTCTGCATTCGACTGAAGAAGTCTGCAGTGCTGGCGAAACATGTCAACAATAAAGATACCAAAGTGTTGCACATCAACTTGTCGCCATTGCACTGTATACCTTTTATAATAATAATCTATCTCTCTTCCTCTTATTCTTCTTTCCCCCTCTACGCCCTAGTCTTCTTTCCCTACTATGCCCTATCCTCTTTCCCATGCATCCTTTTTTCCCCGCTTAATTTCCCTCCTCCTCCTTCCCCGGCAGAGTATACGTCTTCCATGTAGAGGATTCTATGTTGATGTCAGTCTCTGATTTTGTTTCTTCGTATTCACTTTATAACTGATTACACGGCAATGATCGAGACTGCTACGAGGGGAAGGTAGTCTTCTTTACGTTAGTGGGTTAGTCTATCACAAGAGGAAGGTAATCTTCCTTACGTTAGTGGGTTAGTCTATCACAAGAGGAAGGTAATCTTCCTTACGTTAGTGGGTTAGTCTATCACAAGAGGAAGGTAATCTTCCTTACGTTAGTGGGTTAGTCTATCACAAGAGGAAGGTAATCTTCCTTACGTTAGTGGATTAGTCTATCACAAGAGGAAGGTAATCTTCCTTACGTTAGTGGGTTAGTCTATCACAAGAGGAAGGTAATCTTCCTTACTTTAGTGGGTTAGTCTATCACAAGAGGAAGGTAATCTTCCTTACGTTAGTGGGTTAGTCTATCACAAGAGAAAGGTAATCTTCCTTACGTTTATGGGTTAGTCTATCACAAGAGGAAGATAATCTTCTTTACGTTAGTGGGTTAGTCTATCACAAGAGGAAGGTAATCTTCTTTATGTTGGTGGGTTAGTCTGTCATAAGAGAAGGGTAATCTTCATTACGTTGGTGGGTTAGTCTATCATAAAAGAAAGGTAATCTTCCTTACGTTTGTGGGTTAGTCTATCACAAGAGGAAGCACTTGATCATGAAGGCAACACAGCAAAACTGAGACTGGAGAGTAGTCAAGTAAGCATTACTATCACTACTACTTCCACTCTCATATTAGTTTATCAGTAAGAGTGATCATGCTTAATGAAGGTCTATGTTAAGATGGGGTCACTAAAAAGTTAAACAGGAGGTAATTGTGTGTGGTAGTAGAGGCCTCCTAACATTATCCGCAGACGACCCACGTTAAATTACAGATGAATGTTGGGTTATCACACAGGTAACATGGTGTAACATTTTATTAACCTTCAGACACACAGACAATTGCAGCCATTAATGGCTGAGAGTATTACTTGTAAAGGATTTAGCTGTGTCTTACTTTATCATGAGTTTTGCTTTGTTTGGGGAGGATATTTGTAACGTGTGTGTGTTTATGTTTTCAACGTGCAAGTCATGTTTGTGTAGCGTGTCGAGATTAACCTAACAAAAGTAATTTTGACGTCATATTGTATGCTGGATGTAGAATTTAATGAAAAACTGATCTTTTTGCGGTATTGGTTTACATTGTTTGTCACAGAGCTTTGACTTTTTTTTTTTTACCAACCATCAAACCTCAGAATTTACATTATGAGAAAAGTTCTTTTTAGCCATTATTTTAAACCTTCACTGTGATGGGAGAGTTTAGAGCTAGGAGAGAGAATTCTGCTGTATTGTACTAAACTAAATTGTGTGGACATAATTAGAAGACTAGTTAATCTTCCTAGGCAGACAGCCTCGATGTGGACAGTGGTGGTTTTCTACTGTTTTGTTTCACTTGCTTTCTCTCTCTCCTCTCTCTCTCTCTCTCTCTCTCTCTCTCTCTCTCTCTCTCTCTCTCTCTCTCTCTCTCTCTCCCTCTCTCTCCCACAGAAAGACAGACGGACGGACATTTAAGACGAGCCTATAGACAATGCTTTTTCAGCAGAAAGCCTGGATAAAACACTGCGGGGTCTCCTACTGTCTGCCTTTCTCTTGGACTTCATATAAAGATGCTTCGCTGGTGGTTCTCACCACACATGTCGTGGAGGTTTCTTCATGTACGGATCTTTCTGCTGCGTAGGGGATTTTCCGCTCATGTGGGATTTACCAGGTCATTGATCATTGTTCATAATGGGTGGATCTATGTGGTCTAGGCTCTTATAAAAACAGAACGCTTAGTAATAACAAATTACTATTTTTGCAATTTTCTGCCTTGTCTGGTCTTTGAGATAGCATCTACTGGAGGTTATCTGTTGGTGGTTCTGGGGGTTATCTTCCCCACTGCCCAGATTGATTAAACCCCAGACACTGAGTCGCAATAATGCGGACGTTTGAGCGGTTTGTTTCTAACCTTTGATATACCTTTGATGAGTTCTGAGAGTTTTTCTACTCGCGGAGCCCGTCCATGGCCCAGGCTCGTCTGGTGCTTGCCTGATCAACCAGGCTGTTCCTGTTAGTGGCCCACAGCCTCGCATATCCATCACAACCTGGTTGATCAGGCATCTGGTGAAGATACTTGTCCAGTTTCCTCTTGAAAACTTCTACACTTGCTCCGGCAGTATTTTTGATATCTTCTGATAAAATGTTCAATAATCTAGGACTACGAATATTGATAGTGTTCCCTAAGGTGGGATACTACTAGCAGGGTGCTTGCCTGGCTAAGAACCCAGCATATTTTTCGCCATTAATGGTGTGGATGTTTTCCCTTTCGTTGAAATTTATTGACACTTACGGCAGTGACACGAAACGAAGTACGAATGTGTGGATCGTGGTCTGTGAGAAATTAACTTTGAATACTTGTGATGGTTTGTTGTTATGATTTATGTAAAACTTTGGTCAACAACAACAACAAAATTCGTTGCCAAAGATATTTGAAGGTACTTAGGGTATTGTGGGGTTGTTGAATTTGAAAAATGTCAGTAGGTTTTTCAAATTGGCTCTAGTTTGTGAGATATTGCATACCTACCCTCACTTAAGAGGGAACTTAGCCATAACGTGTGTATACGTAGTGACAGTTTGTATGTACAGATAGTTTTAATAAGGATTAGAATTATATTTTTAAATTATTTAATATTTAACGAAAAGAGTTGTATCAACAAAGACCACGTGATAATATTGTAACCTTTTTGTTATTTTTTTCCAAATAAACATGACCGCTTATATAATCCCAGTGCATTTTGCTATATTTGTGGTGCATACTCTTTGCAAAAACGAAGAAAAAATATCACATATTTTGTAAAACAAGCTTATTTTGCTTATTTTGGAGTGACCCTTGAAGAACAAGACAAGTCTTGGCCTCCCATTTGGTTTGCAAAACCTGTGTAGAATGCTGACGACAGTGGAAAAATAGGTAAAGGAAAAGTTTAAATTGGGTGTGCCTATGGTGTGGTGAGAGCCGAAAAGCCACCACGATGATTGTTATTTTGTGTGGTGAATGTGAAAGGTTCCACTCGATACAAGAAAGTCAAGTGGGAACATCCTGATTTGGAGTCAGCAAGGAGACCTGTGCCACACAGTGAAGACGTTACCATACCAGTGTTTACAACACTGCCTGACCTTCCATTATCAGATGTTGAAGCAACTCAGGGTTTAGTATGTAACACAGGTGATAGTAGTGGAAGTGAATATGAAGTAAGCATTTCAACACCCCAGCAGTTCTCCCAAGAAGAACTCAATGGTCTGATACGTGACCTCAATCTGTCAAAGCAAGCATCTGAACTTTTAACATCCAGACTAAAAGAAAAGAACTGTCTACAACAAAAAGTTAAAAATAACAGCTTATCGGACAAAAGAGGTTGAACTCCTTCCTTCAGCCAAGAGGAAGAACTTGTATACTGCAGTAACATCCCTGGACTACTTCGAATGGGACTTGAATATCGACCAGGAGATTGGCGACTGTTTATAGACAGCTGCACTAGAAGCTTGAAATGTATCTTATTGCACAGTTGTAACCAATATTCATCTCTTCCAATTGTTCACTCAAAACTATGCTGATGACCAACTTAGAAGAAAATCCTACAAACAACGTTTTCATATGGAGTAATTAGTGGTATCTGAATTATCTTATGATGGTAATATTATTATATAGAATGAAGTGCTGGTATGTATTACATGACTTTTGTATGATCTAAAAAAATAATTTCATTGTGATTTATAAGTTAACCCCACCTGATCAATATATTTTTCACATCTTTGTTTTTCAATAGGATACCAAAGTTATCAGAAACTAGAACAAACAAGCAAAACCGATGACATATTGGGAATCAGCACCATAAACTTTCCCTAAAATTAGTGTAAAATCATTGACCAGAAAATGAGTGTTGACCAGTGATAATAAAAGTGAATTAATCACGACTGTAACAAGTTGAAAATGGTAGTGTAAATTTGAAGATGTATGAAGCGGTATATGTTTAAAACTATGAATAATAAAACTGTCATGGAGCAGGCAGCGGGGGCGTTGACCCCCAAAACACCCTCCAGACAGGCAAGTTCTAATGATTTGTAAATAAAACGAAACTGACCAGATATTTTAGGAGATGAAAGAAATAAAAGAAGTCAGAAAATAACTGCCATCTTAACATATACGTAAACTAACTTAACGTTTTAGCGACAAATATTTGTTTTCAGTATAAATAATTGATTATAGAAAATCATGAAATTTTCACGCAAGAGAAATTGAACTTCCTGTCTGACTGTAACTTAAGAAATACAGATAAAATGATTTACATCCTTGTGGCTTATCTTCCATATATGTTATTGTGGCCACGAACGAGCTCTTAGCCTGTACATAAGATAGAATAACAGCTCTTAGCCTGTACATAAGATAGAATAACAGCTCTTAGACTGTACATAAGATAGAATAACAGCTCTTAGCCTGTACATAAGATAGAATAACAGCTCTTAGCCTGTACATAAGATAGAATAACAGCTCTTAGCCTGTACATGAGATAGAATAACAGCTCTTAGCCTGTACATAAGATAGAATAACAGCTCTTAGCCTGTACATAAGATAGAATAACAGCTCTTAGCCTGTACATAAGATAGAATAACAGCTCTTAGCCTGTACATAAGATAGAATAACAGCTCTTAGCCTGTACATAAGATAGAATAACAGCTCTTAGCCTGCACATAAGATAGAATAACAGCTCTTAGCCTGTACATGAGGTGAGATAGGATAATAGCTCTTAGCCTGTACATGAAGTGAGATAGGATAACAGCTCTTAGCCTGTACATGAGATAGAATAACAGCTCTTAGCCTGCACATAAGATAGAATAACAGCTCTTAGCCTGTACATGAAGTGAGATAGGATAACAGCTCTTAGCCTGCACATAAGATAAGATAGAATAACAGCTTTTAGCCTGTACATGAGGTGAGATAGGATAACAGCTCTTAGACTGTACATGAAGTGAGATAGGATAACAGATCTTAGCCTGTACATGAGATAGAATAACAGCTCTTAGCCTGCACATAAGATAAGATAGAATAACAGCTTTTAGCCTGTACATGAGGTGAGATAGGATAACAGCTCTTAGACTGTACATGAAGTGAGATAGGATAACAGATCTTAGCCTGTACATGAGATAGAATAACAGATCTTAGCCTGCACATGAAGTGAGATAGGATAACAGATCTTAGCCTGTACATGAGATAGAATAACAGATCTTAGCCTGCACATGAAGTGAGATAGGATAACAGATCTTAGCCTGTACATGAGATAGAATAACAGCTCTTAGCCTGCACATAAGATAAGATAGAATAACAGCTCTTAGCCTGTACATGAAGTGAGATAGGATAACAGATCTTAGCCTGTACATGAGATAGAATAACAGCTCTTAGCCTGCACATAAGATAAGATAGAATAACAGCTCTTAACCTGTACATGAGGTGAGATAGGATAATAGCTCAGTTTTTAGTGTGTAAATTTGACTGTGGCTGAAAAACCTCAATATGGTATGACTGGCTGCTTACCTGAGCTTCTGGCCGCATGCGGAGTGATGGACTGAAAAAAGTACTTTTTTTGAGCATGTAAGATATTAAAATGTGCATGTGCGCGCGCATGTGTGCTTGGTGCGTGTATGTTTGTATGCGCTCGTGCGCGTGTGTGCGCGCTTGTGTACGTATGCGTGCAGTGAATCGGTATACACTAATGTTATTCTTGTCTACTATTTCCGCAAGTAACATCAGTTTAACCCCCCCCCCCCGAGATGGTGGGAGGGAGTGATGAAAGTAAGGTGGGAGGGGATGTGATGGAAGGTGGGAGGGATGTGATGGAAGTAAGGTGGGAGGGATGTGATGGAAGTAAGGTGGGAGGGATGTGATGGAAGGTGGGAGGAATGTGATGGAAGGTGGGAGAGATGTGATAGGAGTAAAGGGGGAGGGATGTGATGGAAGTAAGGTGGGAGGGATGTGATGGAAGGTGGGAGGGATGTGATGGAAGGTGGGAGAGATGTGATAGGAGTAAAGGGGGAGGGATGTGATGGAAGTAAGGTGGGAGGGATGTGATGGAAGTAAGGTGGGAGGGATGTGATGGAAGGTGTAAGGAATGTAATGAATGGAAGGGAGGCAGGGAGTGATTGCATTTTTTTATCAAAACTATACACATCAAGGAAGGAGGAAGAAAATACATAATAGAAAGAAAGGGGAGGACGAACCCATCATATGAACTGAAGGTAAAGAACCTGCAGAGAGAGAGAGAGAGAGAGAGAGAGAGAGAGAGAGAGAGGGAAGAGAATATTTGGTAGCAGTGTGAGGAATGTGTGAGGATAAAAGTCTCATCATTTGGTGGCTCGTCTTGCTGGAGGTGGAATTGGAGTCTGAACGTCACGATGAAGACTAACTGATACACCATCCAGGCGCAAGATGATATTGAAATGTTAGGTTTATGAGGACCCAGGCCATAGCACAAGCAGGTGGGGGTAGGTGGTGATAGGTGGTGTGGTAGGTGGTGATAGGTGGTGTGGTAGGTGGTGATAGGAGGTGGTGATAGGAGGTGGTGTGGTAGGTGGTGATAGGTGGTGTGGTAGGTGGTGATAGGAGGTGTGGTAGGTGGTGATAGGAGGTGGTGTGGTAGGTGGTGATAGGAGCAGGAGGTGTGGTAGGTGGTGATAGGAGCAGGAAGAGGTGTGGTAGGTGGTGATAGGAGCAGAAGGAGGTGTGGTAGGTGGCGGTGTGGTAGGTGGTGATAGAAGGTGGAGGTGTGGTAGGTGGTGATAGGAGGTGGTGTGGTAGGTGGTGATAGGTGTGGTTGGTGGTGATAGGAGCAGGAGGTATGGTTGGTGGTGATAGGAGCAGGAAGAGGTGTGGTAGGTAGTGATAGGAGCAGGAGGTGTGGTAGGTGGTGATAGGAGCAGGAGGTGTGGTTGGTGGTGATAGAGGCAGGTGTGGTTGGTGGTGATAGGAGCAGGTGTGGTTGGTGGTGATAGGAGCAGGAGATGTTGTTGGTGGTGATAGGAGCAGGAGGTGTGGCAGGTTGTGATAGGAGTAGGAGGTGTGGCAGGTTGTGATAGGAGTAGGAGGTGTGGTAGGTTGTGATAGGAGTAGGAGGTGTGGTAGGTTGTGATAGGAGCAGGAAGAGGTGTGGTAGGTGGTGATAGGAGCAGGAGGTGTGGTTGGTGGTGAGAGGAGGAGGTGGAGGTGTGGTATGTGGTGCTATGAGGTGGAGGAGGAGATGGTGTGGTAGGAGGCGAGAGTGTGATGTGTGGAGAAGGTGATGTGGAAGGAGGTGTGTGATATGTGTAGTAGAGCGATGAGGAAGAGGTGTGTAGTGTGAGGAGGAGGGTGTGCTGGTGTGGAACAAGAGAGAGAGAGAGAGAGAGAGAGAGGTGGTGTGAAACAAGAGAGTGCTGGTGTGGAACAAGAGAGAGAGTTGTGGTGTGGAAGAAGAGAGAGTTGTGGTGTGGAAGAAGAGAGAGTTGTGGTGTGGAAGAAGAGAGAGTTGTGGTGTGGAAGAAGAGAGAGTTGTGGTGTGGAAGAAGAGAGAGTTGTGGTGTGGAAGAAGAGAGAGTTGTGGTGTGGAAGAAGAGAGAGTTGTGGTGTGGAAGAAGAGAGAGTTGTGGTTTGGAACAAAAGAGAGTTGTGGTGTGGAACAAGAGAGAGTGGTGGTGTGGAACGAGAGAGAGAGGTGGGGTGGAACAAGAGAGGGGGGGTGGAAAAGGGAAGAGAGAGGGGGTGGAACAAGAGAGAGTGGGGGGGAAAAGGAGGGGTGGGAAAGGAGAGGGGGGGGAGACAAGAGAGAGGTGGTGGTAACAAGAGAGAGTGGTGGGTGGTGGACAAAAAGAGGGTGGGGTGGAACAAGAGAGAGGTGGTGGTGGGAACAAGAGAGAGAGGGGGGTGGAACAAGAGAGGAGTGGTGTGGAAAAGAAGAGAGTGGTGGTGTGGAAAAGAGAGAGAGAGTGGTGTGGAAGAAAGAGAGAGGGGGTGTGGAACAAGAAAAGAGAGTGGGGGAAGAGAGAAGAAGAGTGGTGGTGTGAACAAGAGGAGGGGAAGAGAGAGGTGTGTGTGGAACAAGAAGAGAAGGGTGGTGTGGAACAAGAGAGAGTGGTGATGTGGAAAGAAGAGGGTGGTGTGGAACAAGAGAAGAGTGTGGGTGGAAAAGAGAGAGTGGGTGGAAGAAGAAATGGTGGTGTGGAAGAAGAGTGGGGTGTGGAAGAAGAAAGGGTGGTGGAAAAGAGAGAGTGTGGGTGAAAGAGAGAAGGGTGGGAACAAAAGAGGAGGGGAAAGAGTGGGGTGTGGAACAAGAAAGGTGGTGGCAAGAAAGGGGGTGGAACAAGAGAAAAGGTGGGGAACAAGAGAGAGGGTGTGGAACAAAGAAAAGGGGGTGGAAAAAGAGAAAGTGGTGGAACAAGAGAAAGGTGGGGGAAAAAAGGGGTGGGTGCAAGAGATGTGGTGGAAAAGAAAGGGTGGTGGAACAAGAAAGGGTGGGGAAAAAGAGAGAGTGGGGTGTGGAACAAGAGAAGTGGTGGTGTGGAACAAAGAAGTGGGGTGTGGAACAAGAAGTGGTGGTGTGGAACAAGAGAGAGGGTGGGTGGAAAAGAGAGGAGGGGTGGAACAAGAGAGTGGGGTAAAAAAAGGGGGGTTGGAACAAAAAGGTGGGTGGAACAAAAGGGTGGTTGGAACAAAAGTGGTTGGAACAAAAGAGAAGTGGGGGAACAAGAAGTGGTGGTGTGGAACAAGAGTGGTGGTGTGGAACAGAGAGAGGGGTGGTGTGGAACAAGAAGGGGGTGTGGAACAAGAAAGAGTGGGGTGTGGAACAAGAAGAAGGGGGTGTGAAAAGAGAAGTGGTGGTGTGGAACAAGAAGGAAGGGGGGTGGGAAGAGAGGGGGTGGAACAGAGAAGGGTGGTGGAAAAGAAGTGGGGTGTGGAACAAGAAGTGGTGGGTGGAACAAGAAGTGGTGGTTAAAGAGAAGGGGGTGGTGTGGAACAGAGAAAGTGGTGGGTGGAAAAAAGAGGGGGTGGAACAAGAAAGGGGTGGAACAAGAGAGAAGTGGTGTGGAACAAGAAGAAGGGGGGGGAAAAAATGGTGGTGGGACAAGAGAGAAAGGGGTGGAACAAGAAGTGGTGGTGTGGAACAAGAGAGGGTGGTGTGGAACAAGAAAGTGGGGTGTGGAACAAGAGAAGAGAGGGTGGAAAAAGAGGAGTGTGTGGAAGAGAAATGTGGTTGAAAAAAAAATGTGTTGAACAATTTAAGAGGAGGGGGAAAAGGAAAGAGAGTGGTGTGGAACAGAAAGTGGTGGTGTGGAAAAGAGAGGAGTGTGGAACAAGAGAAAGTGGTGGTGGAAAAAGAGGAATGTGGTTAAGAGAAATGTGTGTGGAATAAGAGGATGGTGGTGGGAACAAAGAGAGAGAGAGGGTGGAGGGAGTGGTGGTGTGGAACAAGAGAGAGTGGTGGTGTGGAACAAGAAGTGTGGGTGGAACAAGAGAGGGGGAAGAAGTGGTGGTGTGGAACAAGAGAGAGGTGGTGGTGTGGAACAAGAAAGTGGTGGTGTGGAACAAGAAAGGGGTGGTGTGGAACAAGAGAGTGTGGTGTGGAACAAGAGAGAGAGAGTGGTGGTGTGGAACAAGAGAGAGAGGTGGTGTGGAACAAGAAGAGAGTGGTGGTGTGGAACAAGAAAGTGGTGGTGTGGAACAAGAGAGAAATGGTGGTGTGGAACAAAAAAAGAGGTGGTGTGTGGAAAAGAAATGGTGGTGTGGAAAAAGAGGTGGTGGTGTGGAACAAGAAAGGGTGGTTGTGGAACAAGAGAGTGGTGGTGTGGAACAAGAGAAGGTGGTGTGGAACAAGAGAGAGTGGTGGTGTGGAACAAGAGAAGTGGTGGTGTGGAACAAGAGAGAGTGGTGGGTGAGGTTGGGAACAAGAGAGAAGTGGTGGTGTGGAACAAGAGAGAGAGTGGTGGTGTGGAACAAGAGAGAGAGAGTGGTGGTGTGGAACAAGAGAGAGAGAGTGGTGGTGTGGAACAAGAGAGAGAGTGGTGGTGTGGAACAAGAGAGAGAGAGTGGTGGTGTGGAACAAGAGAGAGTGGTGGTGTGGAACAAGAGAGAGTGGTGGTGTGGAACGAGAGAGGTGGTGTGGAACAAGAGAGAGTGGTGGTGTGGAACAAGAGAGAGAGGGTGGTGTGGAACAAGAGAGAGTGGTGGTGTGGAACAAGAGAGAGAGAGAGAGTGGTGGTGTGGAACAAGAGAGAGTGGTGGTGTGGAACAAAGAGAGAGAGTGGTGGTGTGGAACAAGAGAGAGTGGTGGTGTGGAACAAGAGAGAGAGAGTGGTGGTGTGGAACAAGAGAGAGAAGTGGTGGTGTGGAACAGAGAGAGTGGTGGGTGGAACAAGAGAGAGAGAGTGGTGGTGTGGAACAAGAGAGAGTGGTGGTGTGGAACAAGAGAGAGAGAGTGGTGGTGTGGAACAAGAGAGAGAGAGTGGTGGTGTGGAACAAGAGAGAGAGAGTGGTGGTGTGGAACAAGAGAGAGAGTGGTGGTGTGGAACAAGAGAGAGAGTGAGTGGTGTGGAACAAGAGAAAGTGTGGTGTGGAACAAGAAGAGAGAGAGGAGTGGTGGTGTGGAACAAGAGAGAGTGGTGGTGTGGAACAAAGAGAGTGGTGGTGTGGAACAAGAAAGTAGTAGGTGTGGAACAGAGAAAGTGGTGGTGTGGAACAAGAGAGAAGAGTGGTGGTGTGGAACAAGAAGAGAAGTGGTGGTGTGGAACAAGAGAGAGAGAAGTGGTGGTGTGGAACAAGAGAAGTGGTGGTGTGGAACAAGAGAGAGAGAGTGGTGGTGTGGAACAAGAGAGAGAGGAGTGGTGGGTGGAACAAGAGAGAGAGTGGTGGTGTGGAACAAGAGAGAGAGTGGTGGTGTGGAACAAAGAGAGAGAGTGGTGGTGTGGAACAAGAGAGAGAGAGAGTGGTGGTGTGGAACAAGAGAGAGAGAGAGTGGTGGTGTGGAACAAGAGAGAGAGAGAGTGGTGGTGTGGAACAAGAGAGAGGGTTGAGAGAAGTGGTGGGTGGAACAAGAGAGAGAGAGATGGTGGTGTGGAACAAGAGAGAAAGTGGTGGTGTGGAACAAGAGAGAGAAGTGGGGTGGAACAAGAAATGGTGGTGGAACAAGAGAGAGTGGTGGTGTGGAACAAGAGAGAGAGTGGTGGTGTGGAACAAGAGAGAGAGAGAGAGGTGGTGTGGAACAAGAGAAAGAGAGAGAGGTGGGCTCTTTGTCATTGTGGTAAAGTATGAAAAAGTGTTAAACCTTTGTGTGACTTTCTGGAATAATAAGAAGAGTGTTGTGTGCTACAATAGTGTGGTAGTGTGAGGCAGAGAGAGAGAGAGAGAGAGAGAGAGAGAGGAGAGAGGAGAGAGGATGGGAAGGGGAAGGAGGATGAAAGGTGGGGAAGGAAGGGAAAGGGAAGGATGAAAGATTAAGGGAGGTGAGAAAGTGGTGGAGGGAAAAAGAGGCTAGAATTATAGGTGTTACATTTTTATTATGTTTGCTATGGTCACATTAATTGTGGCCACCCTGATGCCGGGTAACACGTTCCCTTTATCACGAGTAGAGAGAGAGGGAGGGAGGGAGGGAGGATGGATGAATGGAGTGGGGGTTAGAAGGGGCAAGACTAATAAATGAGGAGGGAAGGTAACCTTACTTTTAAACCTTAGATGGATTTCGAGTTTGTCTACTCGCGAAGCCCGGTCCTGGACCAGGCTTGTCTGGTGCTTGCCTCATTAACCAGACTGTTGTTGTTAACTGCCAGTTGACCCACATGCCCATCACAGCTTGGTTGGTTTGGTACTTGGTAGTGGCACTTGTTTAGTTTCCTCTTGAAAGACTTCTACACTTGTTAAGAAGTGTTTGTAATATTTTCTGATGACATGTTGAAAAGTCTGGGATCACGGATGTTGATATTATGTAATTTGATTGTGCCCACGGCGTCCCTGGGTTTATTTCATATTTTCTTCCGTATCTCTCCTTCCAGTATGTTCTTTTGGCAATATGCAGATTTGGCACGAAGCCGTCAAGTCCATTCCAATTAAATATTAATTACCATGTATCGCCCTCTCAACTCCAGAGAGTCCATATTTAGGACTTTGAGGCGTTTCTAATCATTTTAACGCTTTATTGGCTCCAAATGACCGTAAATGATCTCAGTCTTTTAGGTTTATCTTCCCTATCCTGAACAGAGCACAGGTGATTTCAGTAGTATCACCATTGGCGTTATTTCCCTTGTTTTGAAAGTTATCATTATCCACTCGTCATTTTTTTTAGCTTTCATGATTTTTGCCTTATTTTGCTCTTAAAAAGATAAGTCAGGTGGTATCATTCTTAGGTCCTTCATATGTTCCTTTCGGTCTGGTTCCTCTTTTGAGTTCTTCATTCATTCCATATCTGAAACTTGGCACCATTGAATGTCATGTTATTCTCCACTTCACACTGGAAGACCTTTTTTATGTTTTATTGTAATTATTCTGTGCTTTCTACCCAAGTGATTCTTATACTTGTTTTGATATCATCCGCCAATGATGATATGAAACTGTGGCGAATGTCATCTTTAGATGGCCTGTGGCCTGGTGGCAAAAGCTCTCGCTGCACACGGTGAGGGGTCCGGGTTCGATTCCCGGCCAGGGTAGAAACATTGGGCGTGTTTAATTACACCGGTTGTCTGTGTTCACCCATCAGTAATAATAGGTACCTGGGTGTTAGTCGACTGGTGTGGGTCGCATCCTGGGACAAAATTGACCTAATTTGCCCGAAATGCTCAACATAACAAGGGACTTTCTATATACATAGTAGTATGTCATTGATGTCAGCTAGGCCTGTATATCTTGTACATGTACTTGTAGAAATAAAGATATTATATTATTATTTACTAGCTGTATCCACTTGCCTATTTTCCCGGTTATACCTATCACTCTCATTTTATGTGCAATCACCCCATAGTCGCACTTCTGAGAAGCCTTTGCGAAATTCGTGTATACCACATGTGCGTTTTGGTTATCTTCTATCGACTCCATAATCCTCTTATAAAGTTGTAACAAGCATGTTCTTCCAGCTCTAAATCTATGCTGGTTTGGATTGTATTGTTCCATAAAGTTTGTAATTTGGCGTCTCATCACCCTTTCACAGACTTTTATGACATGCTCTGCTGTTAGGGCTGCTGGCCTGTGGAAGAGAGAAAGATAGAGAGAACACTAGTTAGAATGTAAGTTATAACAAACATAAAACACATTTATACAAAATGTAGAAATAATTAAAGTTCTTAGTAATATCAATTGAACTGCTGTATTTTCTTAGACTACTGGCTCACGTAAACTGTTGTCATCTTAAGACTACTGGCTCACGTAAACTGTTGTCATCTTAGACTACTGGCTCACGTAAACTGTTATGTCATCTTAGACTACTGGCTCACGTAAACTGTTATGTCATCTTAGACTACTGGTTCATGTAAACTGTTGTCATCTTAGACTACTGGTTCATGTAAACTGTTGTCATCTTAGACTACTGGCTCACGTAAACTGTTGTCATCTTAGACTACTGGTTCATGTAAACTGTTGTCATCTTAGACTACTGGTTCATGTAAACTGTTGTCATCTTAGACTACTGGTTCATGTAAACTGTTGTCATCTTAGACTACTGGTTCATGTAAACTGTTGTCATCTTAGACTACTGGTTCATGTAAACTGTTGTCATCTTAGACTACTGGTTCATGTAAACTGTTGTCATCTTAGACTACTGGTTCATGTAAACTGTTGTCATCTTAGACTACTGGTTCATGTAAACTGTTGTCATCTTAGACTACTGGTTCATGTAAACTGTTGTCATCTTAGACTACTGGTTCATGTAAACTGTTGTCATCTTAGACTACTGGTTCATGTAAACTGTTGTCATCTTAGACTACTGGTTCATGTAAACTGTTGTCATCTTAGGCTCCTGGCTCACGTAAACTGTTGTCATCTTAGACTACTGGTTCATGTAAACTGTTGTCATCTTAGTCTACTGGTTCATGTAAACTGTTGTCATCTTAGACTACTGGTTCATGTAAACTGTTGTCATCTTAGACTACTGGTTCATGTAAACTGTTGTCATCTTAGACTACTGGTTCATGTAAACTGTTGTCATCTTAGACTACTGGTTCATGTAAACTGTTGTCATCTTAGAATACTGGTTCATGTAAACTGTTGTCATCTTAGACTACTGGCTCACGTAAACTGTTATGTCATCTTAGACTACTGGTTCATGTAAACTGTTGTCATCTTAGACTACTGGCTCACGTAAACTGTTATGTCATCTTAGACTACTGGTTCATGTAAACTGTTGTCATCTTAGACTACTGGTTCATGTAAACTGTTGTCATCTTAGACTACTGGTTCATGTAAACTGTTGTCATCTTAGACTACTGGTTCATGTAAACTGTTGTCATCTTAGACTACTGGTTCATGTAAACTGTTGTCATCTTAGACTACTGGTTCATGTAAACTGTTATGTCATCTTAGACTACTGGTTCATGTAAACTGTTGTCATCTTAGACTACTGGTTCATGTAAACTGTTATGTCATCTTAGACTACTGGCTCACGTAAACTGTTATGTCATCTTAGACTACTGGTTCATGTAAACTGTTGTCATCTTAGACTACTGGTTCATGTAAACTGTTGTCATCTTAGACTACTGGTTCATGTAAACTGTTATGTCATCTTAGACTACTGGCTCACGTAAACTGTTGTCATCTTAGACTACTGGTTCATGTAAACTGTTATGTCATCTTAGACTACTGGCTCACGTAAACTGTTATGTCATCTTAGACTACTGGTTCATGTAAACTGTTGTCATCTTAGACTACTGACTCTTGTAAACTGTTGTCATCTTAGACTACTGGTTCATGTAAACTGTTGTCATCTTAGACTACTGGTTCATGTAAACTGTTGTCATCTTAGACTACTGGCTCACGTAAACTGTTATGTCATCTTAGACTACTGGTTCATGTAAACTGTTATGTCATCTTAGACTACTGGTTCATGTAAACTGTTATGTCATCTTAGACTACTGGTTCATGTAAACTGTTATGTCATCTTAGACTACTGGTTCATGTAAACTGTTGTCATCTTAGACTACTGACTCTTGTAAACTGTTGTCATCTTGGGCTACTGACTCTTGTAAACTGTTGTCATCTTGGGCTACTGACTGTAAACTGTTGTCATATTGGGCTACTGACTGTAAACTGTTGTCATCTTGGGCTACTGGCTCTAGTAAGCTGTTGTGTCCTCTTAGGACACAGCTCTTCTGAACGTTTAATTATCTTAAGATCCTGTCTCCTAAGCAGTTGTGCTCTCTTAGGTTCCTCTCTCCTAAACTATTGTCTTCTTGGATTCCTCTCTCGCCTAAACTATATTGTCTTCTTAGGTCCCTCCCTTCCCTAAACTGCTATAACTTCTTTGGTTTTTCTCTCTCCTAAACTGCCGTGACTTCTTACGTTCCTGTCTCTCCTAAATTCATCTTCCATCCAGACTACGTCTTCTTCGCCTGCGTCTTGGTAAAGGCTTTTATTACCTCTTGAAAGGGAGGTTTGAAGACCCGGGACGCCGCTGTAAGGAGGACTGGAGCAGCGGCCCGAGTTTGCCAGATATTGAAATGCAGTCTTCATGAAAGCTATCACCGAATTGAATTTCCGAAGTGGGGGCTTCGGGGGGAGGGGGAACATGGTGGTGGGGGCCGGAGAAGGGGTTGGAGCGTAGGGTAGGGGTTTGTGCAGTATTTTTTATTAAACTAAATTGGGTACATCTGTCGTTGCAATACTTGCTATGATGGCTTTATAGTAGAAACAAAAGCCAGCAGTGTTTCTAGGTCAGATTCCGTTGCAAGACATGGGTTGCATACGTGAAGTATTGAAATCTGTCAGTCTGAGCTGGGAGGCTTCAATAAGGGGATGAGGATATCGTTATGCATTCCAGAGTGGGATCAGTAGGTACGGCAGCTTCAGAAGTTTCGCTACACCTGACCTTGAGTTAACATAATTATTGCCGTCTCTACCCCCGCTGCCCGGCGCTGGGTCACGCTTCCTGCAAATGTATGAAATATATCATCACATTAAAATATTTTCTTGAAAATGAAATTATATATATATATATATATATATATATATATTATATATATATATATATATATATATATATATATATATATATATATATATATAACTTACATATACATGTACACACAGTGTAAAGTGGTTGCTGTAATAAAACTATAAAAATAATCAGTCTTAAAAATCACGAATTTAATGTCACTAACGATAAATTATAAACTAAATAAATTAGTCAAAATTAAGGGTTGGATTAAATTATTTTATTGGAAAGGGATTTTTTTTTTTTTGAGGCGGGTAGGAGGGAGGCGAAGGAGTCTTGAATGTTGGGCCTCATGGTTGGGGGGTAAGGTGGTTGTGGAATATTGGGACAGGGTTCATGGGTGGAGGGGGAGGGGGAGAGATTTGCTCTCCTCCGAAATTATCCTCATTTAAAAAAATTACCAGGAACTTCCCTGCGTCATTTTAGGAACGAATTTACATGTATAATAACAAACGACATAAGTTTTATATGAAGGAAGGAAAAAAAAAAGGAGTCAGTGAAGCAAGGTGGGTACTGAATATATATATATATATTTCTTCTGGAGAATGTTTCTGGTTGGATATTGGAAGTGGAGAGAAGGACTTCCCTGAGGAATTAGGAAGTTGTGTTTGGCTGTGTTGTCCCTGTGGATGCTTCCTTGTTTGTCTCCTTGTGCGCTTGTTGACTTGTCTGCTGGGGCGCTTGTTGACTTGTCTGCTGGGGCGCTTGTTGACTTGTCTGCTTGTACGCTTGTTGACTTGTTTGCTTGTTGACTTGTCTGCTTGCTCGCTTGTTGACTTGTCTGCTGGGGCGCTTGTTGACTTGTCTGCTGGGGCGCTTGTTGACTTGTCTGCTTGTACGCTTGTTGACTTGTTTGCTTGTTGACTTGTCTGCTTGCTCGCTTGTTGACTTGTCTGCTGGGGCGCTTGTTGACTTGTCTGCTTGGAAGCTTGTTGACTTGTTTGCTTGTTGACTTGTCTGCTGGGGCGCTTGTTGACTTGTCTGCTTGGAAGCTTGTTGACTTGTTTGCTTGTTGACTTGTCTGCTTGCTTGCCTGATTTCACGCTAGCTTCCTAGCTTGTTTGCTTGCTTGTTTTCTAGCCTGTTTGCTTGCCTGTTTTCTAGCCTGCTTCCTAACTTGCTTTCAAGCCATCTTCCTAGCATGTTTGCTTGCTTGTTTTCTAGCCTGCTTCCTAACCTGCTTTCAAGCCGGCTTCCTAGCCAGTTTGCGTGCTTGCCTGCTTCCTAGCGTGCATGCTTGCACGCCTATGACTGTTTATATCTGCTTGCCTGCTTTCTAGCCTACTTGTGCTATCTTCTAGCAGGAGTTGAGCTGGCACGTCTATACAGCGTAGTTATAATTCCTTACCGCTGCGGCTACGTCTGCACGTTCTCTCCCGAGAGGTCATGAGTTACTTCCTCCCCTCTACTTGCCATAGTTGCTCGTGTTCAACTTGATACCTATTATTTCCCTCCCATGGCTGTGTTCATTCTCCTTTACCGTTGGTAAAATGCAGTTCAGCGGGACCAACAACTGTTTCTTAACATTTCTGCGTCACTATGGATTGTGCGTGTGTGTGTGTGTGTGTGTGTGTGTGTGTGTGTATTCACCTATATGTAGTTGCAGGGGTTCGATTCACAGCTCCTTTGTGTGTGTGTGTGAGAATTATGATTCATTGGTAATATTACTGAGATTTATGTGACTGTAAATGGTCCAAGTCTGAGCGAAACGTCGTCATAAGTTACCTTCTCCTATGTGCGGGTTATTTGTATATTGTACCAGTCACGGTATTGTGCCTCTTTGTTCTTTATATTTGCCCTGTTCCCCTAAGTGCATCATTAAAATACACCTTCCTTCCTTGGATCAAACTTCATTAACTCCCATTCTCCCAGACGCTGTGTAACCCTTACTGATTTAGCGGTGTATTTTATTAATTTCCTTTGTTTCCATGAAGCGAGTGGATCAGCTGTGTGAGATCATCGAGTTCTCTCTAACGGGGTTTCCTTACCAGCCCGTGCTTCGAATATGACCCTCTTTAAAGTGAACTATATTGTTGCTTCCTTATTTTTTATCCCAGGTGGGACTTGGATAAGACCTGGCAGTTTGATCACAAGTGGGACTTGGATAAGACCTGGCAGTTTGATCACAAGTGGGACTTGGATAAGACCTGGCAGTTTGATCACAAGTGGGACTTGGATAAGACCTGGCAGTTTGATCACAAGTGGGACTTGGATAAGACCTGGCAGTTTGATCACAAGTGGGACTTGGATAAGACCTGGAAGTTTGATCACAAGTGGGACTTGGATAAGACCTGGAAGTTTGGTCACAAGTGGGACTTGGATAAGACCTGGCAGTTTGGTCACAAGTGGGACTTGGATAAGACCTGGCAGTTTGGTCACAAGTGGGACTTGGATAAGACTTGGTAGTTTGATCACAAGTGGAACCTGGTAAGACCTGGCAATTTGATGACAATGGACTCTCATAAGACTTGGAAGTTTGATCACAGTGGACTTGATAAGACCTGGCAGTTTGACACATGGGACTTGATAAGACCTTAGCAGTTTGATCACAAGTGGGACTTGGATAAGACCTGGCAGTTTGATCACAAGTGGGACTTGGATAAGACCTGGCAGTTTGATCCAAGTGGACTTGGATAAGACCTGGAAGTTTGATCACAAGTGGGACTTGGATAAGACCTGGAAGTTTGGTCACAAGTGGGACTTGGATAAGACCTGGCAGTTTGGTCACAAGTGGGACTTGGATAAGACCTGGCAGTTTGGTCACAAGTGGGACTTGGATAAGACTTGGTAGATTGATCACAATTGAAACCTGGGTAAGACTTAGGCAATTTGATGACCAATTGGACTCTTATCTATAAGACTTGGCGGTATAATACGTCTCTTATTAAAATAATACACACTGCTGATTACACCTTAGTCATCAGATATGAATAATCTTATTACCAGTGTAATTTAAGCATGTCACATTATCCATTCAGTGACTCATTGTGATTGTAATGGTTCCGATGATTCTTCATATGATTGTTGATATGAACACTCGTATGGTTATTCGTATGACTGTTCATATGATTGTTGATATGAACGCTCGTATGGTTATTCGTATGACTGTTCATTTGAACTAATATGACTGTTCATTTGAATTACTACGATTGTTAATTTAACTTAATATTACTGTTCATTTGACTTAATATGACTGTGCGCTTGACTTAATATGACTGTACATTTGACCTAACATGACTGTGCGCTTGACTTAATTTGGCTACTGTTCATCGACTTCATACAACTTTCTACGACTTCATTCGACTTTCTACCTACGACTTCATACGACTTTCTACGACTTCATACGACTTCATACGACTTCATACGACTTTCTACGACTTCATACGACTGTTCTATAACTGTTTATATGGCTGAAACTTGAAAAAAGGCGTTTTGGTGAGGATCTTAAATTTAAAAATGGCTACTGGATCATCTATAAAGATTGATGATCCCATCCTTATTTTTGGCAGGTTGAATATTTAAATTTTATTTTGATTGGGGAAGAGAGAAAGAGATGAAAAATATATCATAATATTCTCGTTGTTTTAGCTTGACACGTTGAGGTGACATTTCTATTTTGTGGCTGTCACCTGTGATTCCCCTTCCCCCGCTGCTCAGTGATTCGTCGACTCCGCCGCCTCCTTTTTCCCCCATCCTGCTGCTGCTGCTTCTTCTTCATCTTCTTTTCTCCTCCTCTTCCTTTTTCTTTTCCTCCTCCTCCTATTCCTTTTTCTTTTCTCTTCCTCCTCCTCCTCCTCCTTTTTCTTTTCTCTTCATCCTCCTCCTCCTTTTTCTTTTCTCCTCCTCCTCCTCCTTTTTCTTTTCTCTTCCTCATCCTCCTCCTTCTTCTTCTTCGTCTTCAGTCTTCTCCTCTCTGAAATTGCTTTTCAGTTTCCTCTGTATCATTCATCGCTTCCTCGTACTCAGCCTGTTCCTCACTGTGTAACTATCATATAGAATAAGGTAGCAGCACACTGGGAATGTATCCAGTTTTTTGTTTACTAACAAAATCATCGTCATCATCACAACACGTCATTACAGACGAGAAAATGTTAGGAATTCAGAGACACATACACGAGATGTGTTAGTGAGGTACAGTTACCACATTATAACGTGAAAGTAAAACTGTCACAGGGAGGGGTGGAACTATGTCTGTGAACACTTTACTTACTTGTAGAGAAGTGTTGAAATCATCAGACGATGCAGTAGAAGTACTGGGTATTAAAGGAGAGAAAAATATTAAATACGATATTTTATTGTGCCAACGTTTCGCTTTGCAGGAGCTTTGTTAATCCGTTACCTTATAATGTCGTATTAGTTGCACACGTGTCCTTTTACCTAGTATATTGTCGGTAATTCTACCAATATTATTACAGAGAATAAGAAGCTGGTAATTAATCTCTTATGTAAATCACTTTCAGCAACGGTAGAGGGACAGATAAAGATACCTGCCTTAAATTCCGTTGAAATTCTCCACCAGATAGTATCCTCTTTGGAGAGTTTCAGTCTTGCAAATGGGTGGAATTTGTCATCCTTGGACATCACTGTATCTTCCTTCCAAATTCGAAGAATTTGTTGATATCTGTCACTTTTCTGTCTTTTATTTCGGTGAGTTTCATGCATATTTTGGTATGGTGCAAATAAAGGATGAATCAGTGGTGTTACTAGTGGTTAGTGGAGTTGGTGAAAGATGAATGATGAGGTTCACTTCCTGGCGGTGAATTTTGACTGCAATAAATTTGAAGACACAGGTAGCGAATCTCGCCAGCAGTGTGGTCAGAAAATTTACACTGTGAAGGTTCGTCTCATACTCTCTCGACAGCATAGGCTGCAAAAATCTATATGCTTCATATTGAATAAGTTTAATTTCACTTTAATTATGAGCCGATCAGTTGGATTTTATGCCCCTTTACCCCAGCTTTCCTCCTTTTACCCGTTATTCCCTCTGTTATCTTTGTGGGTAAGTGTGAGCACTGTACCAAGTGATTCAGCTTTCACCTCAACAATCATGGCTGCACCTAACATTTTAGCAAAGCTTTCAACACTTGAGGGATGTTTGTGGCCTTGCTGTTGTGTACGCGACCGATGTTCTCAATGCCTTCCTCATAGCGAAAATTCATTGGCAACCAGAAAACGGTTATAACACCACCCGACCTCGACAAGGTCACTCCATTAGCTGTAATTAATTCCTTGAATGACTCGCACGTGGAACATAGGACTTTGTAGATATCAAGTTGACGGACCAAAGACAATTCTGGTTTACAGCTGACAATACCTTCTACCTGTGCGCTGTATTGTTGCTTGAAATTTAGTATTTACACGTATGTGAATTAAATGCAATAAGCTATTGTTTTGGGAGAAAGATTTACAATGAACTAATGTAGGATAACACCTTATGGCTTATTAAATAAATACAGGAATTTTGAACCTTACTCCTGTAGAACCTTGAAGTTTAATAATAAAATAAGAAAGACAGAGACAGGCAGAGGGGTAAAAAAAATAGCCTAAGAGAGATAAAGAAACAGATATAGATGGAGAGCTAGTGAGCACATTGTGCTTGCCAGACGAATTTTGATCCTAGCTCCTTCAGAACTCTTAAGTTTAAACATACAGTGAAAGGGACAGAGACAGGCACAGACGAGAAACACACATGACAGAGATAGGGAGACAGGTTCAGATAGAGAGCTAGTGAGCACATTGTGTCTGTAAATATAAAATACGGTATAAAATTTGTATCGGTGTGCAAGTCTTCAGATAATCCGAATTCGGTGTGGGTTTAACAAGGCTGCTGCTGTGCTGCTGTCACTCAGTGCACGAGTTTTGATAAAAGCCAACGAGACACTTTCATTTCCTTCTTTCTCCTTATCTCACTCCTAGTTCTCCAAGACCGGCACCCCCGTCCCTCCCTCTCTCTCTCTCTCTCTCTCTCTCTCTCTCTCTCTCTCTCTCTCTCTCTCTCTCTCTCTCTCTCTCTCTCTCTCTCTCTTCTCTCTCTCTCTCTCTCTCCCTCTCCCCCTCTCCCCCCTCACTGAGGAGCTTCCAGTGAATATACATATATTTTTCTAGTTTAGCTTCAGTTTGATTTCATTAGGTTTCTTGTCGTTTGCATTGTTTATTAACTCCTACTTTTCTTAATCTATTACTTCTTCATCTATGTTACTATTTGGCTTCATTGTTGTTAATATTTAAGTTTAGTGAAGTATTCACGGGTGTGGGTCGTGAAATAGAATTATGCAATGTCTCATTCCCTCCAATGATTGTTGCTTTACATGCTCCTCAATATCAACAATGAATTCTGATTACAATGATTAGATTATAATATTTGGGAACATCAATCCCGGTGAGAACAAATGTCAAATATATGTAAAATTAACGTTTTAGCACATATTTCTATATTTTTTTAATATTTCACGTTTAAAAAATCATAAGAAAAGTACAATAAACTCTAAGAGATTAGGTATTTTCACTCAAATAATGGAAGACAAATGCAGACTATTTCTAGAATATTCTTTTCTAGGGTTAAAATCTACAAATTGACTGTATATTTTTTTTTCTATTTTGGTATGTTTGCCATCTCCCAGGGCTGCTATTTCTGTCACACCCTTTGATGAGTGGGTACGACCCTCTTACTCTGTAAAAATAATTTCTTGAATATGAATGGCGAACTGTAGAAAGTATTGAATAAAGACGCACACTGAAGAACAAAAGAAGAACAAACGTTTGTTGTAACGTTGTCGCGATGAACTTATGATCTTGTCTTCTTCACTTATATCCTCACTTAACCTCTTAGTTGCGTTTCATAAAGTTTACCTTGGAAAGATCTTTCCTAAACGTTAATATGTACTTATAACCTTCCAGTTACTTCAGCTATCTTTAGCAGTTCTTCATTATGCTTAACTAGAATGCTATTTTCAGCGCCCCGTGTCCCGGCGTGTGCCAGAGTGCGTGCACCACAAGAGGTTTTGATTATTACTCAGAGGAAAAGAGAAATATTCACACGGACTCTGGTGGGCGTTGATCCAGCCTGGGCCTCAACACATGAAAAATGGTGAAGTTTTTTCTTCCTCAAACACCGGCCGTCCATCCACCCAGTTATTTCAATGTGAAGGAAATGGGAGGAGGGGGGAAGGGAAGGAAATTGGAGGTTGGAGGGGAGGGAAGGAAATGGGGTATTGGGAAGTAAAGAAGGAAGGGTGAGGGAAGGAATGACATGAAGGGTTGGGAACAAGGTAAGGAAATGGGGAAAGAAAATGTGGGTTGAGGAAGTAATGGATTTCGAGAAGATATAAGGGAAGGTAGGGAAGGAGGAAAAGGAATGAGGATTGAGGATAAAGGAAGGGCAGGGGTAGGAAGATTTTAAGTTCTTTTTGTTAGGTTATAAGAGGAATTGTATGAATGGGGAAGAGAAAAACTGAGGTAGGATAGAGCAGTGAAGAAGAGGAAGAGAGAGGAAAGAAAGGTTGTGGGTAGACAAGAAGTAGAAAAGGTAGACAGGAAGAAAGAGGTAAGATAGGTTAAGTGACCTGACTACTTTGATTCGTCCTACTTACAGCGGAACATTGTTTCGCATACTCATACTCACCTATTTATGGTTGCAGGGGGTCGAGTCACAGCTCCTGGCCCCGCCTCTTCGCTACCAGGTCCACTCTCCCTGCTCCAAGAGCTTTATCGTATCTCTTCTTAAAGCTATGTATGGATCCTTCCTCCACAACGTCACTCTGCAGATTGTTCCACTTCCTGACAACTCTATGACTGAAGAAATACTTCCTAACATCCCTGTGACTCATCGTGTCTTTCTTCACATGCGTCCGGCTTGTTGTTCAAAACAATCGCCGTTTAATAAAGCCGGTTTTTAAATTTTGTGTGCACAGCACGTGTGCAGGTTGGTGTGCGTGTGTGGGGGGAACTTGGGCCTTCATCACCCTAACCTCAAGTATAACATTCACTCTCTCTGCTCCATCTCATTTGCGTCCTGCCGACGCTCTCAGTAAACACGCTCGCTTTAAATTTGGCCATTTTAGAGCACTTTTTTATTTTTACCTCGGGCATTTTATTATATTTTTAATAGACACAGTTGAACTAAGTAGTGGGCGCCTGTGTTTGTGTGCGTTCCAGGGAGGGGGTGGGGCTGTGTGCGCTGGTCTGTCTGTGTTCCAGTAGGGAAGGGGAGGTCGTACGTACGTGTGTGTGTGTGCATTTACCTAGCTGAAACTATGAGGGTTGAGATCTAGCTGCTAGGCCTGCTAACAAGCCTTTAGTCAGCTAGCTTTGACTTAGTTGTGATATTTATTTTTATTTCCTGAGAACATAAGAAAGGAGAAACACTGCAGCAGGCCTACTAGCCCGTACTAGGCAAGTCCTTCTCATACTCACACCCACTAACAAAAATATTTGCCAAACCCATGAAGTCAAGTCTCTGCTCAATGTTTTCCTAGTTCATTCCTGCTCAACCAGGCTGTGGTACTTGCGTCACGCTGCTTGCAGTAATTACCAACATCCAGAGTGATCTGGTCATCAACAGGATGGCCTGCTCTGGGACCTGTCCGCGGGGCAGATAATCCTCAGAACCATCCACAGGGTTAAACCACAGGGCACATCTGAGTGCTGACCAACCATCTGTTTTCATGCTCAGGAATAATACTTGGTGCATCAGCTACGAGGCGTGATCTATCAGACTAAAAAAAAACTGAGCAGACAAAACGTTGTCAACATAGTTTCCAGTGGCTGCGTGTGTGTCTTTATCAACTGCTGCTTCAAGAATTACACACAATATCTGGATATCTTTATTTGTAGACGTTTCGCCATCCAGTGGTTTTATCAATGGCGAAACGTCTACAGGTAAAGATACCCAAATTTGGGTGTCTATTCATGTTGTCGGTATTGTATACCATTCATGTAGAGCTACAGCTTGTTGGTATTCCCGTACCATGTACTCTCACAAGGAACAACCTGCTTCAGGCAAGTCATGGAATCCTGATAAATAATCTTGAGGTCGAGGAAGAACCTGGAAACGTGATCACAGATCAATCAATTACCTTCAGTATTTTCGTGAAAAATATGATAATGCAGTTAAGGTTCCAGGAGTACTTGCGACCACCTAGGTGGTATTAACTAGGGTATTTTGTCTAGGGACCTCTGGCTAGAGTTACGTAGCTTGACTATTAGGTACCACCTAACCAGTATTAACTAGAGTAATAACCTGACTAGGAACCACCTAGCTAGTGTTAACTAGGGTAATGACCTGACGATGTCCCATTTAACTGCTGTCGACTGGGGTGACCTCATTAGGAATTATCCCAGTGGAGACTAATAGGACACTTTCCCAAGCTCTATAGAAGCAGCTGCTGTATAACCCCTGTGGTTTAGCGCTTCTTTTTGATTATAATAATAATAATATAGAAGCAGCTCAAGCAGTAAGTCTTCTTCACAGAGGATGACATGACATATAAACACTAGAGTATAAAACATGGGGTCAATAGCGCTGTTTACCCTCGCTTTAAAAAGAGAAGATGTGTTTCTTATAAAGTTAATATAAACTAATAATAATTCACATTAAGCTCTAAACCCATGTGTGTCATTCAGCGTAAGACGTGGTGGAGGCTTGATCCTCCGTTTCCTGAGCACGAGACAGACGCACTTCCTGTTGGTATTCACCTATATGTAAATATAAATTAATATATTGAAATAGGAAGTAATGAAGGGATAAGAAAAGCTAGACGAGACTAAACAAATAATACTGCACGGAAATTTTAGACCAATCTGAAAGTTTTCAGTATGCTATGTGTACGTATGAGTGTGCTTACGTATGTGTGTGCGTATGAATTCGTACGCTCAGGCAACACAAAATAAGGCAGACGTGTACACACTGCCAAAGTTATCGACTGGCGCAAGTTGGAGGGAAAAAAAATTATCTTGTTAGGCGATGTCCGAAGACTTTCCCATCTATAATACTGAGAGATGTTTAAGTGTTTTGGTCTTGTAATATCTCGTCAAATGATGCCAGTGAAACTATAATCATTCTGCTGTGTAAGGGGACAGTGCAGAGCATGCCACTGTAAACAACATTAATATTTAATTATGCTTAACTGTTTAAATTTTGTGTGGTTTTGGAAAAAAAATTATCTTGTAAACAGCCTAAGAGAAATGCATAAAATAATTCTTTGTTTAGGTGTAAACTATTATACAAGCTTGTTTAATTTTTAAACGTCGTAGTCTAATTTCTTAGTAACTCACAAAGTTTAGGATCATTCTCCCAAGTTTTATAAATAAAATTTATGAATTTAAGCTTAAAAGTGTAAATTTTTATTAAAGTAAAATACACCAGCATTGAAAGTTCGAAGCCGATATGATGAGGCATTCTCGAAGAATAGCCCCAATACCAAAAGATTTTGTTCAATTAGCAGTTGAAAACCAATCTTAACTTCCCACTAGGTAAGACTCGCTAACATTGTACATTTGAAACTGATCGGAAATATTCTGTAAATATTGTAAGGATATATCAAACTTTATTTAATAAAAATGGCAAATTTGAACTTACACAGCCCATTAACATTAGGAACCCTCCCTCATGCAAAATACACCAGTGCTAAAAGTTCCAAGCATATCAGAAGATGCATTACTGTAATTGCTTGGATTTATATATAAAGTTCAAATATTTTGCCTATGTTAATAAACTGAACCTAAGTGAACCTAAAATGAATCATTGTTTAATATAATGCGTCAGTTTTTAATTGCAGTCCAGAAAAGGCATAAAGTTATTTCATTATAAAAATGCCACACCATTTTAAAAATAAAATTGATAAATTCACACAAAATGCAGTAACCATTAAAACTTTCCAAGTGGGTAAACCAGTTGAAATTTTGAATCAGTCAGAAGAGACTTTCTCAAGTTATTGAATCTAAACAAAGAACATGTATGTTTTTTTTTTAAATCGACCAAAGGACACCTGCATAAGCCATTTCTTGTGAGAGATTTTTTTTCCTATTTACAGTACACCAGCGTTGAAAATTTGAAGCAAGTTGGATGAATTTTCAGGTTAAGGAAACCTTGAAGGAAGGAAAATAATTGATGACCATTGAAAAGTATTCCCCTTCTGGGGAAAGTCAAATATAACTATAAAAAAGGAAAACTTCAATTTTTATGACAATTTAAAGTTTAAGCAGTTTGACAGATTGTCCCTCTGACTCGATTGTTTTTGGAGTTCCTGCAAAAATATTTTCAGTGTTTCAATTTAGCTCCTGGAACTCTCGATGGTACTGATCAGTAGATCCTGAACCTCTTAGGTTTCAGTTATATCTCCTAAGCCTCTTGGAGGATGTTGCGCTGCAGCTTCTCTGCATCTTGAGGGCCTTGAAGAACAGTTACAGGTGGCTGGGTTATGTTATACAAGGGAGATCTCTCTCAACTGAAACAAGACTAGTTCTGTATCCTTTTAAAGGAATTCTAGAGTGTCAACACATCGCCTTGTTATGACCAAGTTGGTTTTCCAAGTTTGTGGACACAATGTAGTCGACTGCCTTCAAGCCTATCATATAATATAGATCTATAATATTGGTAGAATTACCGACAATATGTTAAGTAAAAGGACACAAATGGAACTAATGTGACATTTGATTGAGACAACGTTTTGCTCTCCAGGAGCTTTATCAAGGCTTGACAAAGCTCCTGGAGAGCGAAACGTTGCCACAATAAATGCATTGTTGCATTTTTCTTACAAAATATGATCTAATTATGTATATATATATATATATATATATATATTATATATATATATATATATATATATATATATATATATATATATATATATATATATATATACACACTTTACATATACCAAATAGATAAACACAGACACAAAAAATGCTACAAAATTGTGTGATTAGAAAACAATGATAACACATTAAAGCAATTAGGGTATAATTTTTCTTTAAGTAGCATATAAACGTGATTAAGAGTGACTTTTACGAGACTCGTGTTTCTTGACCCAAGTTGACATTCCTACAAAAATAACCATGTATAAGACCAGGTAAATTTAGTCGTATAATGCTGTTAAGAGAATTCTGCAGTCTCAGTACTTTTCTTTGTTTTAAATATGTTTTAAAACTACACGATTACAAATGTCAGCAGGAATACAATTACTGTGCGTAACGCTGTAGTCTTACATTAGTAGTAGTGAGAATAGTAGTATTAGTAGTAGAAATAAAAGTATTGGTTATGGTAGCAATAGTTGTTTTAGCTGTGGTACTAGTAGTAGTAGTAGTAATAGAAAAGAGTATTTTGTGACAAAAGTGGCAAACACTTAACAAGAGGAGCAGGTTTGTATAGCGTGGCAGCTCGGGTAACGTGATTGCAAGCAGTGTAGTGTCATGGGGAATGAAAAGGTAATTGAAAATGGATTTAGCCGTTTTTAACGGAACAAAATATTAGTCATTTGATCAAAGCTGCTTAGGGATGTGGCGTTTGCTGTTTGGAGTGGTATATTTTTATTGCAGTCTCTCTAATGGATTAATGTTACAAGGAGAGAGAGAGAGAGAGAGAGAGAGAGAGAGAGAGAGAGAGAGAGAGAGAGGTTATGCATTAAAGAACGCGGATACACGCACCTACATGGATGTCGTTAGGGATGAACATGTGCCACATTACAAGAATAGGTCAGACTTAAACCACTTCTACATGCGATCAACATACATCATAGCGCTATAATCCACTCTTCCCAGACGGAGCTCGTTGCATCTGGTTACCGAGACGTGTACCTATGTAAATGTGGAGAGCTGGGGCGCATGTGGAGAGCGGAGGGCAGAACAGCACACTAAGAGGGCGGTATATCTGCAGTAAATCATTGGCCGGGCTCGGAATTGTGGCTCCAGCAGACGGCAAGCCATTATGTTAACAATGGGTGCTGGCGTCTGCTTGCTGGAGGCTGGGGAGAGATGGGGAGGAGGAGATGGGGAGGAGACATGAGAGGAGAAGGAAGGGTAATTGAGAGGAGATGGGAAGGAAGAAAAATTGAGAGGGAATGGAGGAAAAGGATTTTATATATATATATATATATTTTTTTTTTTTTTTTTTTTTCAAGTCGGCCGTCTCCCACCGAGGCAGGGTGACCCAAAAAGAAATAAAATCCCCAAAAGAAAAAACTTTCATCATCATTCAACACTTTCACCACACACATACATAATCACTGTCTTTGCAGAGGAGCTCAGATACGACAGCTGAGAAAAGTCCCTCCCAGCTGTCACTATCTCAGACCCCTCCTTTAAAGTGCAGGCATTGTACTTCCCATTTCCAGGACTCAAGTCCAACTAAATCAATTAACTGGTTTCCCTGAATCCCTTCACAAAATGTTACCCTGCTCACACTCCAACAGCTCGTCATGTCCCAAAAACCATTCGTCTCCATTCACTCCTATCTAACACGCTCACACATGCTTGCTGGAAGTCCAAGCCCCTCGCCCACAAAACCTCCTTTACCCCTTCCCTCCAACCTTTTCTAGGACGACCCCTACCCCGCCTTCCTTCCCCTACAGATTTATACGCTCTCCAAGTCATTCTACTTTAATCCATTCTCTCTAAATGACAAAACCACCTCAACAACCCCTCTTCAGCCCTCTGACAAATACTTTTAGTAACTCCACACCTTTTCCTAATTTCCACATTCCGAATATTCTGCATAATATTTACACCACACATTGCCCTTAGACAGGACATCTCCACTGCCTCCACCCTCCTCCTCGCTGCAGCATTTGCAACCCATGCTTCACACCCATATAAGAGTGTTGGTACCACTATACTTTCGTACATTCCCTTCTTTGCCTCCATGGATAACGTTTTTTGTCTCCACAGATACCTCAATGCACCACTCACCTTTTTTCCTTCATCAATTCTATGGTTAACCTCATCCTTCATAAACCCATCCGCTGACACATCAACTCCCAAATATCTGAAAACATTTACTTCTTCCATAATCCCTCTCTCCAATGTGATATCCAATTTTTCTTTATTTAAATCGTTTGATACCCTCATCACCTTACTCTTATCTATGTTCACTTTTAACTTTCTACCTTTACACACTCTCCCAAACTCGTCCACTAACCTTTGCAACTTTTCTTTAGAATCTTCCATAAGCACAGTATCATCAGCAAAAAGTAACTGTGTCAACTCCCATTTTGCATTTAATTCTCCATAATTTAATCTCCTACACACCCTAACCTGAGCCTCACTATCCTCATAAAAACTCTTTACAGCCTTCAGTAACTTACTACCTATTCCATACACTTGCAACATTTGCCACATTGCTCCCCTATCCACTCTATCATATGCCTTTTCTAAATCCATAAATGCAATAAAAACTTCTCTACCTTTATCTAAATACTGTTCACATATATGCTTCACTGTAAACACTTGATCTACACATCCCCTACCCACTCTAAAGCCTCCTTGCTCATCTGCAATCCTACTCTCTGTCTTACCTCTAATTCTTTCAATAATAACCCTGCCATACACTTTACCTGGTATACTCAGTAAACTTATTCCCCTATAATTTTTACACTCTCTTTATCCCCCTTCCCTTTATATAAAGGAACTATACATGCTCGCTGCCAATCCCTAGGTACCTTCCCTCTTTCATACATTTATTAAACAAAAATACCAACCACTCCAGCACTATATCCCCCTGCTTTTAACATTTCTGTCATGATTCCGTCAATTCCAGCTGCTTTACCCCTTTCATTCTACGTAATGCCTCACGCACCTCCCCACACTCACATCCTGCTCTTCTTCACTCCTAAACGATGTTGTACCTCCTGACCAGTACATGAAATTATCGCCTCCCTCTTTTCATCGACATTTAAAAGTTCCTCAAAATATTCCCGCCATCTACCCAATACCTCCAGCTCCCATCTACTAACTCCCTACTCTGTTTTTAACTGACAAATCCATTCGTTCCCTAGGCTTTCTTACCTTGTTTATCTCACTCCAAAATTTTTCTTGTTTTCAGCAAAATTTCTTGACAGAGCCTCTCCCGTTCTTTCATCCGCTCTTCTTTTGCACTCTCTCACCACTCTCTTCACCTTTCTTTTACTCTCCATATACTCTGCTCTTTTTACTAACACTTCTGTTTTGTAAAAACCTCTCATAAGCTACCTTTTTCTTTTATCACACCTTTTACTTCTTCATTCCACCACTCACTCCTCTTCCTCCTGCACCCACCCTCCTATAACCACAAACTTCTGCCCCACATTCTAATACTGCATTTTTAAAACTATCCCAACTCTCTTCAACCCCCACTACTCCTACTTGCACTAGCCCACCTTTCTGCCAATAGTTGCTTATATCTCACCCTAACTTCCTCCTCCCTTAGTTTATACACTTTTACCTCTCTCTTACTTGCTGTTGCCATTTTCTTTTGTCCCATCTACCTTTTACTCTAACTGTAGCTACAACCAAATAATGATCTGATATATCCGTTGCCCCTCTATAAACATGTACATCCTGAAGCCTACTCATCAACCTTTTATCCACCAATACATAATCCAACAAACTACTTTCCTTACGTGCTATATCATACCTTGTATATTTATTTATCCTCTTTTTCATAAAATATGTATTACTTATTACCAAACCTCTTTCTTCACATAGCTCAATTAATGGCTCCCCATTTATATTTACCCTGGCACCCCAAATTTACCTACTACTCCATCCACAACATTTTTACCCACTTTAGCATTAAGATCCCCAACCACAATTACTTCTCACTTGGTTCAAAACTCCCCACACACTCACTCAACATTTCCCAAAATCTCTCTCTCTCCTCTACACTTCTCTCTTCTCCAGGTGCATAAACACTTACTATAACCCACTTTTCACATCCAACCTTTATTTTACTCCACATAATCCTTGAATTTATACATTTATATTCCTTCTTTACCTGCCATAACTGATTATTCAACATTATTGCCACTCCTTCTTTAGCTCTAACTCTATTTGAAACCCCTGATCTAATCCCATTTATTTCTCCCCACTGAAACTCTCCTACCCCTTCAGCTTTGTCTCACTTAAAGCCAGGACATCCAGCTTCTTTTAATTCATAACATCTACAATCATCTCTTTCTTATCATTCGCACAACATCCACGCACATTCAAACATCCCACTTTGACGATTTTCTTCTTCTTCTTTTTAGTAATCTATACAGGAAAAGGGGTTACTAGCCCATTGTTCCCGGCATTTTAGTTGACTTTTACAACACGCATGGCTTACGGAGGAAAGATTCTTATTCCACTTCCCCATGGATATGAAAGAGAAAAGCAATAAGAACAAGAACTATTAAGATAAAATCAAAGAAAACTCAGATGAGTGTGTATACAATAAACGTGTACATGTTTGCGTAGTGTGACCTAAGTGTAAGTAGAAGTAGCAAGACGTACCTGAAATCTTGCATGTTTATGAGACAGAAAAAAAGACACCAGCAATCCTACCATCATGTAAAACAGTTTCAGGTTTCTGTTTCACAGTCACCTGGCAGGATGGTAGTACCTCCTGAGTGGTTGCTGTCTACCAACCTACATATATATATATATATATATATATATATATATATATATATATATATATATATATATATATATATATATATATATATCCTTTTCCTCCATTCCACACACCGTATGTTCTCGGATGACGGTAAAACAGCTAGCCCTGCTGGCTGCGTCATTCTTGTAGGATTTGGTGGTCCTGTGGGTTAAAGCGTCATGTGGTTCTCGCTCACTATGAGGCGGGCCAGTACTACATGGGTTCGAGAGAGAGAGAATGGAACACAGTAAAATGACTTTGAGAACGTATAAATCTGTAGTGGAAGGAAGGCGGGGCAGGGGTCGTCCTCGAAAAGGTTGGAGGGAGTGGGTAAAGTAGGTTTTGTGGACGAGGGGCTTGGACTTTCAGCAAGCGTGCGTGAGCGTGTTAAATAAGAGCGAATGGAGACGAATCGTTTTTGGGACCTGACGAGCTGTTGGAGTGTGAGCAGGGTAATATTTTATGAAGGGATTCAGGGAAACCGGTTAGCCGGACTTGAGTCCTGGAAATGGGAAGTACAATGCCTGCACTTTAAAGAGGGGTTTCGGATATTGGCTGTTTGGAGGAACGTCTAAGCTGTCGTATATGAGCGCCTCTGCCAAGACAGTAATTATGTATGAGTGATGGTGAAAGTGTTGAATGATGATGAAAATAGGAAATAAAACCTAAGCTCTTTCATGTGCTTACTCACACGTATTAAACACTTGAAAGCGCTCAGGTTTTATTTCCTCTTCACTGTGATATTTTTTCTTATTTGCAATCATGCGTTTTAATGTGATTTCTTTTATGTATATGTATGTATGAGCGACTGTCAATGAATTAATAAGAACAGATGGAGACTCGAACCATGGTCCTGATAGGTAACAGGTCCAGCGCTGTACCGTTGAGTTTTGCACCTCAGTGTTACAATACTGGACCTGCTACCTGTCAGGACCAAGGTTGAAGTCCCCATCCATTCTTCTGTTTACTCATGTGTGTGTTGTGTGTTTAAGTCTGTGTGAGTATGGGAAGGGTGTTTGTGTGTGTGTATGTGCGAATTACCCCCAGAGTATTTCGTAAGTCACTTCTAATGTTAGTTGGTTGGGAGGTTGATGGGGTTTAAAGCCTGTTGACTACACGAGGCTCATTAAGGCTTCATGTCACCTGTTCACCATCAGTCAAGAATACTTTAGCGATTAAAGTAAACTCTCAGCATTCATACACAGCATGTAAACATTCATTTCTTCGTTTCATTATTCTCAATCCCCTGTATATGTAATCTAATAAATGATATTGCCACTCGAGTGGTACCTGGTACTATGTTGAAGAACTTTTGTTTGGCCAAACAAAAGTTCATCAACATGCATATATATATATATATATATATATATATATATATATATATATATATATATATATATATATATATATATATATATGTGTGCATGGTATCTGTTGTTAGTCTAATATAGTTATTGTTTTTAATTTTTTTTATGTTTTGTGGTTATTTTGTAGTTTATATTTTGTTTATTTTCAGGCTTTATTTTTGTTTGTTTTTCTATATATGATGGTGCTTGGAGGAGTGTGTCCTGTCCTGGCACGACCCACGGACGCTGCAGGAGCAGATAGCTGTTTAGATGGGCCTTGTTGCCTCGTGAAGCAAGGGCGGAGATTGTGTGTAGTGGTGGCCCAGGGAAGGGGAGAGGGGGATGCGGTACAGAAACACACATGTAGAAAAATATACATGTACACATCTCTCACTCTCTCTCTCTCTCTCTCTCTCTCTCTCTCTCTCTCTCTCTCTCTCTCTCTCTCTCTTCTCCTCTCTCTTTCTCGCTCTCTCGTCAACCAGGTCTTATCACCGCAGCCTCCCGCAGAGCATATTCGTCCGTCATTTCTTAGGGACATATAATCGTCGGGTTTTACGAGGGATTCTCGCGTTTTATGATTTCGCAAATTTTATGCCAATGTTGGCGAGTTTGATTTAGGGTAAAGAGCTGATGGCTGGGAACCTAGAGATGCGGGGAAGCATAGTGCCATGCCTTAGTTGCTATAAAGTCGATTTTCTTTCGGATTTGTCTGGGTCCTTTGAACCCTAAATAGTACAATGAAAGATACCTCTGTCTTGGCCAGTCGCTTAATGACATAGTATGTGTGTGTGATTACGTATTTGTAGTTAGCTGGGTAGAGATATGCTGGTGGTGTCTCCTCTTCAGTTTTCCGGGTTGTTATGTATGTTTTGAAGGTGTCCACTGGTTGTAGCATGTGCCGTTTCTTGGTGGATTCCATTCCAGTAGTTGTAGCACATGCTACTTCATGGTGGATTCCATTCTAGTGGTTGTAGCACATGCTACTTCATGGTGGATTCCATTCTAGTAGTTGTAGCACATGCTACTTCATTGTGGATCCCATTCTAGTGTTTGTAGCACATGCTACTTCATGGTGGATTCCATTCTAGTGGTTGTAGCACATGCTACTTCATGGTGGATTCCATTCTAGTGGTTGTAGCACATGCTACTTCATTGTGGATCCCATTCTAGTGTTTGTAGCACATGCTACTTCATGGTGGATTCCATTTTAGTGGTTGTAGCACATGCTACTTCATGGTGCATCCCATTCTAGTGGTTGTAGCACATGCTACTTCATTGTGGATCCCATTCTAGTTTTTGTAGCACATGCTACTTCATGGTGGATTCCATTCTAGTGGTTGTAGCACATGCTACTTCATGGTGGATTCCATTCTAGTAGTTGTTGCACATGCTACTTCATGGTGGATTCCATTCTAGTTGTTGTAGCACATGCTACTTCATGGTGAATTCAATTCTAGTGGTTGTAGCACATGCTACTTCATGGTGGATTCCATTCTAGTAGTTGTTGCACATGCTACTTCATGGTGGATCCCATTCTAGTGGTTGTAGCACATGCTACTTCATGGTGGATTCCATTCTAGTGGTTGTAGCACATGCTACTTCATGGTGGATTCCATTCTAGTGGTTGTAGCACATGCTACTTCATTGTGGATCCCATTCTAGTGTTTGTAGCACATGCTACTTCATGGTGAATTCCATTCTAGTGGTTGTAGCACATGCTACTTCATGGTGGATTCCATTCTAGTAGTTGTTGCACATGCTACTTCATGGTGGATCCCATTCTAGTGGTTGTAGCACATGCTACTTCATGGTGGATTCCATTCTAGTGGTTGTAGCACATGCTACTTCATGGTGGATTCCATTCTAGTGGTTGTAGCACATGCTACTTCATGGTGGATTCCATTCTAGTGGTTGTAGCACATGCTACTTCATGGTGCATCCCATTCTAGTGGTTGTAGCACATGCTGCTTCATTGTGCATCCCATTCTAGTGGTTGTAGCACATGCTGCTTCATTGTGCATCCCATTCCAGTGGTTGTAGCACATGCTGCTTCATTGTGCATCCCATTCCAGTGGTTGTAGCACATGCTGCTTCATTGTGCATCCCATTCTAGTGGTTGTAGCACATGCTACTTCATGGTGGATTCCATTCTAGTGGTTGTAGCACATGCTACTTCATGGTGGATTCCATTCTAGTGGTTGTAGCACATGCTACTTCATGGTGGATTCCATTCTAGTAGTTGTAGTGTACGGGTTGTACTTATAACGGCTGCATCACGGCTGTTCACGTGATTTCCAACCTCTGCCCATGTGATCTGGCATCAGCCAATGATAGGCCTGCCTTTTGAATGCCTCAGCGCCAGGCGGCCTAGTGTTTAGTTACCATCGAGACTCAGTGCAGGACAGACGGACACAGGCATAGGCTCTCAGCTCCCATATATCCAACGCCTCATTAAACGCTATCAAAACCCAAGCTCATCGTCTGTTAATATTACCAAATCTATGAAAAGAACCCCACAACACAGTAGCACATGCTACTTCATGGTGGATTCCATTCTAGTGGTTGTAGCACATGCTACATCATGGTGCATCCCATTCTAGTGGTTGTTGCACATGCTACTTCATTGTGGATCCCATTCTAGTGGTTGTAGCACATGCTACTTCATGGTGCATCCCATTCTAGTGGTTGTAGCACATGCTGCTTCATGGTGCATCCCATTCTAGTGGTTGCTGCACATGCTACTTCATGGTGCATCCCATTCTAGTGGTTGCTGCACATGCTACTTCATGGTGCATCCCATTCTAGTGGTTGCTGCACATGCTACTTCATGGTGCATCCCATTCTAGTGGTTGCTGCACATGCTGCTTCATGGTGCATCCCATTCTAGTGGTTGTAGCACATGCTACTTCATGGTGCATCCCATTCTAGTGGTTGTAGTACATGCTACTTCATGGTGCATCCCATTCTAGTGGTTGTAGCACATGCTGCTTCATGGTGCATCCCATTTTAGTGGTTGTTGCACATGCTGCCTCTAATATTCTACCACATTACTTGCAAAGAAAAATATTGCAGTTCACTTTCAGTAATGGTTGTTTCTTCAGCTCACAATTGTAATTTATTCTGCCTATTGATGGTAATAATTTTCTTTATCCTCTCGTAGTTGTTTATGATTTTTTAATGTGGTTATCACGTCTCCTAATCAACCTATGAAGCAACAAGGGCACCTTCAGTTTTATTTCCTAACAAATATAATATTTTTCCTGTTTTATCTGCATATTATTTTGGTGTGAACGACTCGACTCCCTCTGCATCCATATATGTGTGTGACGAGTATGTCCCCATTTATATATGTGAAGGATATTGCCCCATATATGTGATGGTTATTTTTACATTTGTATATGTGAAGGCAATCTTGTTGTTTACCAGTGTATCATATAAGTTTGTTTATCCAGATGATACTATATTGTTCATAATTATTCTTTGATTCCTCTTTCATTGTGACACTTTCGTTATTTCTCTCTCTCTCTCTCTCTCTCTCTCTCTCTCTCTCTCTCTCGTTATAAAACTTTTAGTACTTTTAGATCACTTATTATATTCGTAGATCACTTTTATTTCTGTCATTACTCCCAAGTCTCTCTTCATAATCAGACATTTATTACTACTACATCCTTCTCTCTTGACATATATTACTTCTACATCCTTCTCTCTCTTGACATATATTACTTCTACATCCTTCTCTCTTGACATATATTACTTCTACATCCTTCTCTCTTGACATATATTACTACTACATCCTTCTCTCTTGACATATATTACTTCTACATCCTTCTCTCTTGACATATATTACTTCTACATCCTTCTCTCTTGACATTTATTACTACTACATCCTTCTCTCTTGACATATATTACTTCTACATCCTTCTCTCTTGACATTTATTACTACTACATCCTTCTCTCCTAACATATTACATCTACATCCTTCTCTCCTAACATATTACATCTACATCCTTCTCTCCTAACATATTACTTCTACATCCTTCTCTCCTAACATATTACATCTACATCCTTCTCTCCTAACATATTACTTCTACATCCTTCTCTCCTAACATATTACATCTACATCCTTCTCTCCTAACATATTACTTCTACATCCTTCTCTCCTAACATATTACATCTACATCCTTCTCTCCTAACATATTACATCTACATCCTTCTCTCCTAACATATTACATCTACATCCTTCTCTCCTAACATATTACATCTACATCCTTCTCTCCTAACATATTACATCTACATGCCGCTCTCGTACTGACGTTTATTACATCTACATTCCTCCTCCTTCTCCTGACAACTTCAGTATTTTATGAGTCATTCTTAATTATACATGCGGCTTGCTGTCGCTGTCTCCCAATTATTTTACACATTTAAATCCACCACCCATCTGTCAACCTATTTGTTCAATTTATCCAAGTGTCTTGGATGGATTTACAGTTACTTTTTATTACTTTTTTTTTGCATGAGTTTTTTTTTTTTTTTTTTTTTTTTTTCATCTTCCACAAACAAGTTCATATAGTCTTATTTATTCTGACAAATCATTTACATAAATTAGCATTATCGGGGCAAGAACTTGTCCTGGGGGCTCCTCGGGTAACATTTTCCCCTGATGACAGTTTTCCTCGTTCCACTGTTCCCATTTGCCCATCAGACAAAAGTTTCTTATCCATTGTAGTAGTTTGTCGTCTAATAATGTTTTTTTTTTGTTAGTTTCCAGATTAATCTTTCATGGAGAACGTTTATCAAAATCTTTCCCAAAAGCTGTATAAAGTATATCCAATCAGGGCTGTGGGTTCTAACCCCACCCGTGGTATGGTTTGTTTGCAATCTGTGTCATTACGATTTCGTGAGTCCTGCCTTTCATTTCTTATATAATTTTGTGATTGTTGTAGTGAGCACAAGATTTTTCTCTTAAAATGTGTGTGTGTGTGTGTATATATACACGTCTCTACACTTGTGGGAAGCGTTGATATATTATGTTATTTATAAGCTACTTTATAAATTAGATTGTTTTTGTCTCTCCTGAGTGATGTACGACACGCCCTAAATAAACTTGAGCCCAGACACAGTTAATATTTTAGACTGGGAATCACACACACTGTAAGTTGCAGCAAGGCGAGTGACTGTTACTCCACTTAGAAATTATAGGAAATTATGGTAAGTGGGTGAAGTAACGAGTGTTTTTATTAAGGGTAAGAAAGTAAACATGAAGGTGTTATTCCCCGCGCTGTGGGAGGAAGGTTAGTGTGGAGGCATCTGTTGGTTCATCTCTCGTTTATTGTTCTACTGCAAATGATGTGCACAGGTGGTAATGTTTGTACTGTTATTGATGTTTCCGTTAATACAGCTGCTGTTGATGTTTATATTCAGGTTTTTGTTAATGTTACTTCTACTCTTAATGCTATGGATGTTCTTGTTGATGCTGATGTTGATATTCAGGCTTTTGTTACTTCTACTCTTAATGCTACGGATATTGTTGCCGCTGCTGTTCCTGCTGATATTGTTACTGTTAATGCTGCGGTTGATATTGCAGCTGATATCTCGAATTCTGTAAGTGTAGTTGCTGCTGTTCCTGCTAGTGCTGCTATCGTTGCTGCTGCCTTTACTGTTGCTGATATTGCAGTTTGTTAATGTTGCTTGTGCTGTTATTGCGGATTCTCTGAACGTTGTTGCTGCTACCAGGATGTGTACACCGTGCTGATTCAACAATCAGTGGTTATAAGGGCCTGATATTTGATTCAACAATCAGTTATAAGGGCCTGATATTTGATTCAACAATCAGTTATAAGGGCCTGATATTTGATTCAACAATCAGTTATAAGGGCCTGATATTTGATTCAACAATCAGTTATAAGAGCCTGATATTTGATTCAACAATCAGTTATAAGGGCCTGATATTTGATTTAACAATCAGTTATAAGGGCCTGATATTTGATTTAACAATCAGTTATAAGGGCCTGATATTTGATTTAACAATCAGTTATAAGGGCCTTATGTTTGATTTAACAATCAGCGATTATAAGGGCCTTATGTTTGATTTAACAATCAGTGATTATAAGGGCCTGATATTTGATTCAACAATCAGTTATAAGGGCCTGATATTTGATTCAACAATCAGTTATAAGGGCCTGATATTTGATTCAACAATCAGTTATAAGGGCCTGATATTTGATTCAACAATCAGTTATAAGGGCCTTATGTTTGATTTAACAATCAGTGATTATAAGGGCCTGATATTTGGAACATAAAAGGTGATCGAAAAAGTGTTCCTCTGTGTTTTGGGAATATAATATATTTTAAGTTATACTTTGTAACTTGTTACTTTGTTACCTCTGTCTACAGTGAATGTTAGTGATGACAGTCATCAATTTGTTAATGATGGGGAAAAATCCTGTGAAATAATGAACAATTTTGACAATTCCATGAACAATAAGATAAAATGTTATAAATAAAGTAAGGGGCATACTATTCATCTTTATTAGGCCTAGTAGAGGTGTTGAACAAATATATTACAAAAATATCGGTAAATGTCTGTTAAGGGCGCAGAAATATACGTCTGAACTGGGTGCCAAAAATTCTCAGTCCGACCCTGTAAATCTGACACAGGTTGACACTAAATACCGACATTTGAAAACCTTTTTTTTTTCCTCTTCATCTGTACCATAAAATATAATTGTATAATAAGATTACTGTTGCTTGCCCCTCAAAAATTGACGGGAGTTAGAGGAGGCAAGTGAACACAGGAGATGCAGTATAAGAGAAAACTGACAGAAGAAACCTTAAGTATTATAAATGAGTGCTGAGTAAAATGTTGAAGGGAATAGTTGTATTGATGTTGCTGCTGCCTGAAAGATACTGACACTCAGCTGCCTGAGAGATACTGTCTGACACTCAGCTGCCTGAGAGATACTGTCTGACACTCAGCTGCCTGAGAGATACTGTCTGACACTCAGCTGCCTGAGAGATACTGTCTGACACACAGCTGCCTGAGAGATACTGTCTGACACACAGCTGCCTGAGAGATACTGTCTGACACACAGCTGCCTGAGAGATACTGTCTGACACACAGCTGCCTGAGAGATACTGTCTTATACACAGCTGCCTGAGAGATACTGTCTGACACACAGCTGCCTGAGAGATACTGTCTGACACACAGCTGCCTGAGAGATACTGTCTGACACTCAGCTGCCTGAGAGATACTGTCTGACACACAGCTGCCTGAGAGATACTGTCTGACACTCAGCTGCCTGAGAGATACTGTCTGACACACAGCTGCCTGAGAGATACTGTCTGACACACAGCTGCCTGAGAGATACTGTCTGACACACAGCTGCCTGAGAGATACTGTCTGACACTCAGCTGCCTGAGAGATACTGTCTGACACTCAGCTGCCTGAGAGATACTGACACTCAGCTGCCTGAGAGATATTGTCTGACACACAGCTGCCTGAGAGATACTGTCTGACACTCAGCTGCCTGAGAGATACTGTCTGACACACAGCTGCCTGAGAGATATTGTATGACACACAGCTGCCCGAAAGATACTGTCTGACACACAGGTACCCGAGAGATATTGTCTGACACCTTCCTCGTGGATGCTTCCTGACAGCTGCCTGATAGATGCTCTATGACGCATAGCTGCCTGATAGAAACTGTATGACACACAGCCACCTGATAGATGCTGTTTGACTCACAGCCACCTGATAGATACTACCTGACACACAGCTGCCTGATACATACATACTGCAACGCAGCTGCCTGATACTGTTTAAAACACAGCTGTCTGATAAATGCCGTTGATTAATAAATGCTCTTCGACACACAGCTGCATGATAGATGCTGCCTGAAACACAGCTATCCGATAAATAACGTTGACGGATAAATGATGTCTGACAAAAGCTGCTTGATGGATGTTGCCTGACACAGCTGCCTGACACATAGCTGCATGATGGGTCAAGGTCTGTGAGCAGCTGTGCACACCATAGATTGTTTTTGCAGCTGTGTCTGCTGCTGGTGAAGGAAGGACGGCTATCATCATTCTTCTGGAGGATTGTTTAGTATCATCATTCTTGCGGTTGATTGTTTAGTGTCATCATTCTTCTTTTGTGCTAGTATCATCATTCTTGCGGTTGATTGTTTAGTGTCATCATTCTTATTTTGTGCTAGTATCATCATTCTTGCGGTTGATTGTTTAGTGTCATCATTCTTCATTGTGCTAGTATCATCATTCTTGCGGTTGATTGTTTAGTGTCATCATTCTTCATTGTGCTAGTATCATTATTGTGGAAGGTTGTTTTAGTGTCATCATTCTTCATGTGTGTTAGTATCATCATTCTTGTCAGTGATTTAGTGTCATTATTCTTCTTGTGTGTTAGTATCATCATTCTTGCAATAATGTGTGTGTCATATCCCAGGTCACATGACCCAGGACCTCACTTCATTCTCCAGCTCACCGGACTATCATTCTTGTATATTAGTGTGACATATTTTGTTGTGTATTGGTTTGTATTATCATTATTGTTTATTAGTGTATATGATTATCATTCTTGTATATTAGCGTGTATTAATATTGTTGTGTACTATTTTTTTCAGCATTTTTGTATATTTGTATCATGTGTAGTGGTGTGCATGATCAGTCTGACTGTGAATTATTGTGCAATATCATCATTTTTCCACATCATTCTTACTGTGTATTATTGTGCAATATCATCATTCTTACTGTGTATTATGTACAGTATCATCATTCTAGGTGTGTATTTTTGCGCAATATCGTCTTTATAATTGTGTTATTGTGCGGTATTATCATTCTAATTGTGTATTATTATGCAATATCATTCTTATTGTGTATTATCGCGCAATATTATCCTTTGATTACGTATTTGTATGTGTAGTATAATCCTTATTCTGGTAACGTATTTGTCTCTAGTATAATATTTTTTCTTGTAACATCATGCTTCGTGTGCGTTACGTATTATTTATCATTTTCTATTGTATTACTGTGTAGTGATGCTATCATTCGGGAGTGTATTAGGGTATCATGACTTGATCATTCCTGTTTTTGTATTTGCCGTCATCAATCATCGGTGAATTAGTCTGTATCATCATCATCATCCTTTTCCTTTATCACGATTTTTGGGGGTAAGGGTCAACAAAATTTCCGCATTTTCAACTTGTTCATGCGGTTAATGAATATATAATCCCAACGCCAGGCTGCGGGTGCGGGGATATTCAGCTGAGCTATCCTCTCTCTGGCCTATTGCATCAACGTCACTCAAAAATCCAGAGCGTCCCCCAAAAGAATGCATTTTCCCAGCTTGCCAGCCTTTGGAAAATGCATTTCGCGTATTATTTTCAGAATAGCGTGACCCCGAGCTGAAATTCCCGCCGTCGTTAGCACGGCCACTGCTAACACACTGATGGTTTTGCAATTCTGCGGTGCAGTGTAGGATTTTCAGGGGAATATTGGGGTATAATGTGGTTCAGACGGGTTAATAAAGCCAGTTTTGCTAATGTAAACAAGACACAGTGCAGGTTACGGTATTTTATTGTGAAGACGTTTCGTTCACCAGAGACTTTTATTAGTTGAGAAAGTCCGTGTTGGACGAAACACAACGAGACAATCAATGTGTGTCTCGTTTACAAGAAGAATATGAAGGTATACAATACCGACCAGATGATGAATTAGACACATATGTAACAACTGGGTTTCTTTGTAGATGTTTCTACATAGTAAAGATAAACAGATATTTCATATGTGTCTAATTTATCGTTATTTACAAACTATCATTGTACTCTGCTACAGTAATACCAGGTAGCAAATTAATGAGTAATGACATTCAGTGCGAACCAAACTATTTTTTTCACGGAGAGTCTTTTGAGAATGACACAGGGAGGGGGTATGGCTCCCCCCAGCCTCCTCCTCCCCCCTCCGTCGATTCCCCAAACACACACAAACACACACACACACACACACACACACACACACACACACACACACACACACACACACTGTATTATTGTAGAGATTAGTAAACAAATAACTGTGTTCGTGGATAATTCAATTTTTTTAACGAATGCACAGTATAACTCTATATAAAAATATGTATTTTTTTAATTTATTCAAACAGTAAATAAATATTAAACAAACAATGTTAATATACTAATTAAATGAATAAATTAGTGTAATTTAGTAATTAATTAAGTAGAGCCCCGGCGATGTTGACCTGGGGGGAGGGGTCAATATTAGCTGCAATTATTATAATTATAATTATTATTTTATTATTATTATTATCTACCCAGGGAAGCGTTAAACCTGCAGGTGTCATATATCGCATGGGGAATGGGAGGTAATCAGAACTGATCCATGGAAAGGGAGGTTGCTTAACTTCCTTGGATCAAGAGCCCTTCCCTCCAGCATCATGTACCGCCGCCCCCCCCCCCCCGTTATGTAACAGTAATATGATACTTGTGTAACGGTGATCTAGACAACCAACAAGTTCATAAATGATACACTTGTGCAACATTTGGGAATCTTTATTCTGGAAACGTTTCGGCCACCAGTGAAAGCTTCTTCAGTCCAATGCTGAGAACGGTGGAAGATGAGGAGTTTGAGGTAATCAGTCCCTCAGCCTGGAGTTGATGTGTTCTGTCCATCAATCTAGATGGACTGAACACCGTGGTAGCTGCTACAAGGAAAGTCTTCTGCAATTCCTTTGATGAAAATAAACTATCATGACCTACTGCCACAAGTGGGCCATGCTCACCTGTGACGTCAACTCCAGCTGCTACACCTTATTTCGTCTCCAGTACACAGGGTGTGACCTCATGCTATTGTTTAAGGCCCGAAGGACTGACCACTCCCTACCAAGGCTGAGGGACTGATCACCTCAGAACTGCCACTTCTACTGTATCCAGTGTTATATTCACCGGTATTTGACTGAAGAAGCCTGTTGTGCAAGCAGAACGTGTTGTTACAGAATATAATTAACTGTTGTACATGTGTATTATTCATCATGGAATAATTTAACGTACAGTAAGCGAGGTATTTGTATTATGCTCTGTCTAATTCTCTTCATTCTTCTGTACGTGTGTCTGCAACTGCTGCTACTGCTTATGCTGCTGTTTTGCTGCTGCTGAGGTTTTTTCTGCTGCTGCTTTGTTATTCCTATTGCTGCTGATACTGTTGTGGTTATTTTTGCTGTTCCGCTTCTGCTGGTACTCCTGCTGGTGTTACAGCTGCTGTTGATGAGGGTAATTTTTCTGCTTCTCCTCGTCCTTCTGCTTCTCCTTTTCCTTATATCCTTCTTCTCCCTTCTCTTACTCATCCTCCTCCAATTCTTACCCCTTTTCCTTTTTCTGTTCTTCCATTTACTCTCTCCTCCATCCCTCCTGTTACTACTGATGTCCTCCCATCCTTCATCCCCTTTCTCTTTCCCTCCTCCATCCATCCTATTACTACTGATGTCCTCAAATCCTCCATTCCCTTTCTCCTTCCCTCCGCTGCAGAAATAATCTGATATTGGTTGTAGAAGAAGAGGACACAGTGGAGGTGATGTTTTCACAGGCATGTCCGTCACCTGGCATACCCTCAATATCTTTTGATAGTCGTGATTGATTTAATTTTTGTCTCGGTGTGTCTAGGGAGGACCTGTCTCTCCAGTGAAAAGGTGGGGGAATGGGGAACGTCCTTATTTTTCTTATGTCAGCTGTGTTCCACTTTTTCTTGTTTGGGTCGACAACCGTACGTGCGGGAGGGTTATAATGAAGAGATGAAATAAGAATATAGACTTGTGCATAGCAAGCCGTTATTGTCGCAACTTTTCGCGCTTTATCAGGATTTGATAAAGCTCAACGGAGAGCGAAACGTTACTCACCTAATTGTGGTTGCAGGGGTCGAGACTCAGCTCCTGGCCCCTGTCACCATAACTGTGTGTTCTTCACCTGTGTCTGTGTTTCAGTACTGTCAGCGGGTGCGCTGCTGTATCCAGTTGAAACAAATCTGATAATGAAACGAAAAGCTTTGATATTCGGTAATATTTCCACATATATTTTTTTTGAGGTTTTTCAAGCATTTATAGGAAATTTAATTTTTAACATAAAAATTACTGGTTTTTTTTTTAGGAAGCATTAATTTTAGTGTCTAACTGGAGGCTAATTAGTGAATTCTGTTATAACGTATATCTCATGTATCTTTATATCAGTGGAGGGCTCTTGATCCATGGAAACTTATCTTTGTTTGACTTATTTATCTGATAGTTTAATTTGTTTATTCTGTTAGTTTGACTTATTTCTTTTTGACTTATTTCTTCTGTTAGTTTGTTTTATTTATGTTAGTTTGTGTTATTTCTTCTCTTACTTTGATTTATTTCTTTTGTTAGTTTGACTTATTTATCCTGCTTGAATTTTTTCTGTTTGACTTTTTTCTTTTGACTTATTTCTCCTGTTTGTTTGATTTATTTTTTCTGTTAGTTTGTTATTTCTTCTGTTTGTGTTATTTCTTCTGTTTGTGTTATTTCTTCTGTTTGTTATTTCTTCTGTTAGTTTGTGTTATTTCTTGTTAGTTTGTCTTATTTTTTCAGTTAGATTTATTTCTTTTGTTTGACTTATTTCTCCTGTTTGACATTTTTTTCTGTTTGACTTTTTTATTTTGACTTATTTCTCCTGTTAGTTTGACATATTTCTAAGCTTATTTAAATTTACTGGTCTGTTACTTATTGCTAGGTTTATCAAATTCTTCTATTTTGAGGCTATTGTTTACACTTGTTTCTTTATGGTGAGTGAGAAAGGAAAACTGTATATTATCTCATTGCGCAAATGAAGAATTAATCCGAAAATGAATAATGGATGAGAAACGTCTGTTTTTTTACCACCAAATTTGTTCTTCGGTGACTACAGTATTTTGGGCTTTTATTTTAACTTTAAAATTTTTTTTTTTTTTATATATATATATTTTGTCGTAAGAGAAGATATATTTATTTTGACATTAAAAAGGCTTCTTGTATTATTAGAATTTTTTTTTTTTTTCATTTTTAGGAAAGTGTTTCTTGTATTTTAGGAAAGGATTTCTTGTATTTTTAGAAAGGATTTCTTGTATTTTTAGAAAGGATTTCTTGTATTTTTAGAAAGGGTTTCTTGTATTTTTATAGTGTTTCTTGTATTTTTAGAAAGTGTTTCGTGTATTTTTAGAAAAGGTTTCTTGAATTTTTAGAAAGGGTTTCTTGTATTTTTAGAAAGGGTTTCTTGTATTTTTAGAAAGGGTTTCTTGTATTTTTAGAAAGGGTTTCTTGTATTTTTAGAAAGGGTTTCTTGTATTTTTAGAAAGGGTTTCTTGTATTTTTAGAAAGGGTTTCTTGTATTTTTAGAAAGGGTTTCTTGTATTTTTAGAAAGGGTTTCTTGTATTTTTAGAAAGGGTTTCTTGTATTTTTAGAAAGTGTTTCTTGTATTTTTAGAAAAGGTTTCTTGTATTTTTAAAAAGGGGTTTCTTTTATTTTTACAAACGGTTTCTTGTATTTTGACACTAGAAAATATTTATAACTTTGGATTTTTTAGACAAGGAAGAAAAATATAGAAGTTTTACAGCTCGAGAGACGAAAAGTCACAAATATTGCTCCAGAAAAAATATCTAATAATCAGCATCACAGGGTTCACACCCAACATATCGCCAGAGATGCACATAAACTGCATAACATTGACAGCATATGTCAGGTTTATCGTAAAGTGTGCAGCACCAGTGTGGAACCCCTCACCTGATCAAACATATATGGAAATTCGAGAAGGTCCAGTGGTTTCCAACAAGACTAGTCCCAGGGTTAAAGAGGCTTGAGGTTTTAAGAGAGACCAAAGGAGTTTACCTTGACCACCTTAGAAGACAGAATGACCAGTGGAGACATGTTAAGGACATGCAAGATTACAGAGTGGCCAGGAAGAGTGTGATTGAAATGCGAGGCAGGGCAAGTTGATGATTAAGACATGTGCAACAGTTGGGTATATTTATTGTTGAAACGTTTCGCCTACACAGTAGGCTTCTTCAGGCAAATACAGAGGCAGCAGATGTAGTAGTGAAATGAAGATATAAGCAGTCCTTCAACTACTACACCTGCTGCCTCTGTATTTAACTGACGAAGCCTATTGCGTAGGCAAAACATTTCAACAATAAAGATCCCCAACTGCTGTACATGTGTCTTAATCATCAGAGTCATCTGTGTATGCTGTCAAAACATGCTAATGTTACTGACGAAGTGAGAGCGCGAGATCATAGCAGACAAATTAAACTCAGAGTGTGGAAGACAAATCCCAGTCAACGAGAGACTTCAGCAGGTATTGTTAAGCTCTGAAAATCTAGTTGCAACCTAAGATCATAATCTAACAGTTGTTGTAATCTGACAATTGTTGTAATCTGACAATTGTTGTAATCTGACAATTGCTATAATCTGACAATTGCTGTAATGATTCACTTACCTGGACTTGTTGCTAATACAGGCCCGGATTCTAAAATAAGTGGAGTGAGGTACACCAGGAAGTGATAGACGCAATCACCATATGGTTTCAGAATTAGGTGTGATGGGCTCAAGAGGCCAGATTCAGTCATGCCAGCGATTTTAATTTGAGGCGGGGACCAAGAGCTGAGACTTGACCCCTCGCAAACATAACTCACCCAGTACACACACACACACACAATATTAAGACATAAAGGTGGTGTGCCGGATCTAGCAGCTGGGACACTCCTTGCACCCCAAGTTTTCTCGTGTACAACTTCCTCAACGGTCTAGAGTTTGGTGATTCTCCGCCAGCCGTCGGGGACTTGAAACTTGTCTGGGGTAAGTCACGCCCCGGGAAGCCGCCGCCTAGGCCGCCGATGCTGCTTCTGCCGCCGATGCTGGTCTCGCTACTGCCGATGCTGAAGTAGCCGGCAACGCCAGTTTTGAAAAACCCACCATTGTTTCACCCTGATACATGCACCACTCATCATGCGCTACTCATCATGCGCTACTCATCACGCACCACTCATCACGCACCACTCATCACGCACCACTCATCACACACCACTCATCACACCATACACTCAGCAACATAACTGTCATCCTCACCACCACTACCACACACTCACCACCACCTAACTACCATACACACCACCACTACCACAGTCACTGCCTCTACCACACTCACCACCATCACAACCACACTCACCACCATCACTACCATACCACCAAACATACAAAGAAGTGGCAAGCATGCAGTCAGCGAAAGACAAGCAAGTGGACTAAAAAATATAATAAACAAGTAGGTATCAAGGAAGGCAGATTAGAAGGCAAGCAGACAAAAAGGAGCCAAAGCAAGCAGGTAAGAAAATAGACAAGGAGTCAGGAGAGGTGAAGGGTGACATACAGGGAGAAGAAAGGAATATTCTCACTACCTCTCACTAGAGTACTGTACTTATTAACCATTTTGTCATACTCAGAAAGGAAATGAGCCTTATCACCAGCCATAATTATTCCACTTAATTCACTTAATATACTCAGGGGTGCAAGACTCTTTACCCCCTTGGTAAGCGACTTATTAACCACTTGTAATTCAAGACTTAACTTACCGGTTGGTGTGAAGCTTTCTCCTCCCCAGCTGATAACACTTACCTGAATACATAACTCAGTATTAGTAGTCTATTTCAAGGAAACAAAACTGGAAAAGGTATACACTATCAAGAGACTTCAATCATTTATTTCACTACAGTTGTATTGAGCCATCACAATGTAGTAACACTTATTATAAGGCCACTGGGAAGGTAATTGATTCAGTATTGCATTAAATAATTGAGGGAACCCAAGGAATAACAATTACGGGTGACAGAATTACAATTATGTATAACCACTTTTTGGTGAATCGGTGGTGGTTCGTACGTTGGACTACGTGCGGCCAGCAGTAACAGCCTGATTGATCAGGCCCTGATCCACCGGGAGGCCTGGCCGTGGACCGGGCCGCGGGGGCGTTGATCCCCGGAATACCCTCCAGGTAGACTCCAGGCAGGTAAGTCTCCACCAATTCCTTCACTAGTTTCAAAAATTGCCTCTGCTAGGTTTAACAAGACCAGTTACCTTAACCCCACCACCTCCGCAACTACACCCTGGCCTCTTCTGTTTCCCTATCACTTGTCTAGCTGCTGCTTCCCAGTGTGGCTGGATCCCTTGTTTCCCTATCACTTGTCTAGCTGCTGCTTCCCAGTGTGGCTGGATCCCTTGTTTCCCTATCACTTGTCTAGCTGCTGCTTCCCAGTGTGGCTGGATCCCTTGTTTCCCTATCACTTGTCTAGCTGCTGCTTCCCAGTGTGGCTGGATCCCTTGTTTCCCTATCACTTGTCTAGCTGCTGCTTCCCAGTGTGGCTAGATCCCTTCTTCCATCTCTCCACAACACCGTCAGAATGACTGCGGTCAAGTTGGTTTAGGACAAGGAAGTCATTGCAATACACACTCTTTGTTCAGCAAATCCTAAAAGCTAGTTCATAAGGTGCTGATACTTGTGACAAGACAATTAAACAAGGTGACAAGCAGGCAAGCAAGCACACAAGAAAGGGGGTTGATGAATCAGACAATGAGGGCAAGGGAGCAGACCAAAGAGGTCAAGCAAGCAAGGGGACGAAGAAAAGAGGCATGAAAAAGGGGCAAGGTATGAAAGAGGGGCGAGCAAGCAAGGAGACACGAAAAGAGGCATGAAAGAGAGGCAAGCAAGCAAGGAGACAAGAAAAGAGGCATGAAAGAGGGGCAAGCAAGGAGACGAAGAGGCATGAAAGAGAGAGGGGCAAGCAAGCAAGGAGACAAGAGGCACTAGAGAGGGGCAAGTAAGCAAGTAGATAAGAAAATTGGCATGAAAAAGGGAGAGGGCAAGCAAGCAGGTAGAAAGGGAGCAAACAAGCAGATAAGAAAGGGGGCAAGCAATCAGGCAAGGAAGAAAGGAGGAAAGGAGACAGGCAGGCAGGTAAACGCCAAGAATAATAAACAGGAGTGAGAAAGAAACAAACAAACGGAGAGAGAGAATGAATAAAGTCAGTCTTTAAAGAACGATCCTCAGTTGTTTATAGACTATTTAAATATTTAGATGACATGCAGAGTCTTTGGGCGCTTGGTTTGATATGCAAATTTCCTTTTTGCGCACTAGATAATGGGGAATCCAGCGCCGTCATTGTGGCTTCGACGCTCTGTGATCGCTTAATACCGGCATGTCTAGCTGTCTTAAACCAAACAGGTGGGCTGGATATGAGCTGCTGCTGCCGCTACCGACGAGGACGACGACGATGGTGGTAAGGGGTGGTGGTGGTGGGAGTTGTCATGTTAGTAATTGTGGTTATGGTGAGTGTGGGGGGGGGGTTGTGATAGTGATGACGGCAGTGAATACGGTAAGTGCTTAGCGTAAAGACCTGTGATGAATACTAAACGGTTTGCATGTTCACTGTACGAGGATAATCACCATCAGTAAAATAACACAACGTTCGCTCTAAGCGGTGTATATACTGTCCCAAGAATCTGCATATTGGTCGAAAAATTTTGAAAAAATAAATGTGCATTGATGCAACAAAGAGAGAAAAATGTAAAAACCGCGGAACAATGGCAGTTTGAGTCAGAATACAGCAGCGCCCTTGACGAATCTGCAAGGAAAAAACAGGAAAAATACCTGAAAATGGCCATAATTTGACCATTTTTTTTCACCTGTCATTGTTGTTGACGTGAATATGCGAGCCCGTCGAAAAACGGGGCATTTTTCCTTCCAGTATGAACAGGGATTCATGGCGAAGTGTACTCACCGAACTGTGTTTGTGGGGGTTGAGACTCTGCTCCTCACTCCTGACGTGTGTGACTCGACCCCTGCAACCACAATTACGTGAGTACACACACACACACACACGGGCGCGCACGCAAGCACACACGTTGTGTGTGTGTGTTACCATTTGTCAAAGGCACTTCTCAGTAGACATTTGGCCTGTTGTGTAGGTTAATGAGTGTGTATTAGTTACCAGTTGCCAAAGGCACTTGTAAATAAACACTTGGCCTGTTGTGTATCTTAAAGGTGTGTGTGTGTGTGTACTCACCTAATTGTGGTTGCAGGGGTCAAATCATAGTGTGTTTGTGTGTTAGTTACCAGTTGTCAAATGCACTTGTCAATAAACACTCGGCCTGGCTGTGTGTGTGTGTGTGGGTGTGTTAGTTACCATTTTGTCCTAGGAACATGTCGATTAGACACTAGGCCTGTTGTATGTTTGTGTGTGTGTAAGGAAACACTTCGAAATGTTTCCGCCCCGCTGGGAATTGAACCCGGGCCCTCCGTGTGTGAAGCGAGAGCTTTAGCCACCAGGCCGTGTACTCACCTATTTGTGGTTGCAGGGGTCGAGTCATAGCTCCTGGCCCCGCCTCTTCACTGATTGCTACTAGGTCCTCTCTCTCCCTGCTCCATGAGCTTTATCAAACCTCGTCTTAAAACTATGTATGGTTCCTGCCTCCACTACGTCACTTTCTAGGCTATTCCACTTCCTGACAACTCTATGACTGAAGAAATACTTCCTAACATCCTTTTGACTCATAGGAGTCTTCAACGTCCAATTGTGACCCCTTGTTTCTGTGTCCCCTCTCTGGAACATCTTGTCTCTGTCCACCTTATCTATTCCTCGCAGTATTTTATATGTCGTTATCATGTCTCCCCTAACCCTCCTGTCCTCTAGTGTCGTCAGGCCGATTTCCCTTAACCTTTCTTCGTAGGACAGTCCCCTTAGCTCTGGGACTAGTCTTGTTGCAAACCTTTGCACTTTCTCTAGTTTCTTGACGTGCTTGAAAAGGTGTGGGTTCCAAACTGGTGCTGCATACTCCAGTATGGGCCTGACGTATATGGTGTACAGAGTCTTGAACGATTCCTTAGTGAGGTATTGGAACGCTGTGTGTGTGTGTGTGTGTGTGTGTGTGAGAAAGATTAATGGAACGTGAGTCAGATACATGAGAAGTCAGCATTGTGTCATTTGTGGTAAATGTCAGCTGCATCAGCTCTACATGGTTGTAAAACAGTTGAAAGTTGGGTCGTCCTCCTCCAACCATGAACTGTACCCAGAGAACAGTGTGTTTATAGTGAAGGAACAGGTGTTCATAGTAAAGGAGCGGGTGTTCATTGTGACTGAACCAGGTGTTCATAGTAAAGGAACGGGAGTTCATTGTGACTGAACCAGGTGTTCATAGTAAAGAAGCGGGTGTTCATTGTGACTGAACCGGGTGTTCACAGTAAAGAAGCGGGTGTTCATTGTGACTGAACCGGGTGTTCACAGTAAAGAAGCGGGTGTTCATTGTGACTGAACCGGGTGTTCACAGTAAAGAAGCGGGTGTTCATTGTGACTGAACCGGGTGTTCACAGTAAAGAAGCGGGTGTTCATTGTGACTGAACCAGGTGTTCACATTAAAGAAGCGGGTGTTCATTGTGACTGAACCAGGTGTTAACAGTAAAGGAACGGGTGTTCATTGTGACTGAACCAGGTGTTCACAGTAAAGGAACGGGAGTTCATTGTGACTGAGCCAGGTGTTCACAGTAAAGAAGCGGGTGTTCATTGTGACTGAACCAGGTGTTCACAGTAAAGGAACGGGTGTTCATTGTGACTGAACCAGGTGTTCACAGTAAAGGAGCGGGTGTTCATTGTGACTGAACCAGGTGTTCATAGTAAAGAAGCGGGTGTTCATTGTGACTGAACCAGGTGTTCACAGTAAAGAAGCGGGTGTTCATTGTGACTGAACCAGGTGTTCACAGTAAAGGAGCGGGAGTTCATTGTGACTGAACCAGGTGTTCACAGTAAAGAAGCGGGTGTTCATTGTGACTGAACCAGGTGTTCACAGTAAAGGAGCGGGAGTTCATTGTGACTGAACCGGGTGTTCACAGTAAAGAAGCGGGTGTTCATTGTGACTGAACCAGGTGTTCACAGTAAAGAAGCGGGTGTTCATTGTGACTGAACCAGGTGTTCACAGTAAAGAAGCGGGTGTTCATTGTGACTGAACCAGGTGTTCACAGTAAAGGAGCGGGAGTTCATTGTGACTGAACCAGGTGTTCACAGTAAAGGAGCGGGAGTTCATTGTGACTGAACCAGGTGTTCACAGTAAAGGAGCGGGAGTTCATTGTGACTGAACCAGGTGTTCACAGTAAAGGAGCGGGAGTTCATTGTGACTGAACCAGGTGTTCACAGTAAAGGAGCGGGAGTTCATTGTGACTGAACTAGGTGTTCACAGTAAAAGAACGTGTTTACTGGAAGTAAAAGAACAGGTGTTCATAGAGTAGGAGGAGTTGAACAATCATGGAGCGAGTCTCCTAGGTAGGAGGAGTTCCCGCAGGTGAACCAGGTACAGTTAATTGCCCTCGTGTTCACCTGAGCACGGCGACCCCTGCAGGTGACACCGTGACTTGCTTCGTTTAAGAGCGCCCACTGCCTCTCACGTGGGCGCGGTGTGGGCGGCCAGGTGGAGAGGAACGTGCTCATGAACACGTGTCACTCATTTTCTCTTCCGACTCTCGTGTGCTTGCGTCACTGTCACTTCCGTCGCCTCAGACACTTGTAGCTCAGGTCACAACCGGGAGCACGCGGGTTAGATTCCCGGTCTGGCCGAGAAATAGGCAGGTATTCTTACATCTGAATGGATACTCAGGTGATAGGCGCCTGTTGTGGGTGGCATACTGAAGTTGGCACTCGTTTGTTGTGGGTGGCATCTTAGAATTGATAGTCAACTGTTGTGGGTTGCTTCATCAGGGTGGTAGTCAGTGGTTGTGGTTCGCATCCTGGGCAGTGGTAGTGTACCTAATAAGACTAGGCTGTGAAATGAACTGAGTTATGATAATAGATTTCAGTTTTAATATTCAACGAGGAGACGCAACAGGAAATTAAAAGTTGAAATGAGCCAAAAGAACATAGAAAGAATTGCTTCAGTGTGAGGGCACAGTGGTAAATAAAATGCCTTTAAAATTAAATAAGAATGGGCTCCCCAAAAAGCAGTAAGCTGCATAAGTCAGTGGAATTGCAAAGGAAGAGTCCAAGAGCTGAGGATCAACCCCGTAGACACACTTAGGTGAATGTGTATGCTTTAGATGGTGGTAAGAGAGGAGAGAGTGACAGTGCAGTGGTAGAAAAGAAGGGGAGGATGGTTGTAGAATAGAATAGAAAGATAATGGTGGTAGGAGAAAAGGGAAAGATAGTGGCAGGAGAGAAGGAGAGGATGATGATAGGAGAGGAAAAGATGGTGGCAGGAGAGGAGATGATAGTGATATGAGAGAAGATAGTGGCAGAAGAGAAGGGGAGGATGGTGGTAGAGCATGAAGGGAGGTTGTTGAAATTCATGGGTTTTTGTACATTTGTTGAGTTGTCTCTCAATATTCTAGTTACACCCAACTTTTCACTGGGGAATTTTATACTGTTTGTCGAGCCTAACATTCTCGTATGAAGTAATTTTCGTGTACATATTCGGAAATCATCTCTAGTATTCTAGTTTGGTTTATACTTTACGCCAGTGTATATTTCGTATGTTTATGTTTATCTATGTCAAGAGTTCAGCTTGAGTAAGTAAATGTGAATAAGTGCTGTGTTTTGAGAAGCAGAGTTTTTCACTTTGGAGGACTCTGATTTATAAAATTAAACCTTCATCTATTTACTTATCATTATATTAAAGATTATGATTCCTGACGTCAGTTCTTCGAGTTATAATATTTTTGCGATTTTTTTTACTGTCGCTCTACCATACAGTACATTGGTGGTTCTTAGTGACTTTGGAACGACTGTGCGGTATCTAGGCTTCGTTTCTTTAATATAATTTTTTTTTTTTTATTTAAAAACATTAGGAATACATATACAATAAACAAAAGCGCCAACAGGCATACAACGTAACAGAGCAGTTATGTAATATATAATCAAAACGTAAACAAAGAACCCGTCATCACATAATATAATTAATGCATGTGATAGTGACTTTTTGGAAAAAACACCAATAAAAATTTGAACGAGTCTGGTAATGGGACGGAGCATATGGACATTCTAGCTCTGGTTTCTTCGAAGCTCAGCCACAGTTTCACACATGTTGGAGTTTTTAGCAGAATTTGGAATTTTTTAGCTAAAATACTTACATTTTCACACTTTTAAATAGAATTTCTACTGCAATTGAAATTTATGGGAAAAGTAAGCAAAATTTTATGATTTTCTTTTAGGAAGCTTACTCATATGTATATTTTATCTAAAAAAATAGTTTTTCACAAAATCCTTGAAAATGCCTTAAAAAAAAATCCTTTGGGTTTATTTCTAGCTATATTGTGATTTCAGTATTTCGTTCACTTCCTTGTCATCTGCTTTAGAAAAGTGATTTTTTTTTGCCTTTGATCTTGCAAAATGATGAAAAGTATTTTAGATCACTTTCAGTTGCCTTACACAGGGTTAGGCTTTGAAATGAGATAAGATAGAATAACAGCCCAAAGCTTGTAAATTCAACTGTGCATAAAAAAAATAGTGCTGACTGTTTGCTCTCTGTCTCTCGTGCTTTGTATGAAGTTTTAATCCGGTGTTTTCTACTGCTCTAGCCAGATATTTTTTTCGTACTTTGAGAAAGTCTATAATCATGGAGACGTTAATGTGATTCTTAACATAAGAACATAAGAAAGGAGGAACACTGCAGCAGGCCTGTTGGCCCATACTAGGCAGGTACTTCACATTCCATCCCACTAACAGAATATTTATTCAACCTAATCTTCAATTGTACCCAAGAAATAAGCTTTGATAATTCTAGGAAAGAAGAGAACAGGAAGGTGGAATGACGGTGGTAGGAGGGAAGAGGAGAAGGAAGGAAAAGGGAGGGGGGAAAGAAAGAGAAGGAAGGAAAGGGGAGGGAGGAAGAGGGTGACTCAACGCCGTGACAAATCCTGAGGAACACTAACACGAACGTGACCGTAGCGCCCAGCACCTGCTCTCTGGAGGTGCAGGAGCACCAGCAGCAGCAGCATCAACACCACCACCACCACCACCAGCAGCGCCAGCAGCACCAGCAGCAGCACCAGCAGCAGCACCAGCAGCAGCGCCAGCACCAACAGCAGCAGCAGCGTCAGCAGCACCAGCTGCACCAGCACCAGCAGAAGGACGAGGAAGGTAGTGGACGAAGAGATGAAATGGAGGAGGAGGGAGAACGTAGAGGAAAAAGTAGTAGTAGGAGGAGGAAAAGAAGGAATATGGAAGAGTAGGAAAAAGAGGAGGCGAAGAAGAACAAAGGGAAACGGGAAACAGGAAGATGAAAGAATATGAGTAATAAGGGAAAATGAAATAGAGGAGAAGAAAGTTGAGAAGGAACAAAAAAAACACAGGTGATAATCATCTTAATACTATGTTCGACTCATCAAGTCTTCAACTCCCCCCTTCCTTCCATAAAAAACCCAATGAGATCATGCAGATTAATTATTTTCATCTCTGTTTATTATTCTCAGGGTGTCCTTCTTTATTGATTATTTATAGGAAAATAAAGATGTATTTTTTTTGTCTGCATCTCCTATATTCTTTGTTATAATATATATCTGGTGACCACCTTCAGTTACACTCCACTATGCCTCTCCTTTTTTCTTCTTCACAGTACTTATAATTTTCTTCCTTATGCTTCTACTTTTCCTCCCTCTGATTATTTTTTATTTACTCTCAGTTCTAATATTCCTCCCAGTTTTTATTAGAATTAATTCTATTTTTTTCCTCCTAGTACTGTTCCTCTTCCTTCCAATACTTTTTCCATTTTCTCCCAATTCTTTTCTGTTTCATCTCATTACTTCTCTTCCTTCCAATACTTTTTCATTTTCCTCTCAATACTCCTCTTCCACAACTTTCTCTTCCTCCCAGTACTCCTCCTCTTCCTCCCAGTACTCCTCCTCTTCCTCCCAGTACTCCTTCTCCTCTTCCTCCCAGTACTCCTCCTTCTCCTCTTCCTCCCAGTACTCCTCCTCCTCTTCCTCCCAGTACTCCTCCTCCTCCTCTTCCTCCCAGTACTCCTCCTCTTCCTCCCAGTACTCCTCCTCTTCCTCCCAGTACTCCTCCTCCTCTTCCTCCCAGTACTCCTCCTCCTCTTCCTCCCAGTACTCCTCCTCTTCCTCCCAGTACTCCTCCTCCTCTTCCTCCCAGTACTCCTCCTCTTCCTCCCAGTACTCCTCCTCCTCTTCCTCCCAGTACTCCTCCTCCTCCTCTTCCTCCCAGTACTCCTCCTCTTCCTCCCAGTACTCCTTCTCCTCTTCCTCCCAGTACTCCTCCTCTTCCTCCCAGTACTCCTCCTCCTCTTCCTCCCAGTACTCCTCCTCTTCCTCCCAGTACTCCTCCTCCTCTTCCTCCCAGTACTCCTCCTCCTCTTCCTCCCAGTACTCCTCCTCCTCTTCCTCCCAGTACTCCTCCTCCTCTTCCTCCCAGTACTCCTCCTCCTCCTCTTCCTCCCAGTACTCCTCCTCCTCTTCCTCCCAGTACTCCTCCTCCTCCTCTTCCTCCCAGTACTCCTCCTCTTCCTCCCAGTACTCCTCCTCCTCCTCTTCCTCCCAGTACCCCCTCCTCCTCTTCCTCCCAGTACTCCTCCTCCTCCTCTTCCTCCCAGTACTCCTCCTCCTCCTCTTCCTCCCAGTACTCCTCCTCTTCCTCCCAGTACTCCTCCTCCTCCTCTTCCTCCCAGTACTCCTCCTCCTCTTCCTCCCAGTACTCCTCCTCCTCTTCCTCCCAGTACTCCTCCTCCTCTTCCTCCCAGTACTCCTCTCTCCTCTTCCTCCCAGTACTCCTCCTCCTCTTCCTCCAGTACTCCTCCTCCTCTTCCTCCCAGTACTCCTCCTCTTCCTCCCAGTACTCCTCCTCCTTTTCCTCCCAGTACTCCTCCTCCTCTTCCTCCCAGTACTCCTCCTCCTCTTCCTCCCCATACCTCTCTCCTGTTCTTCCTCTGCTAATTTGCGAGCGGAGTTTCGTCATATGTTTAATTATCATCTTTGTCAGAATTGTGAGTTAATTGTAAATTCTCTTTGCAGGTGTGTATGCTAATGACGTCTGCTGGGTGTGTGTGCTGAGCCCCGCCTGGCCTACTCTCTCTCTCTCTCTCTCTCTCTCTCTCTCTCTCTCTCCTCTCTCTTTCTTCTGTCTCTCTCTCTCTCTGTCTCTGTCTCTCTCTCTCTCTCTCTCTCTCTCTCTCTCTCTCTCTCTGCCTCTCTCTCTGTCTCTCTCTCTGTCTCTCTCTCTGTCTCTGTCTCTCTCTCTGTCTCTCTCTCTCTCTCTCTCTCTCTCTCTCTCTCTCTCTCTCTCTTCTTACACTCTGATCGACTAAATAAGTAATCTCTCTAAGTAATAATCTCTTCTAATAAGTTTTCCTAGTAATTCTTTCTTAATGCTCTTTTTCTTTATCTCTTATAATTTTTTAAGTTTGGATAACGATGAAAGGTAAGATAATGGAATCATCTTAAGATAATAAAACTCGGTGTTAGGGTAATAAAAGCTTTTTAGGTAACTTGAATCTATGTTAATGCACTGGAATAAATTTGGTTTAGAACACTGTAATAAAACTTAGGTGTTAGGATACACTGGATAAACTTGGTGTTAGGATACACTGGATAAACTTGGTGTTAGGATACACTGGATAAACTTGGTGTTAGGATACACTGAATAAACTTGGTGTTAGGATACACTTGATAAACAAGGTGTTAGGATACACTGATAAACTTGGTGTTAGGATACACTGAATAAACTTGGTGTTAGGATACACTGAATAAACTTGGTGTTAGGATACACTGATAAACTTGGTGTTAGGATACACTGGATAAACTTGGTGTTAGGATACACTTGATAAACAAGGTGTTAGGATACACTGAATAAACTTGGTGTTAGGATACACTTGATAAACTAGGTGTTAGGATACACTGGATAAACTTGGTGTTAGGATACACTGGATAAACTTGGTGTTAGGATACACTGAATAAACTTGGTGTTAGGATACACTGATAAACTAAGGTGTTAGGATACACTGATAAACTTGGTGTTAGGATACACTTGATAAACAGGTGTTAGGATACATGAATAAACTTGGTGTTAGGATACACTGATAAACAAGGTGTTAGGATACACTGGATAAACTTGGTGTTAGGATACACTGGATAAACTTGGTGTTAGGATACACTGAATAAACTTGGTGTTAGGATACACTTGATAAACAAGGTGTTAGGATACACTGGATAAACTTGGTGTTAGGATACACTGAATAAACTTGGTGTTAGGATACACTGAATAAACTTGGTGTTAGGATACACTGGATAAACTTGGTGTTAGGATACACTGGATAAACTTGGTGTTAGGATACACTTGATAAACAAGGTGTTAGGATACACTGAATAAACTTGGTGTTAGGATACACTTGATAAACAAGGTGTTAGGATACACTGGATAAACGTGGTGTTAGGATACACTGGATAAACTTGGTGTTAGGATACACTGGATAAACTTGGTGTTAGGATACACTGGATAAACAAGGTGTTATGATACACTGGATAAACTTGGTGTTAGGATACACTTAATAAACAAGGTGTTAGGATACACTGGATAAACTTGGTGTTTGGATACACTGGATAAACTTGGTGTTAGGATACACTGGATAAACAAGGTGTTAGGATACACTGGATAAACAAGGTGTTAGGATACACTGGATAAACTTGGTGTTTGGATACACTGGATAAACTTGGTGTTAGGATACACTGGATAAACAAGGTGTTAGGATACACTGAATAAACTTGGTGTTAGGATACACTGGATAAACTTGGTGTTAGGATACACTGGATACAAACACTGGATAAACGGTGTTAGGATACACTGGATAAACAAGGTGTTAGGATACACTGGATAAACAAGGTGTTAGGATACACTGGATAAACTTGGTGTTAGGATACACTGAATAAACTTGGTGTTAGGATACACTTGATAAACAAGGTGTTAGGATACACTGGATAAACTTAGTGTTAGGATACACTGGATAAACTTGGTGTTAGGATACACTGGATAAACAAGGTGTTAGGATACACTGGATAAACTTGGTGTTAGGATACACTGGATAAACAAGGTGTTATGATACCCTGGATATGTAAGAGGTCTGGCCTTCACGTTACTGACTGAATCATTACGTTACTGTGATTCGTTACGCTACTGACTGATTCGTTACGTTAGTTATTGAATGTTAGTCGTTACGTTACCGACCGCAAACCAACGTCGTATTAGGAAAAGGCAAGTTTTAAACGAATTTTAAAACGTGCAAAAAGCGACGTATACCAGTGAGGAGAACGTTTATTTTTCGACGTTGTTGGTACCCAAACATCTTCGTGTTTTCTTGGCCGCTTTTCTATCCAACGTTTCGCCCTGTGATGATAAATGCAGCTATTACATATATAGTTATGAAAATTGTATACAATACTGACAAGCAGATGAGAAAGACACAGGTGCAGCGCTTTGTTATAGTGTCGAAACGTTTTGCCTACACAGTAGAGTTGTTCGGTCGAATATGATAAGGGTATGAATATCTCCATTATGTTCAGCTTCGCATTATTTCAGAATATGGAACAGAACTCGTCTCCGGGCTGAGGACTGACCACCTCAGAACTGCGTCTTCGAGAGTGATGGACTGTTTTCATCGTCTTTACATCTCTATTGCTTCTTCTGCCTACTATGTAGGCGAAACGTTTCGGAATAAAGATATCTAACTGTTGCACGTGTGTCATACTTATCAATTCTTCAGTTGAATACAGACGAGAACTATGAGAGAGCAGGAGTGGCGAGTTAAGTAATCACTCCATCCGTCCATCAACCCAACTCCTGCACTGTCTGACTCGTTAACTAATAAATCTTTTCTAGTGTCTGCGATGCATGATTCTCTGCTGTCATGTTTCTACGTTAAATATGAGAATTAAGGAAGAATTAAAGAGACAATTGTTTTGTGGAATAGACCTTGTCACCGTGGGGGAGGGCCTCTGGTTTTACTTAGCTGATTATGGGACAACAAATCTGACTTTGAGTCTGATTTGTTAGTAAGTTGAAAACTAATCTTCCCACTTCTGCAGTTCTTCGTTTTGCACACATTTCGTTGGCTATTACACCCTCATCACACTTGTGGAAGGCTTTTGAAAAATCTGTGTATCTGTGGGCATTTTGTTTGCCTTCCAGGGCATCCAAATCCATGTTGTGTTGTCCAGCAGTATTGTGATAACGTATGAAAAATGGTATGGTGATACCGATAAGATGTGGAAAAGGACACTTACCTCCTGAACTGTTCCTAAATGTTTTGTTTACATATGTGTAGCAATCTTATATTTCAGAAAGCTTTCAAAGATTTTGATGCGTGACATCATTAGTCTTTTTTTTTCTATTACTTTGGTTCCACCATTGTGGAGTGATGCTATAGCAGTGAGTTTGTCACTGTGGAAAGACACCTGTCTAAACTTGGTCTCCATAACATTTTTTTTTTTTAAATTTCTCCTCTCTTGTCAACAGTCTTGTTAACCAGTCATTTCTCTTAGTCTTAGCAACAAGTGCTTGTCAGTCAGTCTTTCATCTTCCCTTGGCAACAAGTCATTTCTCTTCCCTTGGCAACAAGTCAGTTCCCGTAATATGTACTCACATGGATAGAGTAAATGGTCCCTCCGTACCTGCTCAGAATGAGAGGCGAGTAGAAAGAACCCGAGAGTAAGATTGATATTCAGGTAGGATGAGTAAGATTGATATTCAGAGTGTAGGTTAGAGAGGATGAGTAAGACTGATATTCAGAGTGGAGGTTAGAGAGGATGAGTAAGACTGATATTCAGAGTGTAGGTTAGAGAGAATGAGTAAGATTGATATTCAGAGTGTAGGTTAGAGAGGATGAGTAAGATTGATATTCAGAGTGTAGGTTAGAGAGAATGAGTAAGACTGATATTCAGAGTGGAGGTTAGAGAGAATGAGTAAGACTGAGAGTAAAGGAGGATGTGTGGTACTGTGTTGTTCTCAAGAGGAGGAAGATTGAATGAGAAAGATATACGTTGTGCTCAAAATAAGGAAGATTAGACGAGAGAGGAGGCTGGGAGACTTGGTAATGTGTAGCGTTTAAGATCGCCAAAAGACAAGTGGGTAATGGGAACTAGAAATATAGGAGCCTCGGGCATTTGAGAAGAGGGTACTAGCTTGTGGCACTGAAGAGGGTACTAGCTTGTGGCACTGAAGAGGGTACTAACTTTTGACACTGAAGAGGGTACTAACTTTTGGCACTGAAGAGGGTACTAACTTTTGGCACTGAAGAGGGTACCAACTTGTGGCACTGAAGAAGAGGGTACTAACTTGTGGCACTGAAGTAGAGGGTACTAGCTTGTAGCACTGAAGAAGAGGGTACTAGTTTTTGTGGCACTGAAGAAGAGGGTAATAGCTTGTGGCACTGAGGAGGGTACTAACTTTTGGCACTGAAGAGGGTACTAACTTTTGGCACTGAAGAGGGTACCAACTTGTGGCACTGAAGAGGGTACCAACTTGTGGCACTGAAGAGGGTACTAACTTGTGGCACTGAAGTAGAGGGTACTAGCTTGTAGCACTGAAGAAGAGGGTACTAACTTGTGGCACTGAAGTAGAGGGTACTAGTTTTTGTGGCACTGAAGAAGAGGGTAGTAGCTTGTGGTACTGAAGAAGAGGGTAGTAGCTTGTGGTACTGAAGAAGAGGGTACTAGCTTGGGGCACTGAAGAAGAGGGTACTAGCTTGTCACACTGCGGAAGAGGGTACTAGTTTGTCACACTCAAGAAGGTACTATTGAAGGAACGAGGACATTTTACAGTGACTAGGGGAAGGAGGTGGAGCAGAAGGTCTGGTGGGTGAGGAAGTGAATTGGTCAGAGAACACATTAGTCTTCTATAAAACTATTTCACTTAAATGTGTCTTTATTTTTAAATAATTGTATATAATAACCCTTTTGGAAAACTGCATAGTTACCCCTGTGTGTTTAGTAACCATTGCTTTGTTACCCCGTAGTAAACTGCTAAATTATCTCCGGGGGAATCTTTAATTACTTCCTTTTGGGAATCTGTTTAATATCTAATCGAGGAACTTCAGTTATCCCTGGGGAAATTTTTATTTATTAGTATGGGTAGCTGTTTGATTACCTCCCCTGTGGGAGGGTATGTTTGATTACCACTTGGGAGGGTGTTTGATTACCACCTGTAGTGGTAAACCGCGTTTTTATTTACACCTGTGGAACAGACAGCTCGCGAGTCAGAGTGTTTTACTTGACCACAAATGTCCCAAATTACCTGTGTGTGTGTGTATTTGATCTTTGCATATAGTTGTGACAGGTGTTGGTTTAAATATTTTCTCCTCTTCTTTCTTCTTCTCTTATTCTTCATCGTCTCTTTTATACTCTAGTTTGTATGCTCGTTCGTTTGTATCTGTACTTTCTTCTCTGTACAGTCACCTGTACGTACATTCTGTACCAGTATGTTCATCTGTGTGCGGTCACCTGTACGTACATTCTGTATCAGTACGCTCATCTGTGTACGGTCACCTGTACGTTTATTCTGTATCAGTACGTTCGTCTGTGTACGGTCACCTGTACGTACATATAGTCACTTGTATATGCGTATCATAACACACGTGTCTCCCAGTGCTATAGTCACAGTTCTACTTTTTCCTTCTTGTAATGTACAGAATACTGGCGGCTGGAGACTCGAACCGTGGTCCTTGTACATACCAGGCCCAGTGCCTGTATGTTGTACCCCTTGTGATATTGGATCTACGGTCTTCTTGTCATGATATCATTATGCCAGGCGCTGTACGACCCCTACGGATTTAGTGGTTGCCCATGAATATAATACTGTTTCAGGTGAACTGTCGGGTAGCTGCACTTCCAGTAAACAAATAAGTCTACTCCCACGTAGTTAGACTCCCAGGTAGAAACAGGTGCAATCCCAGATAGACTCCTGGGTAGTTAGACTCCCAGGTAAAAAGAACTAAATTTCCCAGTAGCAAGAGGCAGCCAGTTCATCAGAGATCACTCACCTCAAGTTTCACACATGGCTGCTTCCTGAAAGAACTTTTTGCCTGTCTGTCCGCCTGTCTGCTTGTCTGTCTGTCTGTCTGGCCTGGCTTTGATACATTAGGGCTCCTTTATACCTGGCAATGAAGAGGAAATGAAGCCTTATTGAAAATTATAGAGATGGGCTGCGGCACAAGTGCACCGAGGGGAAATTATACCGTTGCAGATTGTAACTTGCAAGGCCGTAATTGACGGCACTTTGAAAGGAAGGGAGTGCCTCTTTCCCCTCCCTTTACCCCTCCTTTTCCCTTCCCTACCCCTGTCCCTACCTCTTCCTCTCCCCGTCCTCCCTACACGTGCACGTCTCTTCATTTGGTACGTTATTGCCGTTCCGTCTCAGGAAATGAAGGAGACGCAAATTATTTCCTGTCTCGATGTTGTCTCTACCGTTTGTTGTAGTGATATCCAAGTGGAGGTGGTGTGTTCTACAACCACTGGACAGGAGGTAGTGTGTCCTACAACCACTGGACAGGTGGTGGTGTGTTCTACAACCACTGGGCAAGAGGTGGTGTGTTCTACAACCACTGGACAGGAGGTGGTGTGTTCTACAACCACTGGACAGGAGGTGGTGTGTTCTACAACCACAGGACAGGAGGTGGTGTGTTCTACAACCACTGGACAGGAGGTGGTGTGTTCTACAACCACTGGACAGGACGTGGTGTGTTCTACAACCACTGGACAGGTGGTGTGTTCTACAACCACTGCACAAGAGGTGGTGTATGTTACAACCACTGGACAGGTGGTGTGTTCTACAACCACTGGACAGGAGGTAGTGTGTTCTACAACCACTGGACAGGAGGTAGTGTGTTCTACAACCACTGGACAGGTGGTGTGTTCTACAACCACTGGACAGGTGGTGTGTTCTACAACCACTGGACAGGTGGTGTGTTCTACAACCACTGGACAGGTGGTGTGTTCTACAACCACTGGACAGGAGGTGGTGTGTTCTACAACCACTGGACAGGTGGTGTGTTCTACAACCACTGGACAGGTGGTGTGTTCTACAACCACTGGACAGGAGGTGGTGTGTTCTACAACCACTGGACAGGAGGTGGTGTGTTCTACAACCACTGGACAGGAGGTAGTGTGTTCTACAACCACAGGACAGGAGGTGGTGTGTTCTACAACCACTGGACAGGAGGTAGTGTGTTCTACAACCACTGGACAGGAGGTAGTGTGTTCTACAACCACTGGACAGGTGGTGTGTTCTACAACCACTGGACAGGTGGTGTGTTCTACAACCACTGGACAGGAGGTGGTGTGTTCTACAACCACTGGACAGGTGGTGTGTTCTACAACCACTGGACAGGAGGTGGTGTGTTCTACAACCACTGGACAGGTGGTGTGTTCTACATCCACTGGACAGGTGGTGTGTTCTACAACCACTGGACAGGTGGTAGTGTGTTCTACAACCACTGGACAGGAGGTAGTGTGTTCTACAAGCACTGGACAGGAGGTAGTGTGTTCTACAACCACTGGACAGGAGGTGGTGTGTTCTACAACCACTGGACAGGAGGTGGTGTGTTCTACAACCACAGGACAGGAGGTAGTGTGTTCTACAACCACTGGACAGGAGGTAGTGTGTTCTACAACCACTGGACAGGAGGTGGTGTGTTCTACAACCACTGGACAGGAGGTGGTGTGTTCTACAACCACTAGACAGGAGGTAGTGTGTTATACAACCACTGGACAGGACGTGGTGTGTTCTACAACCACTGGACAGGAGGTGGTGTGTTCTACAACCACTGGACAGGAGGTAGTGTGTTCTACAACCACTGGACAGGACGTGGTGTGTTCTACAACCACTGGACAGGAGGTAGTGTGTTCTACAACCACTGCACAAGAGGTAGTGTGTTCTAAAACCACTGCACAAGAGGTGGTGTATGTTACAACCACTGGACAAGAGGTGGTGTATGTTACAACCATTGGACAAGAGGTGGTGTATGTTACAACCACTGGACAAGAGGTGGTGTATGTTACAACCATTGGACAAGAGGTGGTGTATGTTACAACCACTGGACAAGAGGTGGTGTATGTTACAACCACTGGACAGGAGGTGGTGTATGTTACAACCACTGGACAGGAGGTGGTGTATATTACAACCACTGGAGAAGAGGCAGTGTACGTTACAACCACTGGACAAGAGGTGGTGTATAACTACTAACACTAAAGACGGGACTCAACAAGCAGAACTGTGTTCCTATGACTTTCACATTGACAATCATCAACAGAATACATGCTTGCTCATCACATGAGTCTAAGTAGAACCTGTATTCGATTATGGCAGAATCATCGTCTCTGCAGCCCGGTCCTAGACCCGACCTCCTGGCTGATGGTCTGATCAGTCAGCTGTTAGTGACAGCAGCATGCAATCCAGTGTAAGCACATAACCCCGGTTGATAAGGAGTAGAGGTCACAGTTCGTTCCGTGGCTGGAGCAATTCTTAATCATATTACAAAATGTTGAAGACGTTATCAATGGTATACATGTTATCAGTGGTATACAATGGTATACATGTTATCAATGGTATACAATGCCAAAACGTTGAAAGGTAAGACGCTTGTGCAACACTTAGATGACTTTATTGTTGAAAAGTTAAGGACTGACCACCACCTGTTAAAGCTAAGAGACTGATCACTTCAAAATTACTTCACTTCTTTTACCGACTTCTGTGCTATAATCGCCTGTATTCGACTGAAGAAACCTGAACAGGTGAAATATTTCGACAAAGATATCTAAGTGTTGGACATGTCGGTATTGTTACACCTGTCTGACACAGCAACACCATGATATCAAGGTACAAGGGATGTCTTCTGCAACTCTGTTGTTTTCAACTGTTTTTTAACATGACCTTCTTCCACTAGTAGGTCCTGCGAACATGTAACGTCATCTCAGGCTGCTACACCTCCTAGCTCCACTATATAAATATTTGACTCATTCCATTGCCTTAGGTAAAGGACTGACGACATATCAAGGCTGAGAGACTGATTGTCCCACATATCAAGGCTGAGAGACTGATTGTCCCACATATCAAGGCTGAGACTGATCGTCCCACATATCAAGGCTGAGAGACTGATTGTCCCACATATCAAGGCTGAGACTGATCGTCCCACATATCAAGGCTGAGAGACTGATTGTCCCACATATCAAGGCTGAGAGACTGATCGTCCCACATATCAAGGCTGAGAGACTGATCGTCCCACATATCAAGGCTGAGAGACTGATCGTCCCACATATCAAGGCTGAGAGACTGATTGTCCCACATATCAAGGCTGAGAGACTGATCGTCCCACATATCAAGGCTGAGAGACTGATTGTCCCACATATCAAGGCTGAGAGACTGATTGTCCCACATATCAAGGCTGAGAGACTGATTGTCCCACATATCAAGGCTGAGAGACTGATCGTCCCACATATCAAGGCTGAGAGACTGATCGTCCCACATATCAAGGCTGAGAGACTGATCGTCCCACATATCAAGGCTGAGAGACTGATCGTCCCACATATCAAGGCTGAGAGACTGATCACCTCAAAATTAACCTTTCCACTTCTATTGTTTCTAGCGTTTTAATCATGTGTGTATTTGACCGAAGAAGTTTGTTACAGGTGAAACGTTTTGGCAATAAACATGTGTGAGTGTTGCACATGTCACGCTCATCAGTCTCGACTAGCTTAATCTCTAATGTGTCAGCTGGTTGTGAAATAATTCTGTTTATCTCGCTTCCATTATGGCTCTTGCTGTCTGCTCTTGGTCTTTCCACTAATTCTTTCATCCTTTGTCTTGCGCCATGGGTTTTCTCTCTTCTTGCTTCGCTGTGGCTTCTTCACATCAATGTCTTGTTCCTCACTTCCTTTTCTATCCCCTGAGCCTTCTCCCCACTCTCTCTCTCTCTCTCTCTCTCTCTCTCTCTCTCTCTCTCTCCCGGATGAATATCCTTCCCTCATTCCAAACTAAGGTCTTCCTCATTTCCAAAATGCCTTCCGTCATGCCATGCATTTCTTACCGTTCTTCCGTCTCTCTTTTTCACCAGAGTTTTTACAGGGTTAGGTTAAGAGTTCGTACCTTTATTTACAAGCTAAGAGCAGTTACTTACCTCAGCTCATTTAAAAGCTTTACCTAATACAGTTACCTTTATTACATTTGTGTTATTAAACATGCAAATAGGGAACAGGATGAAGTTGGAGCCAACTGTGGGCCATTGATTTCATTTGGTCAACTGACTGTTTCACCGATGTCGTTATGCTCTACGATCATGTTCCAGACTCGAGTCATTCAAGAAATGAATGATGAAGTGTTGCTTTTGAAGGGTACAACCAGATTGTAGTTGTTGTCGGCGAAGTGGAACCAAGTGTGGTACATTGACAACATTGGTCTTGTACATAACAGTAAAACGACCCACGTCTCTCCGGTGTTGAAGGTTTGCTGGCATCCATCCCTCTCTCTTATATTTCTTTTTGCTTTGTTTATTTTCCCAGGTTCATTCTTTATCCTTTCTTCCTTCACACCTGTTCTCTCTCTCCCTGTAATTTCTCTCTCTCTCCCTCTCTCTATGACTTCTTTCCCTTTACACCTGTTGTTTATTTTCTTTCCCATTATACTTCATTTGTTCTTCCTTGGCACCTCTTGTTCATGTTTCATATCTTTTCGAGAGTTTTAATCTTGACTAAAATTTGTTCATGCTATCATGTCTTGATCTATTCCACGTTATTCTTAGCTCTCCTTATTCTCCATCCCTCATATCATCTTTCCCCTCTATCCTTTCCCATCTCTGCCTATCCCAGTTGCTGGGTTATTCCTACCCTTTGACCATCCTTGCCCTCTCTAATTCGCTAACAACCTTCCCCATCTTATTTTTGTATGCTCCATTATCCTCACTTCCTCCGTCTCGTATCATTCGCTTTCTTATTCTTGCCCTTCTCATTTCCACTGTATTTTTAAGTATGGTTTTCCCTTCTACACCTTGCTTAAAATTCTTAATTTTCAATTCTCTCTCTCTCTCTCTCTCTCTCTCTCTCTCTCTCTCTCTCTCTCTCTCTCTCTCTCTCTCTCTCTCTCTCTCTCTCTCTCTCTCTCTCTCTCTCTCTCTCTCTCTCTCTCACTCTCTCTCTTCTTTCCTGTATTCTGTCTTTCTTTTTTTCTAGATCAGCCAAAATTACATTATATGTCAGCAGAGTGATTATAAAATACAGTAATTGGCAAGTGACTGGCTTTGGCTAGTAGCTTAGGCCAGTAGGTGTCTTGGTCCTGCATAGCATGGGCCAGTTAGCCTACTGCAGTGCTCTTTCCTTCTTATGATCTTAAGTATAGGGTATGCTGAGGAAGGACAGGAGCGAGATGTTGCCTAGTGCACTCGCTACCTCTCTCAACCACTCAGGCCTTCACTAAACCTGCATGGATCATCATATACAATCAATAGATGGGGCATTCTGAAGTCAACAGATTCCTGAAGTTTCTTCAGCCACTGCATCAGGACGATCAGTTAACGAGACAACAGAGTCGATAATAGGAGTAGTGGTAGAAGTAGAGGACTGTGATAGTCAAAGGGGAACTGGGGGTAACCAGAAGTATAACTACTTGTATATATAACTCTGAGTTACTGTGGAGTAACACCAGAGGTAGTTGTAGCACAGGTCTTCCATCTAGTTCCATCTCTTCTGTAAACTCCAAACCATTATTTCCAATATTGTATGGTATATACCCTCTCTACCCCGTTTTTATGCCGGCAGTGGCCGGAGGGAGAGGAAGATGGGGAGAGTGTCTTCTACTTTTCTATGCTTGATTCACACACCTAGATAATACACTATAACCTTTAATCTAGATAGAAGCAGAGAGTTCTTCTCAGCAGATAGTCTCAGGATTGTTCCAAGTCTTCTGCTGTTTGTATTTCCCATGTACTCTCGTGTACTCTTTCCCTCCTTTTCCCTGTCTCCTCCTGTTTTACCCTATTGGGCCGGAGTCATAATTCTTCCATCGTCCTGGAATGGGAATGTCCTCCATCTTCCTGGAATGGGAATGGAGGCAGAAGGCGACTGCTGTCTCCTCCAATGTGTCTTGATGGATTAATAAATCAATTGTAATTAAGGGAACGTCGGATTTAGGAGGTGGGGATTAATGAGTGTGGGAGTGGTGGTGGTGGATGGTGGTTGGTGATGGTGGTAATGAGGGTTGGTGGTAGTAGTGGAATGGTGGCAGGAGGAGAGTGGTGTGGTTGGCAAATCACATTGTGAAACACGAGGTGTGACATCAGTGATCGGACGCACCTGGCGGATGTTTGAGCTACACTCTGGATGTCATTGATGTCATCACTCCAGGATTAAGAATAAGATTATCCTTCTCGTTATCCTGAATGAAATGTGTAGCCTTTCTTCCTGTGTTTTTTTTAATGCTGAAATGTGTTTTCGATTTGGTAGTCTCGTCACGCACTGTTGGTTGTATTGTGAGTTAATGTGCGTGTCTATGTGTGTGTTTGGGTCGGAAGATGAAGCTATTTTCTCCTTCTGCTGCGGCTCCTACTGCTACTAGTGTTACTGTTGTTGATATTGCTGCTACTACTGAAGCTGCTGCTTCTGCTGTTACTGCTACTACTACTACTATTACTAGTGTTGTTATTATTACTGCTGCTACTAAAACTGCTGATTCTGCTGCTGCTTCTACTAGTTAGTTACCATTCTGTCCTAAGCACATGTCGATTAGACACTAGGCCTCTTGTATATGTGTGTGTGTCTGTGTGTGTGCGCGCTCGCGTTTGTGCGCGTGCGTACATGCATGCGTTCTTGTACATGTTTGCGTGTGCGTGCGTGTTTATTTTTGCCAAAATTTGTTTTTCAAAAGGTGTAACTTCCCAGGGAATCATGGATGGTTGATGGCGACAAGCTAAACATGGAGCCTTGTACATCTCAGCACTTGAAACAATCGCTAACATCCATCCACAGAGCGAGTAACATCCATCCATCCACAGAGCGGTTATGGTTACGTTAAGGAAGGTTTGTATGGGTAACATGTTTACACGAGTCAAGGTGGATGGCAGTGCTTGGCAGCCGCCAACCCCCCGAAGCACTTGTAGTACCAACACCACCACGACCCCAAACAATACAACCACCGCCATCACAAAGACAAGAGGCTGTGTAAGACAGGAGGTTGAAGCGCTGCTTCCACCCCCTTTCAACCCTGCGAGGGACTCCGCCCTACTGGGCTCCAGCTTCCAGTTTACAACCTGCCCTCCGTCAGACTGCTGCGATTGCCACAGATGCTGTTCCTATTGTTACTGCTGCTGCTGTTACTTACTGGGGAGATGTTACATTTGCCAGCTGAGCTTATGCTGCTGTCGCCGGTTTGCTAAAAAAAAAATATCTTACAGTGCGATGATGAGGGAGGAGGAGCAGCAGCAGAAGCGGCAGGAGCAGCGGCAGGAGCAGCGGCAGGCAACGCAGGCTGAAGATGAGGAACAAGAAGTAAAGGAGCGGCGGGTGGGGAGGTTATTTATGACTCAACGGTATAACTGAAGAACAAGACATTGACTACAAGCTTCGAATACATCAATGAACTAAAGCAACCAGTCCTACGGTCTACTCAGTTATATGTACTTTTTCGTATGTAGTTACAAGGGTCGAGTCCTAGCTCCTGGTCTAACCCTTCAACTTTGCTTGCCAAATTTACTAACTCTTAACTTCATTGTTGTTACTATTGCTGCTGCTGCTGCTGCTGCTACTGCTGCTGCTACTGCTGCTGCAGCTGCTGCTGCTGCTGCTGCTGCTACTGCTGCTGCTACTGCTGCTACTGCTACTGCTGCTGCTGCTACTGCTGCTACTGCTACTGCTGCTACCTGCTGCTACTGCTGCTACTGCTACTGCTGCTACTGCTGCTGCTACTGCTGCTACTGCTGCTGCTACTGCTGCTGCCTGCGCGCTGCTGCTGCTGCGCTGCTGCTGCTGCTGCTGCTGCTACGCTGCTGCTGCTACGCTGCCGCTGCTGCTGCTGCACGCTGCCGCTGCTGCTGCTGCCACTGCGCTACGCTGCTGCTGCTCGATACCGCTGCTGCTGCGCTGCCGCTGCTGCACCTGCCTGCTACTGCTGCGCCTGCGCGCTACGCTGCCTGCTGCTGCTCTGCTGCTGCTGCTACTGCTGCTACTGCTGCTGCTGCTGCAGCTGCTGCTGCTGCTGCTGCTACTGCTACTACTACTACTACTACTACTACTACTACTAATAATAATAATAATAATAATAATAATAAATACTATTAGTAGTAGTAGTATTTTAGTCTTGACCTGTGTGTATGTTACATTGCCGTACATTGACAATTCCATAAATAATATTACCTGTGTGCATACAGGGGTGAGACACAGGCTAATAACCCTCACTGAAAGTATTTCATGATAATTATATTTGTGCCTTTAAACAGAGAGGGACAAGAGATACGACTTGTAATGCAGAGAGGGGATGTATCTTCTTATTCTTATTCTTATTTTTATTCTTATTATTCTTATTATTATTATTATTTGTAGTAGTAGTATTCATGGCCAAGAGCTAGAGGTTTCCACAGTGCTTTTCATAATAAACAACTTTTTAATAGGGGTGTTGGAAGCATTTGTTTCTATTATTCTTAAATAAACAAAGCATGGTAAATAAATCGACTACTTGAATTTAATCCTGATGAATGCAAAGTAATGAGAATAGAAGGGTGAGTAAGAAGACCGGACATGGAATACAATCTTGGAGGGACCTGGGAGCAAGCATTGCACTAAGTATATCACCAGGAGTTCATATAAATCGTACAACTTCAGCTAACCCTTACTGCTTTTAGGAAGCCGAACAAAGGTTCATTTAGGATATACTCAAGGTAGATTAGATCCACCTGCGGACCAGGTAGATCTCCCACCTGGTCAGGCATATAGGTAAAAGCAAAAGCTCGCAACGTTCTTGGTACCGATTCTGAGTGCGTTGGGCTGCGATGAGAGACTTAAGGAAAGTTAATAACACAAGAATAATGAGTGCGTTGGGTTGCGATGAGAGACTTAAGGAACGTTAATAACACAAGAATAATGAGTGCGTTGGGTTGCGATGAGAGACTTAAGGAACGTTAATAACACAAGAATAATGAGTGCGTTGGGCTACGATGAGAGATTTAAGGAACGTTAATAACACAAGAATAATGAGTGTGTTGGGCTACGAGGAGAGACTTAATGAACGTTAATAACACAAGAATAATGAGTGCGTTGGGCTACGAGGAGAGACTTAAGGAACTTTAATAACACAAGAATGAGTGCGTTGGGCCACGAGGAGAGACTTAAGGAACTTTAATAACACAAGAATAATGAGTGCGTTGGGCTACGAGGAGAGACTTAAGGAACTTTAATAACACAAGAATAATGAGTGCGTTGAGAGACTTAAGGAACGTTAATAACACAAGAATAATGAGTGCGTTGAGAGACTTCAGGAACGTTAATAACACAAGAATAATGAGTGCGTTGGGCTACGATGAGAGACTTAAGGAACGTTAATAACACAAGAATAATGAGTGCGTTGGGCTACGAGGAGAGACTTAAGGAACGTTAATAACACAAGAATAATGAGTGCGTTGAGAGACTTAAGGACCGTTAATAACACTAGAATAATGAGTGCGTTGAGAGACTTAAGGAACGGTAATAACACAAGAATAATGAGTGCGTTGAGAGACTTTAGGAACGTTAATAACACAAGAATAATGAGTGCGTTGAGAGACTTAAGGAACGTTAATAACACAAGAATAATGAGTGCGTTGAGAGACTTAAGAAACATTAATAACACAAGAATAATGAGTGCGTTGAGAGACGGTAATAACACAAGAATAATGAGTGCGTTGAGAGACTTAAGGAACGGTAATAACACAAGAATAATGAGTGCGTTGAGAGACTTAAGGAACGTTAATAACACAAGAATAATGAGTGCGTTGAGAGACTTAAGGAACATTAATAACACAAGAATAATGAGTGCGTTGAGAGACGGTAATAACACAAGAATAATGAGTGCGTTGAGAGACTTAAGGAACGGTAATAACACAAGAATAATGAGTGCGTTGGGCTACGATGAGAGACTTAAGGAACGGTAATAACACAAGAATAATGAGTGCGTTGAGAGACTTAAGGAACGTTAATAACACAAGAATAATGAGTGCGTTGAGAGACTTAAGGAACGGTAATAACACAAGAATAATGAGTGCGTTGAGAGACTTAAGGAACGGTAATAACACAAGAATAATGAGTGCGTTGAGAGACTTAAGGAACGTTAATAACACAAGAATAATGAGTGCGTTGAGAGACTTAAGGAACGTTAATAACACTAGAATAATGAGTGCGTTGAGAGACTTAAGGAACGGTAATAACACAAGAATAATGAGTGCGTTGAGAGACTTAAGGAACGTTAATAACACAAGAATAATTAGTGCGTTGAGAGACTTAAGGAACGGTAATAACACAAGAATAATGAGTGCGTTGAGAGACTTAAGGAACGTTAATAACACAAGAATAATGAGTGCGTTGAGAGACTTAAGGAACGTTAATAACACAAGAATGAGTGCGTTGAGAGACGGTAATAACACAAGAATAATGAGTGCGTTGAGAGACTTAAGGAACGGTAATAACACAGTACGAGTGAAATACTAGGGAGAAACACCATTATGGTGTAAAAGAAGAAAAACCTCGAAGGATTAGATTGAATGGGTAGGGAGAGGCTGAGATGCGAGGCGAGAGAGCCAGGGGACGCAGATGCCAGATTAAGTTAATGAACGATTGGGACGTTAGGAAGTACTTTCTCAGCCTTAGTGTGGTGAGGAAGTGGAACGTACTTGTTGAAGAAATGGTGAACGCAAACATTGTACATAGTTTCACGAATAGTTATGATCGGGCTCTTGATGCCAGAAATTATTCAAGTTAGTCGATGGAAGTTAAAAGGCAGTGCCAGGAGCTATAAAGCGACTTCTGCATATATAGTTAAGTCAGAACATCTCACCAAGTACGTACACAGACACACACACACATACACACACATACACACACACATAGAGTAGTTAGGAAGTGGAATAGTCTAGCGAACGATATAGTGGAGGCGGGAACCATACATAGTTTTAAGACAAGGTATGATAAAGCTCATGGAGCAGGGAGAGCAGAGACCCAGTAGCGGATAGCGAAGAGGCGGGGCCAGGAGCTGAGTATCGACCCCTGCAACCACAATTAGGGGAGTACAATTAGGTGAGTACACATGAATTGGTAGGAGGCAGGATCCACACATAGCTTTAAAGTTCTCGAAGTCAGAAGAGAGTAAACCTAGTAGCGACCAACGAAGAATCGGGGCCAGGAGCTGTGAATCGAGCCCTGCAACCACATATAGGTGAGTACACACACACACATACACCAGAAGTTGTTTACAAATTCGAGTGGTGGGTAGATGGCAGACAATCAGCAGGTGGGTGGATCAGCTGTCCATGTTGACGCCGGCCATTGAATAGTGTGCGAGGATCTCATAATATAAGCAGTGTGCCGGCCTGTCAGTCAACGTGCTTTGAACCCATCATGGTACGGCCTTGCCAGGGACGTACACAAATACACGCTTATGAGGAGATGATGATGATGATGAGATATATATATATATATATATATATATATATATATATATATATATATATATATATAGAAGAGAGAGAGAGAGAGAAAGCAAGCGATCGTAATATTGTGTGTTTGAATCTGTCATAAACACTTGAGTCCGTCAAGGATTGAATGATGGTTGATGAAATGATGTCAATGAGAAGGGTTCAGCGAGATTGACCCTAATGTTAGTTGCCCGTCTCGTAGTATAATAACTATCTTTAGCTATCCACAAAGTTGGGCCAAATGAGGCAGCTTCTTACTTTGAATATGAAAGTTAGGCAACTCCACATGTCTCTGCTGTGAACGGCTTTACTGAAAGAACTTATCCCGGCAGGTCAGGTCGAGGCAAGAGATGAGTAGACTTGCAAATTCTTGTCTTTACTTTGTCCAAAAGTCAGACATAGGAGGAATGGGGGCACAGAGTCCAAGATGGAAACAAGCAGTTCCGGAGAGTTATGTATACATCCGGGAACGGGTGGGGTTTGAACCATGGCGCGTGAGTCCTAAAACTCCAGGCCAGTGCGTAAGGAATTGTGTATACTAAGTGTGAGAGCAACATTGTGCTTCAGAGTTTGGTATAATTTGTTGTCGATCTAGTATAAGTTACGCCTTAGCTGGATGAATATAGTACACCGATAAGTGTGTATATCTGTGTATATACACTGAGAGTTTATTTAGAGACTGAAATATTCTTGGTTGGTAGTGGACAGCTTGACAGCTTGTATGTATAGGATTGGCTTTAAACTCCATTAACCAAATAACCTTTGATAGTTTCTTGGTTGCCTTGTTTCAACTCATCTTCATTCGACTCTGTTCATTTTTTTTGGCGTGTTATTTAACGTCAGTTTCTTTACGCTTCAAGTTTTTCAAAAGTTATTTTCTGAAAGTTAAATTAGCTTGATTTGTAACCTGTTATCGCTGTCCTTATGGCAACAGAATAGCTGCAAATCATTGATTTGATGTACCTCATGATCTACCAGGTCTTGTTGATAACCTGATCACTCAGGCTGTTAGTTCCAGCAGCACGTAGCGCAACTACGAGCCTTTGAGGACAGAAGTAAACGCTCAACCTTGTGGTGCGCTGACATCGTGTGTGTGATTCACACACACACACACACACACAGGAGGCCAGGAGCTATGACTCGACCCCTGCAACCACAACTAGGTGAGTACAGTGTGGATAGTGTTGGTATAGTGCGAATAGTGTAGTGTAACTCAGGAGAGTGCATGAGAGTGAAGATGCTACGTCTTGAGAGTGTGAGCTGGGAGGCACTTGCCAGAGAGACCCGGATGTTGCACTTGGCACCGGAACACTGCAATGGTGCCAGATGCTATGCCTTCTCACCACGGCACGGCAGACACGCCACGGAGTGGGGAGGGGAGAGAGAGACATGAAGTTGAGAGAGGGGAAAGAGTGGTAGGAGAACTGAGAGGGAGAGAAGGTACGAGGAGAGAAGGGGGGAATAGGAGAGGAGAATAGTGAGGAGAGAACAGAGAGGGTAGGAGGAAGAGAGATAAACTGTTACAAACATGGCCTGGGACCGTGTCGCGGGGGCGATTACCCCTGAAATCAACTAGAGGTAGTCTACAGGTAGACCAAAGGTAGATTCCAGGTAGACATGGCAGGCCAACTGTAGATCCTCTAACACTGAGGAGCGTGTAGGGTGTGTCCTTTACACTGGGGGATACACCTCCAGGTTTTGTAACACTGGGGGATACTACATGTTTGCTGACACTGGCGGATACTACATGTTTGGTGACACTGGGGGAATACTATTCTATGTTTGGTAACACTGGAAATACACCTCCAGGTTTGGCCACCCTGGGTGCACACCAAGTTTGGCCACCCTGGGTGCACACCAAGTTTGGCCACCCTGGGTGCACACCAGGTTTGGCCACCCTGGGTGCACACCAGGTTTGGCCACCCTGGGTGCACACCAAGTTTGGCCACCCTGGGTGCACACCAGGTTTGGCCACCCTGGGTGCACACCAGGTTTGGCCACCCTGGGTGCACACCAGGTTTGGCCACCCTGAGTGCACACCAGGTTTGGCCACCCTGGGTGCACACCAGGTTTGGCCACCCTGGGGGATACACCTCTAGGTTTCGCCACACTGGGGGATGGACCTCCAGGTTTCACCACCCTGGGGAGTACACCTCCAGGTTTCACCACCCTGGGGACTACACCTCCAGGTTTCACCACCCTGGGGACTACACCTCCAGGTTTCACCACCCTGGGGACTACACCTCCAGGTTTCACCACCCTGGGGACTACACCTCCAGGTTTCACCACCCTGGGGACTACACCTCCAGGTTTCACCACCCTGGGGACTACACCTCCAGGTTTCACCACCCTGGGGACTACACCTCCAGGTTTCACCACCCTGGGGACTACACCTCCAGGTTTCACCACCCTGGGGACTACACCTCCAGGTTTCACCGCCCTGGGGAGTACACCTCCAGGTTTCGCCACCCTGGAAGGGCACCTCCAGGTTTCGCCACCCTGGGGATCCACCTCCAGGTTTCGCCACCTGGGGATCCACCTCCAGATTTAGCCACCCTGGGGGATACACTTCTAGGTTTCGCCACCCTAGGGAGTACACCTCCAGGTTTCGCCACCCTGGGGAATACACCTCCAGGTTTCGCCACCCTGGGTGGGGGTAGAGGATAACATGAATGCCTGGGAATTTAAATGGGCGAGACATTTTTAGGAAATCTATTTGAAGGTGAAGCTTCTTGGTTCATGGTTGCAAAATACCCACTCAAAGACGCGAATGGTCGGGAGAGGATTTTCAACCGTGCAATGAAGATAATTGAGGCAATTTTCTCATGCAGATTTTCTTTTTTTGGTCATGTGTAAAATTTGAAGAAAGTGGGGGTGAGAGGGGTGTGTGATAAGAACATAAGAACATAAGAAAGAAGGAACACTGCAGCAGGCCTACTGGCCCATGCGAGGCAGGTCCAAATCTCCCACCGGCTTAAGCCAATGCCCCGACCCAGCCAGGTCAGGTTACATTCACTTAAGGAAGGAGCACGGCATCTGACCTAGTAGCACAAACTAGTCAGGTACAACTCACACCCACCCGCACCCACTCATATATTTATCTAGCCTATTTTTAAAACTACACAACGTTTTAGCCTCTATAACTGTACTCGGGAGTTTGTTCCACTCATCGACAATTCTATTACCAAACCAATGCTTTCCTATATCCCTTCTGAATCTGAATTTATCCAACTTAAAGCCATTGCTTCGAGTCCTGTCAATACAAGATATTTTTAGCACGCTATTTACATCCCTTTTATTTATTCCTGTTTTCCATTTATATACCTCAATCATATCCCCCCTAATTCTACGCCTTTCTAGAGAGTGCAGATTCAGGGCCCTCAGTCTATCCTCATAGGGAAGATTTCTGATACATGGGATCAACTTAGTCATCCTCCTTTGTACGTTTTCCAGAGCATTTATATCCATTCTGTAATACGGTGACCAAAACTGTGCAGCATAATCTAGATGAGGCCTAACCAAGGATATATAGAGTTGAAGAACAACCTGAGGACTCCTATTATTTATGCTTCTTGATATGAAGCCAAGGATTCTGTTTGCTTTATTGCGAACACTTATGCACTGCTATCTTGGTTTTAGATTACTGCTAACCAGAACTCCTAAATCCTTTTCGCAATCAGTAGTATTAAGATCTACATTATTTAGTTTATATGTGGCATGGTTATTGTCCTGTCCAATATTTAGAACTTTGCATTTATCTATATTAAACTGCATCTGCCACTTCTCCGACCACTGCATCAGTCTATTCAAATCTTCCTGGAGTGCTCTAATGTCCTCATTTGAATGAATTGGACGGCCTATTTTGGTGTCATCGGCAAACTTGCTTATGTCGCTATTTATTCCCTCATCTATGTCGTTTATGTAGATTGTGAACAACAAGGGGCCCAATACTGACCCCTGTGAAACACCACTTGTGACGCTTCCCCACTCTGATTTCTCCCCATTTATGCAAACTCTCTGCTGCCTATTTGTCAACCATGCCTCTATCCAGGAAAAAATTTCTCTTCCTATTCCGTGTGCCTTAATTTTCCTCAATAGTCTCTGATGTGGGACTCTATCAAAAGCCTTACTGAAGTCCATATACACAATATCATATTCATTACCATGATCTACCTCCTCAAATACCTTAGTGAAAAAAGTTATTAAATTTGTAAGGCAGGAACGCCCCTTTGTAAAACCGTGCTGAGATTCGTTGATTAATTTATGCTTTTCAAGATGGCTGCGAATTGTCTCGGCAATGTTGCTATGCTTCTCCTGCCTTCCCCCTCTTCCCTTTATTTGATAAATTAGATCCTGTGGAGGGTAGTGGGTAGTAATTGATTCTAGGTTGAGGGACTGATTACCTCGAATTCCTTCTGATCTTCACTGTTCTTCGTTGTATTGGACTGATGAAGCCACTGTGTTGCGAAACGTTTCCACAATAAAGATACCAAAGTGTTGCACATGTGTCTGATTTATTAATTTGTCGGTTTTCTGAACCATTGATCTACATCTCTGATGGAATATGTGGGCCAGCGGGTCACCAGCAGCAACAACCTAGTTGACCCAGCAGGCACCAGACAAGCCTGGTCCAGAGCCGGGCTGCGGTAGTAACAAAACCCTCGAAACCCATTAAAGGTATATCTAAGGTATCAGAGGGATGAACTTGGGAGAAAGGAAGATGAGAGAGGTGAGGATTAAAGAATGTGTGGATTTGAGGGGTGAGAGAGAGGATGGCTGGGAGAGTTGGGGTTCCAGAATGGCTTCCTGAGAGTAGTCAATATTTGCACTACTCCGTAGTACCACTAAATGGTTATAACAGTGACCATGATTTTTAAACGGGTGGACCGGTAAGGTAGCGGTGGGCCTCGGTCACATGACCAAAAGCTCCAGTTACGGGCCACCATATGACTAAGACCCGCGTCAGGACACACTTTCTGTGCTTCCTGATGAATCTTACCTAAGCTAACCAAAGGTCATAAAGTTTCTCCGGCTAGAATCCTGGATAGGTTGGTAATGACCAACTAATTGGAGGTTGATGGCTGAATTTTTTTTTGGACAAACCACGACCAGAACAGCAGACAGTGATGGAGTGCAGCTCTCGTCTATTCTAAGTCAAGGTCAGTGCCCTGAGAATTAATATTATACAACTGTAACAATTCAGTGGAATTGTAGAAAAGACAGGAGTCAGAGATTTCATTGTGGCAATGGTTTGCTCTACACAGAGCGAAACTTTGCCACAAAAAATACTTGCCTGCGCCTGCTTTTCTTCAATACTATCAGCAGTATCCAAGTATGCAGTGTCCAATCCTTAGTATACAATTAAATGAAGTGATATATACTGTGAACAATAATGGTGTTAGGACACTGCCGTGGGGAACTCAGCTTCCTCGCTCAGATATTATCTCAGTTAAGCTAACCCTCTACTTTGTGTCCGATAATCATCCCAACTCCAGTTTAAGATATCCCTCCCAATAACCTGTGACTGTTATCTTTATCAATGTCTCGCGCTTGCCTCCATCAAATGCCTTGCTCAAGCTAGTGTCTATAATAACGTAATCTAAACCATTGGCCTTTACAAATGTGTTTGAAAAGAACAATAATAAATTAGTTAAACATGATAGCCCTTTTGTAAAGCCTTCTTGTATATCTTGTGTTAATCTGTGCTTCTTGAGGCGAGTGCAGATTTCATTTGCAATTATTGCTTCAAGTAATTCTCCACGATTTATGTTCAGCAGATGATACGATTGTTTGAGGAAGAGATTTATCTCCCCTTTTTAAAAATGGGTTCTACATTTGGGCTTCTCTTGTGATTCTTTCATACTGCCTGATCTATGTGACTTATGGAGCAGGTTTTCCAAGGCTACACTAAGCTCCTCCTTACATTCTCGTACCTTCATAACAAAACATAATCGAGATCCAGGGACTTGTTCACCTTGATTTTTTTTATTTGCATGCTATCTTCCTAGGCATTAGTAATTAACTGAGTTTCTTCATGTCATGTATACATTGTATCTCCTAAATTCTCTTCAAGTTCTTAGTACATTCAAGTTCTTCCTTAGTACGTTCAAGTTCGTCCTTAGTAACTTACCTTTCCTTTATGTTACGTCGATTCCGGGACACCGCCCCCACTGCCTGATCTTAGAGCAGGCCTCCAAGTTGCTGGCTTGATCGATCAGGCTGTTGGTACAGGCTGCATGCAACCTAACGTATGTAAAACAGCACGGCTGATCAGGAACCGATATGAGGAAGTTTTAAGCTTCTTTTTGAAAACAACCAGAGGTCTGTTTTTAATTTCCCTCATGCACGAAGGGAGGGCAAAAGAGGAGTGCCCTTACACTTACACTTATTGGAGGTATACGCACCGTCTGTCAGTTCTCTTGCTTCCATATAGAGAGATTCCGGTGTGCAGGCTTGGGACTAACCCCTCCAGGATTTGCCAGGTGTAAATTATGATGTATCTCTCTCCTATATTCCAAGGAGTATTGATAAAGGAATTTAAAGCGTTCCAAACAGTGTAGATGTTTAAATCTGTACGGGTAATGAAGGGTCACTACATTTTCTAGGTATGCAGTCTCTTCTGCCTTGAATTGGGCCGTTAATATACAACAATATTAAAGCCTGTAGAGAACAAGTGGCTTGAAGAGTATCAGTATTGGCTCAGCATCTCTTGTTTTGAATGTTATAGCCTACATTTTCCTTGTGACACTGATAGAAACATTGTTGTGATACCTGAATGTGAGATTCTCTGACATTGTCACTCCCAAGTCTTGCACATTGAACTGCCGCTCTGTTGAATGATACGAGTTTTTCATAAACTTTTTCACTATTTATTTCCTCATATTTCCCATAGCGGAGCAACTGGAATTAGTCCTCATCGAAAATCATATTGCTGTCTGTGGCCCATTTGAAGACTTGGTTCACATCTGCTTGAAGATTCGCCGTGTCCTCAAAGAGCGACACACTCATCATAAAAATTCTGGTATCATTAGCGAAGGATGATAACGTCGTTGTGATGTATGTTTTTATTTAAAATATTAATAATTTATTTTGAATTTGCTATCAGCTTTTCTAACTCTGTTGTGCTCCTTAGTCCTCTGGAGCACTGCATCGGACTTTGGAACTCTTCAGTCCTCTGGAACAGTACGATCTCTGGAACACTACTGTTCTCTGGAACACTACTGTCCTCTGGAACAGTACGGTCCTCTCGAACACTACAGTCCTCTGGAACACTCAGAAAAAAAAAATAAACTTCCTTTAGGGAAAACTCGAGATTCTTCCCGGAGCGTTTGAATATTTTTTTCTACTACCACCTCATAAATTCTATATTCTATGTAAACTTTATATATATATATAAGTCCAGCTTACTTAAGTTAACTTGAAGTCTCCTACATTGTTGAATTTATTATACCGTAACGATTTAATTATTTCTCTTCAAATATTCCTCTCTTGTCTTTTGTCAATATTTATTGGGGTGTATATATTACTCCTATCATTAGATTTTGATTTTCATGTTGGAGTTCTCTTTCAGTTATACTTTTAGCATGTTCTTTAAAGAAAGATACCACACCTCCGTTTCTCCAGTTGAGTCTGGCGGTATTAGATAATTAATATCTTAATTTAGTACTCAGTGTGAGGGTACCGGGCAGCGTGAGAGGGGTTTCTGTGGTGACATTAGTGGACGGAGGATCAAGCCATCAAGGCAGCTTCTTGCACCGAATAATGATAAACAGAAAAGCTCATCCATCCATCCATATATATATATATATATATATATATATATATATATATATATATATATATATATATATATATATATATATATATATATACATACTTCCTGAGATGCTCCCAGCCTTCAACAGCCCGAAACTCGAGGAATACGACTCTCTCCTCAAGACCATGCTAGAGTGTGTATTGAATCTTTCCCTCGATGATGGACAGTGGTTGCAAGCCTCACTTCCAGTCAGACTTGGGGGGCTGGGAGTACGCAAATCCTCCCAGATTGCCCTACCAGCCTTCTTATCCTCTTCCATAGCATCAAATGAGCTAATAAAACAAATTCTTCCAGACAACCTCAGTGATTCAGCAGGAATACAGGACCCTAGCTACACCAGTGCCATCACTGAATGGGAGACTCTTGCTGCTCCAACACCAAAACCTAGTGAAGAACTGGCCTACAAACAGTCAAGCTGGGACGGCCCCATCACTGAAAAGATACTTGCCAATATGCTCAGGGCCGTCACATCAGACAGGAGACTGCCCGTCTCCTAGCTGTGAGTGCACATCACTCTGGGGACTTCCTCCAAACAGTTCCCATTTCGGCCATGGGAACACGCCTGGACCCTAAGACCCTTCGTATTGCAGTGGCTCTGCGCCTTGCTGCCCCTATTCACACGGAATATACGTGTATTTGCAGCGATGCGCAAGCCGACCAATATGGTCTACATGGTCTTAACTGTTCTAAAACCAAGGGTTGGCATGTAAGACACAATGAGGTCAACGACATCATAAAGAGAACCCTTGCTACAGCTGGATGCCCAGCCGAGAGAGAGCCTCGATCACTAGCAGCCAACAACGCCCACAACCCAGCAAACCGCCCCGACGGGATCACCATCTATCCTTGGAAGAATGGCAAGCTCTTAGCATGGGATTATACCTGTGTGTCGACACTGGCTGACACCTACATCCATCACAGTGTTGGGCGACAGGGAGGAGCTGCTGACCACAGAGAGGAGTACAAGATCGGCAAGTACAGGGACATAAGCCAACAGTATAAATTTGTCCCAGTGGGATCAGAGACCTTGGGAGCGTGGGGAAAAAATGCAACACGTTTCCTTAAAGAACTGGGTTCCAGACTCATCGACACCACCAGGGACCCAAGGGCAGCCACGTTCATGTTCCAGCGTCTCAGCGTGGCCATCCAGAGGGGAAACGCATGCTGCATACTTGGCTCGCGTCCGGCTTCGGAGGAACTGGAGGAGATTCATAATCTTTGATATATTGTACCATTGTATTCATGTTTGTGTTTTCTATAAATGTATTCTGTCTATTAATATATATATATATATATATATATATATATATATATATTGAAGTTTAGAGTACCTCAGGTAACACTGATTATCAAACGTGCCAAAGTTTCCAGGCTTAGATATATTGTAGAAAGTGTTGTTATGGTTTAAGTTGTTGGAGCTACTGATAAGTGCAGATTCAAGGCATCTTCTTCTCTGGGTGTCGTCCACTTTGACAATTAGTGGTTCGCTGTTCTTACTTATTAAGTGGTTGTAGAAATTACAATGTATTATGCAGGTGTTATTAACGTTCTCTGTTCTACTGGAATGTTGATGTTCTGAAATTCATGTGTGGTTTTTAAATATAATTTATGTCCTGGTGTCTTAATGGTATCACTTCTTTATAAATAACAAAAAAGGCACAATACCGTGACCGGAACAATACACACACAACCCGCACATATAAAAAGAGAGGAGCTTACGACGACGTTTCGGCCCGACTTGGACCATTTACAAAGTCACACTAACACACAGTGTGTTAGTGTGACTTTGTAAATGGTCCAAGTCGGACCGAAACGTCGTCGTAAGCTCCTCTCTTTTTATATGTGCGGGTTGTGTGTGTATCACTTCTTTATGTTTACTTCTTAATTTAGTAAACTGTTTATATCACGTTGGTCTTACCGGTGACATAACCTGCGACTGATTTCGAGGCTCTCACAGTCCGGCTTGGGGTCAAGCTTCACTGCTATCTGGTCAACCAGGCTGTTGCCACTAGCAGCCCACAGACCCACAGTCATCACGGTTAATTATTAATGTGGAGTGATGGTTGTTGAGGAGACTGTTTATGACTTGCCATTTGTAGTTGATAAAGATATTACTTTGTGAAAAATGTGGAGTTTGGCTGTGTTGAATGTTGCAACCTGTGACTAATGTTTGGCTGTGTTGAATGTTGCAACCTGTGACTAATGTTTGGCTGTGTTGAATGTTGCAACCTGTGACTAATGTTTGGCTGTGTTGAATGTTGCAACCTGTGACTAATGTTTGGCTGTGTTGAATGTTGCAACCTGTGACTAATGTTTGGCTGTGTTGAATGTTGCAACCTGTGACTAATGTTTGGCTGTGTTGAATGTTGCAACCTGTGACTAATGTTTGGCTGTGTTGAATGTTGCAACCTGTGACTAATGTTTGACTGTGTTGAATGTTGCAACCTGTGACTGTTTGGCTGTGTTTAATGTTGCAACCTGTGACTAATGTTTGGCTGTGTTGAATGTTGCAACCTGTGACTAATGTTTGGCTGTGTTGAATGTTGCAACTTGTGACTAATATTTGGCTGTGTTGAATGTTGCAACCTGTGACTAATGTTTGACTGTGTTGAATGTTGCAACCTGTGACTAATGTTTGGCTGTGTTGAATATTGAAACCTGTGACTAATGTTTGGCTGTGTTGAATGTTGCAACCTATGTCTAATGTTTGGCTGTGTTGAATGTTGCAACCTGTGACTAATGTTTGGCTGTGTTGAATGTTGCAATCTGTGACTAATGTTTGGCTGTGTTGAATGTTGCAACCTATGTCTAATGTTTGGCTGTGTTGAATGTTGCAACCTGTGACTAATGTTTGGCTGTGTTGAATGTTGCAATCTGTGACTAATGTTTGGCTGTGTTGAATGTTGCAACCTGTGACTAATGTTTGGCTGTGTTGAATGTTGTAATCTGTGACTAATGTTTGGCTGTGTTGAATGTTGCAACCTGTGACTAATGTTTGGCTGTGTTGAATGTTGCAATCTGTGAGTAATGTTTGGCTGTATTGAATGTTGCAACCTGTGACTAATGTTTGGCTGTGTTGAATGTTGCAACCTGTGACTAATGTTTGGCTGTGTTGAATGTTGCAATCTGTGAGTAATGTTTGGCTGTGTTGAATGTTGCAACCTGTGACTAATGTTTGGCTGTGTTGAATGTTGCAACCTGTGACTAATGTTTGGCTGTGTTGAATGTTGCAACCTGTGAGTAATGTTTGGCTGTGTTGAATGTTGCAACCTGTGAGTAATGTTTGGCTGTGTTGAATGTTGCAACCTGTGAGTAATGTTTGGCTGTGTTGAATGTTGCAACCTGTGACTAATATTTGGCTGTGTTGAATGTTGCAACCTGTGACTAATGTTTGGCTGTGTTGAATGTTGCAACCTGTGACTAATGTTTGGCTGTGTTGAATGTTGCAACCTGTGACTAATGTTTGGCTGTGTTGAATGTTGCAACCTGTGACTAATGTTTGGCTGTGTTGAATGTTGCAACCTGTGACTAATGTTTGGCTGTGTTGAATGTTGCAACCTGTGACTAATGTTTGGCTGTGTTGAATGTTGCAACCTGTGACTAATGTTTGGCTGTGTTGAATGTTGCAACCTGTGACTAATGTTTGGCTGTGTTGAATGTTGCAACCTGTGACTAATGTTTGGCTGTGTTGAATGTTGCAACCTGTGACTAATGTTTGGCTGTGTTGAATGTTGCAACCTGTGACTAATGTTTGGCTGTGTTGAATGTTGCAACCTGTGACTAATGTTTGGCTGTGTTGAATGTTGCAACCTGTGACTAATGTTTGGCTGTGTTGAATGTTGCAACCTGTGACTAATGTTTGGCTGTGTTGAATGTTGCAACATGTGACTAATGTTTGGCTGTGTTGAATGTTGCAACCTGTGACTAATGTTTGGCTGTGTTGAATGTTGCAACATGTGAGTAATGTTTGGCTGTGTTGAATGTTGCAACCTGTGACTAATGTTTGGCTGTGTTGAATGTTGCAACCTGTGACTAATGTTTGGCTGTGTTGAATGTTGCAACCTGTGACTAATGTTTGGCTGTGTTGAATGTTGCAACCTGTGACTAATGTTTGGCTGTGTTGAATGTTGCAACATGTGACTAATGTTTGGCTGTGTTGAATGTTGCAACATGTGACTAATGTTTGGCTTCTGAATGTTGAACATGTGACTAATGTTTGCTGTGTTGAATGTTGCAACATGTGGTAATGTTTCTCTCTAACCCTGTTAACATTTTCTTATTCTCTTCTCTTTCAAATTCTCAACATGGCTATGTTTCCTCACCCACTCCTGACTCTTTCTTTACTCGCTTCTTCATCCTTTCATTTTCCTTCTCACTTCCTCTTCAACCACCTCCTCCTCCTCTTCCTTTACCCTTCTTCTTCATCCTCATTCCTCCTCACTTCCTCTTCCCACTCTCCTCCATCCTCTCCTCCTCCTCTTCTCCCTCTGCCTCCTCTTCTCCTCTGCTCTCTCCCATTTCCTTCTCCTCCTCCTCTTCCTTTGCCTCCTCTTCTCCTCTGCTCCTCCTCCTTCTCCTCTCCTCCTCTCTCCCGCTCCTGCATACGTTCTATCATCCTTTCTTCCTCCCTTTCTCAGTACTTTCTTATTTTTTGTTTTTGCTTAGCGCTGTCCTGCTCTTATTTTCACAGTATGCTGGCACGCACGCACGCACGCACGCACGCACGCACGCACACACACACACACACACACACACACACACACACACACACACACACACACACACAAACACAAACACACACACACACAAACACACACACAAACACACACACAAACACACACACACACACACACACATCTCTTACCATTGTCTTCCTTTTTCTGTTTCTTCTGTTAATTTTTCCTCATTTCCCTTTTTGTTGCCTTCCTCCGCCTGCCCTTCCCCTCTTCTTCCCCCTTTATTTTATTCCCTTCACCCTTCCCTTACTTTCCCCATTCTTCCCTTTCACTCTTTCATCCCATGCCTCTTTTACTCTCCTGTCTTCATCTCCTCCTGCACTTTTCCTTCCCTCCTACGATTCCTTTCTTTCCCTCCTTCCAACCATTTATTCCCCTGCCTCAGTTCTCTTCTTCCTTCCCTTCCCGTCCTTCCCTGCCTCCTATTCCTTCTCTTTTCTCCCTTTCCTTCCTTTCCATTCCTTTCCTCCTTATCCTCCATTCCTTCCCTCCTTTCCATCCTCCATTCTTTCCTTCCCATCCTCCATTCCTTCCCCTTCCCTCCTTCCTCTCCTCCATTCCTTCTCTCCTTAACATTCACCATTCCTTTCCTCCTTCCCATCCTCCATTCCTTCCCTCCTTACCATCCTCCATTCCTTACCATTCTCCATTCCTTCTTTCCCATCCTATATTCCATCCCATCCTCCATTCCTTCCCATCCTCCATTCCTTCCCTCCTTCCCGTTCTCTATTCCTTACCATCCTCCATTTCTTCCCTCCTTCTCTCTCCCTGTCATACTTCCCCTTCTCCATTCCTTCTCTCTCCCTACCTTCCTTCCCTCCCCTGCCTTCCTTCCCTGCCTTCCTTCCCTCCCCTGTCTTCCTTCCCTCCCCTGCCTTCCTTCCCTGCCTTCCTTCCCTCCTCTCTTGTGTTCCGTCTTCCTCCGGCCTGTTAAAGGGTTTTACTAAAGTGTTCACCACTTCACAAGTCCGCCCTAAAGGAAGCACTCAGTCTCGCATACACCAGCCTTGTATGTATACACACACGCACATAATCCTGTACACCACGATACATAAATGTGTACACAGTCGCGTATGCACACGCGCATAGTGGTGTGCACCATTTACACAAACGGTCATAGGATTATATATATATATATATATATTTCGTGCCGAATAGGTAAAATTGGTCATTTAAACAAACACAATGAAATAAAAAAAAATTCGTTAGGTTCAGAATTATTTTTGCGAAAGTATTGCATACATAAATTTTTGATTGCCTTATTCGGCAAGAAGAGCGTTTCTATTTAAGACAAAATAGCAAGTTTTGCCTATTCGGCACGGAAAAATGCAGGGATGCACATAGGTATACATTTAGATAAATACGTAGGATTGGGACAGATACAGGGATACATGCTGAGGTATTCACGTAGGGGGACACATTAATTTAGTAAATATTTAGCAAAATTGGATACAGCAGTGTGTTGCTACCCTTTTCTATATGATAGTCACGGAGTGGAAACAAGAGCTAGCTGTGTCTCACTGTCATGTTCCATCACACACGATACGTTACAAAGTATTGAAATGTGTCAGTACGAGCTGGCAGACTTCAGTAGTGTCAGTCTGAGCTGGCAGACTTCAGTAGTGTCAGTCTGAGCTGGCAGACTTCAGTAGTGTCAGTCTGAGCTGGCAGACTTCAGTAGTGTCAGTCTGAGCTGGCAGACTTCAGTAGTGTCAGTCTGGCTGGCAGACTTCAGTAGTGTCAGTCTGAGCTGGCAGACTTCAGTAGTGTCAGTCTGAGCTGGCAGACTTCAGTAGTGTCAGTCTGAGCTGGCAGACTTCAGTAGTGTCAGTCTGAGCTGGCAGACTTCAGTAGTGTCAGTCTGAGCTGGCAGACTTCAGTAGTGTCAGTCTGAGCTGGCAGACTTCAGTAGTGTCAGTCTGAGCTGGCAGACTTCAGTAGTGTCAGTCTGAGCTGGCAGACTTCAGTAGTGTCAGTCTGAGCTGGCAGACTTCAGTAGTGTCAGTCTGAGCTGGCAGACTTCAGTAGTGTCAGTCTGAGCTGGCAGACTTCAGTAGTGTCAGTCTGAGCTGGCAGACTTCAGTAGTGTCAGTCTGAGCTGGCAGACTTCAGTAGTGTCAGTCTGAGCTGGCAGACTTCAGTAGTGTCAGTCTGAGCTGGCAGACTTCAGTAGTGTCAGTCTGAGCTGGCAGACTTCAGTAGTGTCAGTCTGAGCTGGGGCCACACTTGGAACACACAGGGTACACACATGAAGATTGCCCCTGACACACACACAGGGTACACACACACACACACGAAGACTGCCCCTGACACACACACAGGGTACCTACTTGGAACACACAGGGTACACACACACACACACGAGGACTGCCCCTGATACACACACAGGGTACACACTTGGAACACACAGGATACACACACACACGAAGACTGCCCCTGACACCCTCCGGCATGGAAAAATCCCCACCTCCAAGACCTAAGGTTATTAAATTTCCGGGGACGCAGCGAGAGCGTAAAATTGAATGGAGCCATTAAGCCTGGGCTCCCCCGAAAAAGACTTTGTCATTTTTGCCCGGGCGAATATTATTTTGTTGGTTATGCAAACAAGCAACTATTCGCAATTTTGCTCCTGAAATGAACTTAATGAAACACGAAATAACGCGGGAAGAACCTAAACTGGTGGTGTTTATTTTGGTCTGAGCCACAAGAACACCGGGAGGGAAAGATGCAAGGAGGGAAGGAGGCAAGGGAAAGAAGGAAGAAAGGAGGGTGAGAGGAAGGAGGCAAATGAAGGAAGATATGAAGGGAGGGGTGCAGAGAAGCGTCTTAAGTTTTTTTTTTGCTTCTTGGGTTGTTCCTCCGCTTTTTGAGTCGTTCTCTTGCTTCTTGAGTGTTTTCCTTGCTTCTTGAGCGGTTTCCTTGCTTCTTGAATGGTTTTCTTGTTTCTTGAATGGTTTTCTTGTTTCTTGAATGGTTTTCTTGCTTCTTGAATGGTTTTCTTGCTTCTTGAATGGTTTTCTTGCTTCTTGAATGGTTTTCTTGCTTCTTGAATGGTTTTCTTGCTTCTTGATTGGTTTTCTTGCTTCTTGAATGGTTTTCTTGCTTCTTGAATGGTTTTCTTGCTTCTTGAATGGTTTTCTTGCTTCTTGATTGGTTTTCTTGTTTCTTGAATGGTTTCCTTGTTTCTTGAATGGTCTTGCTTCTGAATGGTCCTTGTTTCTTGAATGGTTTTCTTGCTTCTTGAATGGTTTTTGTTCTTGAATGGTTTTCTGCCCTTCTGAATGGTTCCTGTTTCTTGAATGGTTCCTTGCTTTTGAATGGTTTCTTGCTTTTGAATGGTTTCCTTGCTTCTGAATGGTTTCCATGTTTCTGAATGGTTTTCTTTTTTGAATGGTTTTCTTGCTTTTGAATGGTTTGGCTGTTTCTTGAAAGGTTTTCTTGCTTCTTGAATGGTTTCCTTGTTTCTTGAATAGTTTTCTTGCTTCTTGAATAGTTTTCTTGCTTCTTGAATGGTTTCTTTGTTTCTTGAATGGTTTTCTTGCTTCTTGAATGGTTTTCTTGCTTGAATGGTTTTCTTGCTTCTTGAATGGTTTTCTTGCTTCTTGAATGGTTTTATTGTTTCTTGAATGATTTTCTTGCTTCATTAGAAAGTAAACGGGTCTTTATCTCTGAACGAAAACAACACAATTGTTTACGGGTTCCAGACTTTCACAAGAATGAGAAGAAATATTGGGCTAACTGAGAACATCAAACAAAACCCACAAGACACACACAGAACAAGAACTTATCAAGACCCAGTGTCACTTGTTAATGATGCAAGAACAAGAACTTATCAAGACCCAGTGTCACTTGTTAATGATGCAAGTCAGACCGAAGCGTCGTTATAAGTTTTAGTCCCCTAAGCGCGGATTATTTGTGTACTTTTTTCTTCTGTGCAAAATCCAAGGCAAAGGCCACTTTTTCTTATGCGAGGTGGAACTTTCACTGATGATACTGAAGAAGTCAGCGGAATACTCAGGATACAGTGCGACTGCGTTCACTGAGACGCTAAGCAGACTAAAAGATTACTGCTGACGTAACCCTGATCCCTCACTTCACTCTGTCAAAACAGTTGGTAACATGCCCATGTACTCTACCTCGGGTCTGTGCTCAACAATTCCAGGTTCATAAACATTTGCAAAATATTATTACACAGGCTTTAAATATGTCAAGGAAACAAACTAGACACATGTTGTTCCACAAGCTCCAAGCACCACTTATACAAGATATCTCTAAACTTTCTCCTGGTTAAAGTGACCTAGTTCTGTCAAGTTTAGTTTTAATCCGGCGAATTGTTCTAGCCTCTAATTATCTAGTGTTCCAACTTTTTTAGTGTCTTTTGCATTCCATTTTCTAGTGTTCTCTGGCTCATTCTACTTTTCTACTACCCTAACATTAGAGGAACATTTCTAACATTTGCTGACTCTGAGTGTTTAGCCTCTTTCTGTGGCCCCTCGCCCTGGTGTCTCCCAACTTAAGTGTATTACTTATGTGTGTTTGAAGTGGATGAGCTCACACTCTTAGTCAAGCCTCTTAACCAATTGACGTTAAGTAGCCTAATCATATATATGTTGTGCTGAATAGGTAAAATTGGTCAATTAGTACGAATTCATTTAAATTTAGCCTAATCCAACTAAATATATTTTAGATAAGTTTACAATAATTTTATAATAAACACAATTAAATATATATTTTTTCGTTAGGTTCAGAATGATTTTTGAGAAATTATTGCATACACAAATTTTTGCTTGCCTCATTCGGCAAGATGAGCGTTGCTATTTAAGCCAAAATTGCAAGTTTTGCCCATTCGGCACGACATATATATTTTTGATCCCCTGGTTTAAGTCACTACGAATATGTCATTGTTAAGTTCACTGCAATTCTTAACCACTCTTAAGCTGGAGAAATATTCCGTGAATCCCTGAGGCTCATATGCATATATAATTCCGTTTATGCCTCTTGCTTTGTTACATCTATATTTACACTGTAGATGTCATGGCTCAGCTCTCGCAGGCTTTTTACATTTCCCTCAACTCAGGTACCATTCTTTCACTACTTTGAGCTTTCTTAAATTGTATTTGAGTAGGTGAAGATTCAACGCTGTCGCTGCAGTCTCAAGAATGGTTCACACCAATGAGGTTAGGAGTACTTTCAACCAGTCTTTGTTTAGGTTTTTAAATGGTACTCCTGTACTTGCGAGTTCACCTTATGCCGATGTTTTTCTGTTATGTAATCTTTAGGGCACAATCTGTGGATGATTGTTTCATGATCTGCTTCTCTGCCCGTTTCTGTGAGTTTTAACCAGCTCTTTCTTCTACCAAAATGATGCCTTCGGTCGGCTTGCCTTATCCCTCACCTTCATAACTACTTTTACTCAACTTCAATCCTAGGAAACATTTAATTTATTCAAGGCTTTCTGCGGCCTTCCCTCATCATCTTCTGTTTCCATTCTCCTCACTATTTTCGTGTCGTCCTCAAATAAGGATATATAGGAGTTAAGTCTTGTAATCAGAGCAATACAGGTTCTAGTACTGATCCCTGTGGCACTTTCCTAGTTACAGTCTTCCATCCTGATTCTTCAGCCCTTATAATCACATTTTATTTTCTGTTCAAGTATTTTTTATATAGAGCCTTCTGCTTTTCTATCCTTGACTCATGATTTTGGATAATAAACGATAGTATTCAATCCGGATAGAATAAGATAGTTCTTCTCAGAAGATAGCTTAAGTATAGACTTTCCAAGTCCTCTGCTATCTGTCTTTCCCATGTACTCCATTCTATACCTTTCCTTTTGCCCCGGCGCCAATTTACTAAGTAACTTTGTGTGTGTGTTCGTGCGTGCGTGTGTTCGTGCTGCCGTCGTCTTCTCCTGATTGGACAATGTTATGGTGTCCATCTATGATTTGATGACTCACCAGGAGGGACGATGAAAATGACATCGTCCCTCCTATCGGGTGCCCCTTGGCACTGTTACCTCTGCTGTATGATTTCCAGTTGGATAGGCAGTTGGCACTCTTTTAGTGCATTCAGCTGGTAAATTAACCATCCAGGGAGGTACTACCTTCCTATCAGCGTAAAAGGGAAATCTGTTAAAAGTTTTGCCCTCTGGCAGACTTTGTGGTGTTTTCTTCATGCACATGTAAGATTGAAGTTAAATCTTGCAAACTTATTTCATAATTATATACTATTCACTTAATTTTGCCTGTGTATTTCTTAATATTGCTTAATCCTATAATATTTCCTTTCTAATTGAAGATGCTTGTTAGAAAACGGGGCGAGGGGGCGGTGATTCCCGGAACTATTAACAGATAACTGTATCACGTGACGCTGTTATGTCCATTGTTTTATAACCAATTTGGGCAGCAGGTGGCACTGTCATCACCGTGTGTTGACAACTGATGTTTGGCATTGTTTACATCTGTCACCTGTTCGTTAGTGCCAGTATTTACTCAGTGACCTGGCAACAAGCCAGCAACATTAAATCATTATAAAATGGGACTATGCAAGTGATGTTATGTGATTAATGACATTTGCGATAAACACGTCAATACAAAAAATGAGCTTCGTTTTTGACTGCGTTACGCTTTTTGCAATTAATCAATGTCAGTATTACCAGCGGCTGCAATATTCACAAGCATTATGTATTTTGTATATTACACGTGTCCGAAGTGCCAATCAGTAGCTTATTCAAAGTATTAGTGTTCGGGATTTCTAAAAATCTATTGCTATTCTATTAAAATCCAATTTCAGTCAGGAGGCCTCGTGTGGGAACGGGCCGCGGGGCCCATAATCCCGAAAATCTACTACGGGTAAATCTTTCTTGTTGGAAATTAAGGCATTTGTGAAACTTGAAAAAGTTGGGTTTTACTAATAAGCAAATATGTTTAGAGTTTGTTTTAGTTGGATCTCAGGAGTAGTGTTGCTAGCACGGCATTTGTTTAAGTTTGAGCAGCGAAGGATCGTCGTATGTGACCTTATAGTGGAAAGTTCGTGTCAGAGTGAGTGTCAAGGCTGCAGGTAAACCTGTCAAGGTGTCAAGTTTGAGTGAGAGAGATGAAATATCGTGTTGCCCACACGTGTGAAGGTACAGACACAAGTTGCAAAACAGACTTGATCAAGCTCTACACTGAGCGAAACTTTGTCATATTTAGTGTTTCTTTCTGAAATTGTTCTCTATCTTTATTTGACCTGAGAGTATTTTGATGTAGATAACGTTATCTCACCATGATGACTCTAATGCTATCTCATCATGATAACTCTAATGATGCTATCTCACTTTGATGACTGTAATATGAGTTTCTGTCATGCTTTCATTTTTTCATGCTGATTACCTGTGTCTGTATGTATGTATGTATGTATATATGTATGTATATATATATATATATATATATATATATATATATATATATATATATATATATTGCGAGGACACTCGTGGCAATGGATGTTCAAGGATTAATTTCAGCCTCCTCCTGTTTGAATATCCGCCTCCACAAGCAGTCTATATAGCAATGATACCACGAAACAAGTGGTATTGAAACATTTACCAAACTGCGGCAGGCCAGGGCTCGACCCACGACACATTGTCCCGCCCCAAGAGACAACACAACGTACGTGTCACCATATCCTCGCAAGAAACAAGGCTAGTTCGCTAGTCTCATATATATATATATATATATATATATATATATATATATATATATATATATATATATATATATATATATATATACATTCACCTGTATGTAGTTGCAGGAGTCGATGTGTGTTTGTGTGTGTATGAATATTTTTAAAAGTTTATATAAAAACACATTGGGAATGAACAACATGCATGGCAATGCTAAACCTGTATATCAAACACTTCAGCCAGCTCCCCAGACGTGGGTCGTGTGCCAGAATGCTCCAGACATTTCTTCTCTGAATCACATCACAAAATCTTTGGAAAAGGAAGCTGATCACTATGGGATCTATGCTTTCCCAGTTGAGCTATAAAACGTAACTCTCAGAAACCCGAGTGCGCACCTTCCCCATGCCCCGAGGGCATCCGATCTCAGTAGGACGAAATTATAGCATAATGCCAGATCCCTGTATTTGTTGATCTTCTGGATCTTCCTGAAAGTGATGGCACCATCCCCTCTCAGCTTTAGTATCATAGGTAGGTGTCTACCGTTGTAAACGCACAGGTATAGTCATGCAGTATGCTTACAATCTTTGAACTTAAGGTTCACATTCTTCTGGGCATCGGGCTGTGACGAGATTTCGCTTGATGATGTACTTGACCTCTTCGTGTCTGTCATGGTTCCCTTCTAATGTATGACAGATTAGACCATGGAGCACAAATTGATCACTTGATGAGCTGATGTAGATGTACCTGTGTTTGGCGAGTATGGGGGCAGCTAGGCAAAGATCTACACCATTGCGAATGGCTTGAGGGTCGAGGCGACTGCCCAAGAAGGAATTAGGGCCAGCTAATAGGAAATTGCATCATATGGGTCCTTCACCGCTAGGAGGCGAGTTTTACCCTTGACTGACTTAATAATTACTTAAAGCAATTCAAAGGGTTTTAATGATGCGAACTGTAGTGAATAAAACTGATAACTTAAATAAGCTAACATTTGCATTTCCACTACTTCTGCTGTCTCCAGTGTTTTAATAACCTATGTATTCGACTGAAGAAGCCTCCAGAGCAGCCGAAACTTTCGGAAATGAAGATACCCAACTGTTGCACATGTCTTAGCTTCAATAAACAACTTTTAAAACAGTAATAACATGAACCCTTGTTATAAGCGCTTTATGTTTTCTCTTTCCGATGTAAGGGGACAAGAGCTAGACTTTGGTACTGGTTGTAATTGTAAGATAGGCTTCCAGTAAAAAGCGGTATCTGAATGGCACATGGTGAAGCCAAGAGCTGCAACTCAGCACCTTCAAAATGATGTAACTCAATACCCGTGCAACACTTGTTGATATTTATTACCGAAACGTTTCGCCTGCACAGCAGGCTTCATCAGTCGAATATAAAGAAGAGTTCATGCAATCTTACAATACTAAACTCTATTTACATTAGTATGCATTGCGTTTCAATTTGTATAAAGTATTCTTGAGCTCCACTCTTAGGTACTTTTTGGTAATACTGTCACCTGCAAGAAGGAAACGCACAGTAGCCTACAATACAGTTAACCTAAACGAGAATTCGATATCAAAATCTTTTTCTTACTGGACTGAACAGTGTACAAGTTAGTCCACCAAGAATACTCTCTCCAGACCCTTCTCTTTGCCGATATTTACGAGCGTGGGGGAACTGTTATTATTTCGTGTCAGGTGCAGGCTATATCCACGGTGCAGGAGTGGCCACTATTGTAGGCACTGTTCCTACGACGGTCAGCAGTAGTAGTAGTAATAATAGTAGTCGCGATATTAGTAGTAAAAGTCGTGGTAACATTCGTAGTATGTTGAGGTAGTATTGTCAGTGGCAGTAATACTAGGTCAGTGCAAGAAGCTAGTAGAGAAGCAGTAGTAGCATGTGCAGCACTAGCAATAGCAAGAGCAGCAGCTGCAACACAAGCTGCAGCAACACAAGCTGCAGCAACACAAGCAGCAGCAGCCGTAACAACAACAACAACAACAACAACGTTAGTGGAAATTTCATATGATATTTTTTTTAAGTAATAACACTTCATTTATGCCATATACTCGCGCGCGTATATATATATATATATATATATATATATATATATATATATATATATATATATATATATATATTTTTAGCAAAAATTTTCAATATAAACAGTGATATCAAAATTTATCAAGAACACTATGAAATAATGAGAGTCGAAATTAGGAACTATATATAGTTCCATATATATAATATAATATAGATATACAAAACTATAATTATATATATTTTTATATATGATATATATATATATATATATATATATATATATTTAATAGATATATATATATATATATATATATATATATATTTTTTTTTTTTTTTTTTTTTTTCAACAAATCGGCCGCTTCCCACCAAGGCGGGGTGGCCCAAAGAGAAAAACAAAAGTTTCTCTTTTTAACTTTAGTAATATATACAGGAGAAGGGGTTACTAGCCCCTTGCTCCCGGCATTTTAGTCGACTCTTACGACACGCATGGCTTACGGAGGAAGAATTCTGTTCCACTTCCCTATGGAGATAAGAGGAAATAAGAACAAGAACTAGTAAGAAAATAGAAGAAAACCCAGAGGGGTGTGTATATATATGCTTGTACATGAATGTGTAATGTGACCTAAGTGTAAGTAGAAGTAACAAGACATACCTGAAATCTTGCATGTTTATGAGACAGAAAAAAGACACCAGCAATCCTACCATCATGTAAAACAATTACAGGCTTCCGTTTTACACTCATTTGGCAAGACGGTAGTACCTCCCTGGGTGGTTGCTGTCTACCAACCTACTACCTAGAAATATATATATATATATATATATATATATATATATATATATATCTCACACACATACACTCACTCACCTGCTGGAGTTTAACCCCAGCAAGTGCAAGGTCATGAAGATTGGGGAAGGACAAAGAAAACCACAGACGGAGTACATGAGGTAAAAGGCTGCAAACCTCTCTCAAGGAAAAGGACCTTAAGGTGACCATCATACCGAGCACATCTGAGACGCACATCAACCAAGTAACCGCTTCAACATATGGGCGCCTGCCAAATCTAAGAATAGCGTTTCGACATCTAAGTAAGGAATCATTCAAGACACTGTACACCGTGTACGTCAGAACCATATTGGGGTATGCAGCACCAGTATGGAACCAACACCTGGTTGAACACGTCAAGAGAGTAAAGAAAGTGCAAAGGTTTACAACAAGACTATTCCCGGAGCTAAGGGATATGTCCTACGAGGTGAGAGGTAACTCAACCTTGCGACACTGAAGGACAGGAGGACATGATAACGGAGAGGAATTGACAACGTAGACAGAGATAGGATGTTCCAGAGATGGGACACAGTAACCCAGGGATCACATTTGGAAGCTGAAGACTCAGATGAGTCACAGGGATGTTAGGAAGTATTTCTTCAGCCTTAGAGTTGTCAGGAAGTAGAATAGTCTGGAGAGTGATGTAGTGGAGGTAGGATCACCACAATTAGGTGAGTACACACACACATGCACACTGTTCTGGTGCAGGAAACGTAGCCAGGCTGGAACATTTGTGAACTTGATGTTACAGTATTACGAGCATTAAGCGGTTATTTTCAATTTAGAAGCGGCGGTAAAGAAGACACATCACCCAATTATAATTCCTGAGCTGAAACTGTTTACATATTTCCTTGTGTGGAGGAGGGTGGGGGGGATACTTGTTCTCCAACATCACCCACCCACCCTTCATCCCCTTCTCTCCCTCTTACCATTATTTGTCCTCATCCCCTTCCTCTCCTCATCATCGTCATCTCTCCCTCATATCCCTATTTGTCCTCTCTCATCCCCTTCCTCCCCCATCAACCCCTTCTTCCTTCCCTCCCTTACACTCTTCTGCCCCTCCTTCAGCATCTTCCGCCCCTCCTTCAACACCTTCCGCCCTTCTTCAACACTTTCCGCCCTTCCTTCAATACCTTCCGCCCTTCCTCACACAGCGGCCACATATTTCTTTCCTCGCTAATTCCAAATTTCCTATCTACCTTCCAATCCTTTCCCCACAACTCCTCCTCCTCTCTCTCTCTCTCTCTCTCTCTCTCTCTCTCTCTCTCTCTCTCTCTCTCTCTCTCTCTCTCTCTCTCTCTCTCTCTCTCTCTCTCACACACATAATCCCCCCTTGCACCCACCTCCACCACCTCCTCCCCTGGCCTAGGCAAGCTCCTCGATACCTGATATAAACGACTCCCATACTGAATGTTAAACTCTACAGTGGTAAAATTATCCGCGCTAACCTTATTCCCTTAAATGGTTATTGGGTTAGTGGTTGTTACGATAGGTCGAGAGGAGGGAGTAAGAGGAGGTGAAGCAAGAGGAGATCATTCAAGGGGAATAGGAGGGGGAAAAAGAAGAGGAAAACTATGTTTAGCCAGATACGGAAGAGGTTAATGCTAATGAATAAGACAGGTACAATACTTAGGAGGGCCCCGCTTTACAGCGTTTCATTAATACAGCAGTTTTCAATTATAACCATTCTTCATTTATTCAGACTGCCTTCAGTAAATATATTCACCACTCACTATAAGCTAAGGACGAAAATATTTTAAGTAATGTGTGTACTGTATATGCATTTTTTTTAGGCCTTGCTCTATTGCTCACTTAATATATGATAGTGTAAACATGTTTCACTTTACAGCAATTTTAGCTTTACAGCGGTAACCCGGAATTTAACTTGCTGTATAAGCGGGTCCTGTCTATATTATCAGAACATCATTAATGTATTTGACTGAAGAAGCCTGCTGCGCAAACGAAACGTTTCAGCCATATAGATACCCAAGTGTTGTTCATGTGTCTTACTCATCAGGTTGTTGACACTGTATACCATTAATGGTAGGCGAGGCTAAATTTGATCAGTCAACACGGCTTCACCAGGGCCATTCTTGCATAACTATTGTACTGATATTTTCACTGGGGAATTTAAAGCTGTAGAGCATTATAACTGACGATATCCTCATTGTTCTACTGAAGTCTGCCAGCTCAGACTGACACTACTGAAGTCTGCCAGCTCAGACTGACACTACTGAAGTCTGCCAGCTCAGACTGACACTACTGAAGTCTGCCAGCTCAGACTGACACTACTGAAGTCTGCCAGCTCAGACTGACACTACTGAAGTCTGCCAGCTCAGACTGACACTACTGAAGTCTGCCAGCTCAGACTGACACTACTGAAGTCTGCCAGCTCAGACTGACACTACTGAGAGTCTGCCAGCTCAGACTGAAACTACTGAAGTCTTCCAGCTCAGACTGACACTACTGAAGTCTGCCAGCTCAGACTGACACTACTGAAGTCTGCCAGCTCAGACTGACACTACTGAAGTCTGCCAGCTCAGACTGACACTACTGAAGTCTCCAGCTCATGACTGACACTACTGAAGTCTGCCAGCCTCAGACTGACACTACTGAAGTCTGCCAGCTCAGACTGACACTACTGAAGTCTGCCAGCTCAGACTGACACTACTGAAGTCTGCCAGCTCAGACTGACACTACTGAAGTCTGCCAGCTCAGACTGACACTACTGAAGTCTGCCAGCTCAGACTGACACTACTGAAGTCTGCCAGCTCAGACTGACACTACTGAAGTCTGCCAGCTCAGACTGACACTACTGAAGTCTGCCAGCTCAGACTGACACTACTGAAGTCTGCCAGCTCAGACTGACACTACTGAAGTCTGCCAGCTCAGACTGACACTACTGAAGTCTGCCAGCTCAGACTGACACTACTGAAGTCTGCCAGCTCAGACTGACACTACTGAAGTCTGCCAGCTCAGACTGACACTACTGAAGTCTGCCAGCTCAGACTGACACTACTGAAGTCTGCCAGCTCAGACTGACACTACTGAAGTCTGCCAGCTCAGACTGACACTACTGAAGTCTGCCAGCTCAGACTGACACTACTGAAGTCTGCCAGCTCAGACTGACACTACTGAAGTCTGCCAGCTCAGACTGACACTACTGAAGTCTGCCAGCTCAGACTGACACTACTGAAGTCTGCCAGCTCAGACTGACACTACTGAAGTCTGCCAGCTCAGACTGACACTACTGAAGTCTGCCAGCTCAGACTGACACTACTGAAGTCTGCCAGCTCAGACTGACACTACTGAAGTCTGCCAGCTCAGACTGACACTACTGAAGTCTGCCAGCTCAGACTGACACTACTGAAGTCTGCCAGCTCAGACTGACACTACTGAAGTCTGCCAGCTCAGACTGACACTACTGAAGTCTGCCAGCTCAGACTGACACTACTGAAGTCTGCCAGCTCAGACTGACACTACTGAAGTCTGCCAGCTCAGACTGACACTACTGAAGTCTGCCAGCTCAGACTGACACTACTGAAGTCTACCAGCTCAGACTGACACTACTGAAGTTTACCAGCTCAGACTGACACTACTGAAGTCTGCCAGCTCAGACTGACACTACTGAAGTCTACCAGCTCAGACTGACACTACTGAAGTCTGCCAGCTCAGACTGACACTACTGAAGTCTGCCAGTTCAGACTGAGGATCGGATCTACAGGTGCTCCTGCACCTCTGTGGGTGCAGCTGATTGTGGAGCACATTTTAACTAACCACAGCTTCTGTCTTTTTGCCCAATTCGTGGTTTCTGTATTTACCGGGTTGTATTTACCGGGTTGTATTTACCGGGGTGTATATGTTTATCTGACTCGAGAAGTTTACCATGGTAACGAGGGTTCAGAGGCGAAATTTCTGGAGTACTCTTGAGGAAATTGTAACTGTGAGGGGATTAGTTGTGGGTCTAGGTGCTAGTGTGTGCCTGAGTAATTGTAAGTGTGAGGGTATTGTGGGTCTAGGTGCTAGTGTATCCCTGGGTAATTGTAAGTGTGATGGGAGGGGATTAGCTGTGGGTAGAGGTGCTAGTGTGTTCCTGGGTAATTCAAGAACTGTGCCCCATCCCGTTTATAGTGTTGCCTGCGGTGAGTTAGTGACCACTGAATTGTGCGTCTCTTGAGGCTGTAGCTGCTGCCACCACTACAAATACGTTGTGTTATACCACCACCACTTTATGTATAGTGTTGTACCACCACTGTATATGTTGTGTTGTACCACCACTGTGTGGTGTTGTACCACCACCACTGTGTATGGTGTTGTACCAGCACTTGTGTTGTACCACCACCACTATGTGTGGTGTTGTACCACCACCACTATGTGTAGTGTTGTACCACGACTGTATATGTTGTGTTGTACCACCACTGTGTGGTGTTGTACCACCACCACTGTGTATGGTGTTGTACCAGCACTTTATGTATAGTGTTGTACCACCACTGTATATGTTGTGTTGTACCACCACCACTATGTGTGGTGTTGTACCACCACCACTATGTGTAGTGTTGTACCACGACTGTATATGTTGTGTTGTACCTCCACTGTGTGGTGTTGTACCACCACCACTGTGTATGGTGTTGTACCAGCACTATATGTTGTGTTGTACCACCACTGTATATGTTGTGTTATACCACCACTGTATATGTTGTGTTGTACCACCACTGTATATGTTGTGTTGTACCACCACTGTATATGTTGTGTTGTACCACCACCACTATGTATAGTGTTGTACCACCACCACCACTATATATTGTGTTGTACCACCACCACCACTATATATTGTGTTGTACCACCACCACCACCACCACTCTATATATTGTGTTGTACCACCACCACCACCACTCTATATATTGTGTTGTACCACCACCACTATATGTTGTTAGGGTAGGTTCGTCAGGACACCAGACAGGTGTTTCCTGACGCGGGTCTTAGATGATGACCAGCCGTTGGAGCTTTTCGTCATCTGACCGAGGCCTTCCGCTGGCTTACCGGTCCACCCCTTTAAAAATTATGGTCTATTAAAACCTATATGTTGTGTTTTACCACCAACACTGTTGTGTAGTTACTGAGGTTGTTAAAATTGTTGATGTTGGGACTGTGGTTGTTATGGATGTGGTTGTGACGGTTGTAGTTCATAATGTTATTATATTCCTCGTCCTCCTCCTCCTAGATTCACCGTATATCTAGACGCACAATTGTACAAATATTAAGGCTCTTTTTTGCTTTACTCATTAAAGAAATATGTCCTTGTGATTACGCTGAGGACTAATGCTTATGATTGAAGATGTAAATTTCAAAGACCAGACGTAATTAAGGGTCCACATAAGAGAGAGAGAGAGAGAGAGAGAGAGAGAGAGAGAGACAGCGCAATATCAAGAAATTTGAGATGCGTGAGTCATCAGAGTGTCTGAGGGCAGGTTTTAATAGGACGGGTGAAGGAGTCGTGGCCTTAAGAACGAAATTACTGTGGCTGGAGTCATGGTGGGTGGTGAGTGTAGCACTGTCTTGTCCTGTTTCACCTTAATTGTCTTGTGCTGGGTCGGCCAGGGTGATTTGAGTTGCAAATGTCTTGGTTTTGCTGACAGAGAAGATGTTAAGGTCCAAATTGTCGAGCCACGGCTCTCCCGCTTCGCCTTTACTGAGTTATCCTGTCCTCTGCCGCCTCTGCCACCCCTCTGCCGCTCTCTGCCACCCCTCAGCCGCTCTCTGCCTTCCCCTGCCATCTTCCATTCGTGACTCCACCACCATCATCACCACCATCACTAATGACTACCACCATCGTAGCTTGCTGGTAGAACGTTGGGCTCACACCTGAAAGGACCTGGGTTCGATTCTGGGCGAGGCGAAACAAATACCTTGTATCCAGGTTCACCTAGCAGTAAATAGTTACCTGGGAGTTAGTACACTGTTGTGTGTGATATTCTAGGGAAGGATCTAAGTACTATTTTGGGTAACGTCTTAGGGAAGGTCACAACCCAGGGCAACATGGTTTCAGAGCAGGTCGCTTCTGCCTCTCGCAACTGCTAGACCACTATGATATGGTCTTAGATGCTCTGGAAAACAAGCAGAATGCAGATGTAGTATACACAGATTTTGCAAAAGCCTTTGACAAGTGCGATCATGGTGTAATAGCACACAAAATACGTGCTAAAGGGATAACTGGCAAAAGTAGGCAGATGGATCTTCAACTTCCTAACCAATCGAACGCAAAGAGTAGTGGTAAACAGAGTTAAATCGGATGCTGCCATAGTGAAGAGCTCTGTCCCACAAGGCACAGTATTCGCACCTATCCTGTTCCTCATTCTCATATCAGACATAGACAGAGATGTAAACCACAGCACTGTATCATCCTTTGCAGATGATACTAGGATCTGCATGAGAGTGTCATCCATTGAGGACACGGCAAATCTCCAAGAAGATATAAACCAAGTTTTTCAATGGGCAACAGAGAACAATATGATGTTCAATGAAGACAAATTCCAATTACTCCGTTATGGAAAACTGGAGGAAATAATAGCTAGGACTGAGTATATTACAAACTCCAATCACACAATAGAGCGGAAAAGTAATGTGAAGGACCTGGGTGTGGTAATGTCCAAAGATCTCACCTTCAAGGACCACAACAATGCCACTATCACATCTGCGAGGAAACTGATAGGATGGATAATGAGAACATTCAAGACGAGAGATGCCAAGCCAGTGATGGTCCTTTTTAAATCACTTGTTCTCTCTAGGCTAGAATACTGCTGTACATTAACATCCCCATTCAAGGCAGGTGAAATTGCAGATCTAGAGAATGTACAGAGAACCTTTACTGCACGTATAAGTTCCATCAAACACCTTAACTACTGGGAACGCCTGGAAGCACTAGACTTATATTCACTGGAGCGCAGGCGAGAGAGATATATCATAATCTACACCTGGAAGATTCTGGAGGGACTGGTCCCTAATATGCACACAGAAATCACTCCATACGAAAGCAAAAGACTTGGCAGACGGTGCAACGTACCCCCAGTGAAAAGTAGGGGCACCACTGGTACACTAAGAGAAATTACAATAAGTGTCCGGGGCCCAAGACTGTTCAACAGCCTCCCACCAGCCATAAGGGGCATTACCAACAGACCTCTGGTTGTCTTCAAGAGGGAGCTGGACAGATACCTAAAGTCAGTGCCTGATTAGCCGGGCTGTGGTTCGTACATTGGACTACGTGCAGCCAGCAGTAACAGCCTCGTTGATCAGGCCCTGATCCACCGGGAGGCCTGGTCATAGACCCGGCCGCGGGGACGTCGGTTCCCGGAATGCCCTCCAGGTAGACTCCAGGCAGGTAGGTCCTAATGACCTCATCGGAAATAAGCCACTGCTTGGTTTTCTTGGGTTATCTTAGGTTACCGACTGTTTGTGGGTTAATATTAAATGAAATATTTCTTTTCTTCTTTCTTCTTTCTTTTTTCTTTTTTCTTTTTGCTTTTTTCTTTTTTCTTTTTTCTTTTCTTTTTTTCTTTTTCTTTCTTCCTCTTTCTTCCTCTTTTCTCTTGTGTTTTCTTACTCCGTCACCGTTGCTTCTCTTCTCTCGTGTTCTTCTACTTCGTCTCCTTTACTTCTCCTCTTCTTCATTCTTCATATATAATTTTCTTGCGTGTAATTTTCTAGCAGTTAGTAATCACACTCTCCCTTCCCCAGCTCTCCTGCATTGTTTACTCTTCTTATATATAGTAAATCTAGAGAAATACCATAAGTATGTGTGTGTGTGTGTTAGTTACTAGTTATCAAAGGCACTTGTCGATAAACACTTGGCCTGTTGTGTGTGGTGTGCCTCTGAGTATGTGTTAGTTACTAGTTGTCAACGGCACTTGTCGATAAACACTTGACCTGTTTTGTGTGTGTGTGTGTGTGTGTGCGCGCGCGCGCACGTGTGTGTGTATATTATCTTCATGCAGATGTTATTTTTATCTTTTCAATTAACCTCCCTCCTTTAATGCAGCCTTCCCTCTTTCTCTCTCCTTGCAATCTTCCTTGTTTACCTTCGTTCCCCTTCCTCCTCTTATCCTCATTTCTTGTGTGCCTCGTTCCTCTCTCCCCTTTCTTTTTAACTTCCTCCCTTTATCACCCTCGCTCCTCTTCCCTCTCCCCCAACATAATAATAGGAATCTTATTTCAGATTAAGATTAGGCGTTTCACTTTATACTTTAATGGCTATTTACTTGTTTTTTTGGGGGGTCGTTTTTGGTAACTCTGCACCACAGTGTGTTATAAATTGTGGCGCAGTGTTATTCTCTGTTTCAGCCACGGAGTCTGTGTCAGTCTGTTATATAGTCAGTAGTAGTAGTAATAATAATAATAATAATAAAATAATAATAATAATAATAATGTCGCTTCTGCTGTTACTATTCCTGTTTACACTACTACGACGACTACTAATCCTACTATTATTGTTATTCCTAATACTACTGCTGCTGCTTCTGCTGCTACAATTGCTGGTACCACTACCACTTTTATTACCACCACTGCTACTACTACTACAACCACTAATGCTGCTGCTGTTGTTGCTGCAGATGCTTCTTCTAATTTAATAATAATAATATAATTAACAAAATTCTAACTCTCTGCGTCTTTTCAAATTTTTTATCTAATTTACTAATACAAATAGTCCACATAACAAAGCCGGTATACATGTTTTCTTATTTTTAGCAACGAATCTCATTTTAACTTCTTAACAAAACCTTACTAAAATTAACGTAATATATCTTAATATGGAGACCATGTCTTGGTGCGCGAAGAGAAACCTGAAACATCGGAAGCACTGAGGTACGAAACATTATTATTCATAAAGTTGTAGTGGCGCGATTGTAAGGAAATCACAGGACAGGAGGTGCGTGAGCCCATGGTAAGTGCGTTAACGCACTGGCCTGTGAGTTTTAGGACTGACTTGCAGTGGGTTCAAACCTTACTACTCGTTCTGTGATTTGAAAGAGTGTTAGTTGTGCCCCGCCCGAGTGGCTCGGTTATTGTGCACTCCATGATCATCGTGAGTTGAAGCATCACAAAAACACCATTACAGAGGTCACAATGATACAGAGGTCACAATGATACAGAGGTCACAATGATGTCTTCATCAGACCCCTACTGATAAAGACACCATCACACTGTTATACCTGGAGGGTATACCTAGCGGGTGTTTCGGGGGGTCAACGCCCCCTTGGCCCGGCCCATTACAGTTATTTCATATATTACAATTTCTTCACATAGTTAATGTTCATAATACAATGTGGAGACACAAGCTCACAGAATTTCAGTATCTTATTGGTGAACGGGAGTCAGTTTTAAAGTGTCCGAGGTGGTAGGTTCAACACGACTGAGAGTAACTAGTATGGCAAAGTTCAATTTGTAAGGTGGAAGCCCAGTTAATTAATTTGTATACACCCATGTGTTATAGTACCACCAGGCTGATTTACATAGCCTCCTTGCCCTCATACTGCCACAATTAACGAAGCCAGTATCTGTGGTATCATTTTTCTTGTCTGTAAGTCGTGTATTTGTTCTTGAGCACTGAGTTTAGAAAGGAGTCGAAGTTGCGGATTGTGCATGATTAGTTTCTTGGGAAGGTAGGCGGGAATGGTGATATCATAGGGTAAGGGGGGGAGTACTGTTGTTTCCTAGCATGATACAGTTTATGTAGTCCAAACCGACAAGTTGATATATTAGACACATGTGCAACACTTGGGTATCTTTATTTTTAGAAACGTTTCTTCGTCTTCATGGTGCATGGTAATCTGTCAGCTTTATTATGTACGCTAAATACGCTAACATTTCCACCTGCGTTAGGATTATATCTTGCAACAGTTCTGAGAGCTTTTAGTCTTAAAAATTTAATGTAACCGTCGCTTTGCCTACGATCTTAGAGTAACAATAAAAAAAAGTAATTGAAAAGGTTTTGTGTAAGAGGTTGGAGTATGTAAATCACACATATCAACTGTCTTGTATAAGTATCATAGAAACGGCATGCAATACCGGCCATCTTTTATCGAGGCTTAGGGACTGATCACTTCAGCTACCTTCCTTCACACTTAAACTGTCCCGGAGATTGTTAGCACCTCTGTATTCCACTGATGAAACCTGCTGAGTAAAGATCCCTGAGTTTCGTACACGTCTTACTCAGCAACTTTCCCTGTATAAGTAAGAGAGAATGTTTAGATGTCTGCGTAGGTATGTCATTCAGGGAAGAGGTAATGTTGATGTAGATATTCAATAAGGGACAAACACACACGCATGTGGCACTCTGGCATTGATGGCGTGGCTTACATCAAATGTATAATCTTAAGAATACGAACTTCGGAGAAATCACTTGAGGTATGGAATATAATCACACACACAGGAGCCAGGAGGCCAGGAGCTGAGTCTTGACCCCTGTAACCACAATTAGGTGAGTACACACATACAGTGAAGAAGGCGGGGCCAGGAGCTATGACTGGACCCCTGCAACCACAACTAGGCGAGTACACACACACACATCTCTTACCCAGGGATCAAGGGATACAAACTTGCTCTGAACATTGACCTCTGAAGCTAATTAACATTTCCTTTCATTACAAGCAGATCATTTATGTTTCCAATGGACTGAGTCTCTGACTCCTAATGAAAATGATCGTGTATCATATTGATGGAAAGTTGTGACTTGTCAGTGTAAAGTTACGAGGCTGATGATGGAATGTTACTGGTGCTTCACTGTTACTACTGCTGCTTTACTGTTACTACTGGTGCTTCAGTGTTACTACTGGTGCTTTACTGTTACTACTGCTAGTGTTACTTCGTGTTACTACTGGTGCTTCAGTGTTACTACTGGTGCTTCAGTGTTACTACTGGTGCTTCATGTTACTACTGCTGCTTTACTGTTACTACTGGTGCTTCAGTGTTACTACTGGTGCCTGTCTACTGCGCTTCAGTGTTACTACTGTGCTTACTGTTACTACTGGTGCTTCAGTGTTACTACTGGTGCTTCAGTGTTACTACTGCTGCTTTACTGTTACTACTGGTGCTTCAGTGTTACTACTGGTGCTTCAGTGTTACTACTGGTGCTTCAGTGTTACTACTGGTGCTTTACTGTTACTACTGCTGCTTCAGTGTTACTACTGCTGCTTTACTGTTACTACTGGTGCTTCAGTGTTACTACTGGTGCTTCAGTGTTACTACTGCTGCTTTACTGTTACTACTGGTGCTTCAGTGTTACTACTGGTGCTTCAGTGTTACTACTGGTGCTTCAGTGTTACTACTGGTGCTTCAGTGTTACTACTGGTGCTTCACTGTTACTACTGCTGCTTTACTGTTACTACTGGTGCTTCAGTGTTACTACTGGTGCTTCAGTGTTACTACTGGTGCTTCAGTGTTACTACTGGTGCTTCAGTGTTACTACTGCTGCTTCAGTGTTACTACTGGTGCTTCACTGTTACTACTGCTGCTTTACTGTTACTACTGGTGCTTCAGTGTTACTACTGGTGCTTTACTGTTACTACTGGTGCTTCAGTGTTACTACTGGTGCTTCAGTGTTACTACTGGTGCTTTACTGTTACTACTGGTGCTTCAGTGTTACTACTGGTGCTTCAGTGTTACTACTGCTGCTTCAGTGTTACTACTGGTGCTTCAGTGTTACTACTGGTGCTTTAGTGTTACTACTGCTGCTTTAGTGTTACTACTGGTGCTTTAGTGTTACTACTGGTGCTTCAGTGTTACTACTGGTGCTTCAGTGTTACTACTGGTGCTTCAGTGTTACTACTGCTGCTTTAGTGTTACTACTGGTGCTTCAGTGTTACTACTGGTGCTTCAGTGTTACTACTGGTGCTTTAGTGTTACTACTGGTGCTTTAGTGTTACTACTGGTGCTTCAGTGTTACTACTGGTGCTTCAGTGTTACTACTGGTGCTTTAGTGTTACTACTGGTGCTTTAGTGTTACTACTGGTGCTTCAGTGTTACTACTGGTGCTTTAGTGTTACTACTGGTGCTTCAGTGTTACTACTGGTGCTTCAGTGTTACTACTGGTGCTTCAGTGTTACTACTGGTGCTTTAGTGTTACTACTGGTGCTTTAGTGTTACTACTGGTGCTTCAGTGTTACTACTGGTGCTTTAGTGTTACTACTGGTGCTTCAGTGTTACTACTGGTGCTTCAGTGTTACTACTGATACTTCAGTGTTACTACTGATACTTCAGTGTTACTACTGATACTTCAGTGTTACTACTGGTGCTTTAGTGTTACTACTGGTGCTTCAGTGTTACTACTGGTGCTTCAGTGTTACTACTGATACTTCAGTGTTACTACTGGTGCTTTAGTGTTACTACTGGTGCTTTAGTGTTACTACTGATACTTCAGTGTTACTACTGATACTTCAGTGTTCCTACTGGTGCTTCAGTGTTCCTACTGGTGCTTCAGTGTTACTACTGGTCTTCAGTGTTACTACTGGTGCTTTAGTGTTACTATTGGTGCTTCAGTGTTGCTACTGATACTTCAGTGTTCCTACTGGTGCTTCAGTGTTCCTACTGGTGCTTCAGTGTTACTACTGGTGCTTTAGTGTTACTATTGGTGCTTCAGTGTTACTACTGGTTTTTCAGTGTTACTACTGGTGCTTTAGTGTTGTTACTTATGCTTCAGTGTTGTTACTTCTGCTTCAGTGTTGTTACTTCTGCTTCAGTGTTGTTACTTCTGCTTCAGTGTTGTTACTTCTGCTTCAGTGCTTTTTAGCGCTGATGCTGGAATGTGATTACTCATGTTTTTGCTACGGATACTGCTGCTACTAGTGCTGAAATGTTGCTAATGATCCTGGAATATTATTACCATTGATGCTGGAATGTTACCACTGATACTGGAATGCTACCACTGGTACTGGAATTTTACTACTGGTGCTGATTATTACCACTGATACTGGAGTATTTCCACTGGTGCTGGAATATTACTACTACTGTTGGAATATTACCGCTGATGCTGGAATGTTACCACTAATGCTGGAATATTACCACTAATGTTGGAAGGCTCCAAGTTTGACAGTGGGAAGCTTCAAATCTGATTTTAGTAGACTTTACAAAATTCACCTGCTCTAGTTTCTCATAGTAACATTATTATTATTGTATTTAGGGGGAAGCGCTAAGCCCGTGGGGGGCTACACAGCGCCTCGGCAGTGGAAGTCAGTCTCGATCCTAGGAAGGAGGCGGACACATCCAATTCTTTGTAGCTGAAGGCCTTCACCAGCATTAAGGAACCTCTCTTGAGGAAACTCAGGTTAACAGGGTCATTCAGGGCAAGGAGTGGTCGAGGCTCGATCATCCGTCCGCTAATAGTTAGACGGACGCACTTCTCCTGCAGCCAGCCAAGCTAAGGGGAGAATCTCACAATAACAGTAATTCCCGTGGCTGGCCAGGTTTCCCAGACGTGAATGATAGCGACAGTACTTGCCTGGTCAGGTTTATTGACGGTCCCCTAAAACCACTCTCAGGTATATATCTCAGGTGTGAAGGTGGCTGTCAAGAAGAATATGAAGGTGCAGACGGGTGAGGTCCCTCTTTATTTTTTCCTTGACTGCCTGATCCTTATATTAAGATTTTTGTGTGTAAAAGTGTTGGTAGTGTGGAGGTTTGCTTGAAGACACTCGGCAGGGTTGTCGTGTGGTAGTGTCTGTCCTGTGTGGTGCTTTCAGCAGTAGTAGCAACAGCAGCTGCAGGAGGTCAAGGGGCAGAAGAGGGAAGTGATGAGCAGGTGGAGGAGGAAATGGATTGGATGGGAAGCAGGAGGTAGAAGAGAGGGACTGGAGGAGGAGCAGAAGGTTGATGAGATACGGGCAGGTTGACCTGTGTGACCCAGACGAACGTGACCAACTTAGGTCACAGTGTAACTGAGAGAAACTTGACCAAAGTTAACTGCAGCAACAATTCAGGGCACCAGTGATTGTTGTATTAACAGTCTTACAGCCATAGTGATTGTTGTATTAACAGTCTTACAACCATAGTGATTGTTGTATTAACAGTCTTACAACCATAGTGATTGTTGTATTAACAGTCTTACAGCCATAGTGATTGTTGTATTAACAGTCTTACAGCCATAGTGATTGTTATATTAAGTCTTACAGCCATAGTGATTGTTGTATTAACAGTCTTACAACCATTGTGATTGTTGTATTAAGTCTTACAGCCATAGTGATTTTGTATCTTCATGGTGGGGGGGAAGGTGCCATGTTGCCTGTGAAGGTCTTTTGGTCCAGGGAATTGTGACCTACCCTCCTCTTCCTCGCTTCAAACCTGATTACCTCCCATTATGCTATGTACGACTCCTTCAAGTGCCAAGTACCTCACTCAGCCTATTTACCAACGCCAACCCACCGAATTCCCGTCCACCTGTTCATCTATCCACCCGTTCCACCACACTATCCACCCCACCTCTCCTCTGGTCCACCACCGCGCCACATCCTCCCCCTTTCCACCTATCCACCATCCATCACTGACAATACCACACTCAACAATGTTTTTCAGTCTTTAAAAACATTACCACGTCAGTGTAGCTGAACTCAAGACTTACTCAACTTAAATACAGAAATAAGATAGATATTCAATACCTTACCTTTGATATGCCTTTGAAGAGTTACGAGAGTTTCTGTAATGTGTTGGTCAGGCAGTCTTATTGGTGAAAATAAGATAACACATTTTGAGAAGGTATCCTAGATTTGTCTGTAAATATGTATTTAGATGCAGTCTTGTAGATGTATATCTAGATGTACTCTTTCGGAGCCTAGTTCCTAGATATTTCGTGTATCCATATGCTCATGTGCTACCATCCTCAGGGTGGAAATAAGATATACGGTGCGATGTACGGCATTTTTTTGTGAAGACGTTTCGTCCACCAGAGACGAAACGTGGTGGGTGAAACGTCTTTACAATAAAATGCCATAACCCGTATTATGCGTTATATTTACACAATGCTAGAGTACTCTTGCATGGTACTGGCGTCCACAGGATGAATGAGAGGTGCACAGTGAATTAGTCTGATACCGTGCTACCCTCCTGTGTTTATCCCTGCCACCCCTCCCTAACTGGCTACCTCCCTGCCCCCCTCCACGAGCTACCTCACTGTATCCCACCCCCTGACTGCCACCTGCCACTCACCCCTGGCTGTCTCACTGCCACCCACCCCCTGGCTGCCTCACTGCCATCCACCCTATGGCAGCCTCCCTGCCACCACCCCTGGCTGCCACCCACCCCAGGCTGCCTCCCTGCCACCCACCCCCTGGCTGCCACATGCCACCCACCCCCTGGCTGCCACCCACCCCAGGCTGCCTTCCGGCCACCCACCCCCTGGCTGCCACATGCCACCCAAACCCTGGCTGCCTCACTGCCACCTACCCCATGGCAGCCACCTGCCACCCACCCCTGGATGCCACCTGCCACCCACCCCCCTGGCTGCCACCTGCCACCCACCCCTGGCTGCCACCTGCCACCCACCCCTAGCTGCCACCTGCCACCCACCCCCTGGCTGTCACCTGCCACCCACCCCTTGGCTGCCACCTGCCACCTACCCCTGGCAGCCACCTGTCACCCACTCCCTGGCTGCCACCTATCACCCACCTCCTGACTGCCACCTGCCACCCACCCACTGGCAGCCACTTGCCACATCCCACCCACCCCTGGTTGCCAGCTGCCACCCACCCCCTGGCTGCCACCTGCCACCCACCCCTGGTTGCCAGCTGCCACCCACCCCTGGTTGCCACCTGCCACCCACCCCTGGTTGCCAGCTGCCACCCACCCCTGGCTGCCAGCTGCCACCCACCCCTGGCTGCCACCTCCCACCCACTCCCTGCTGCCACCTCCCACCCACCTCCTGGCTGCCACCTGCCACCCACCCCCCGGCTGCCACCTGCCACCCACCCCTGGTTGCCACCTGTCACCCACCCCCTGGCTGCCACCTATCACCCACCCCCTGGCTGCCACCCACCCACTGGCAGCCACTTGCCACCTCCCACCCACCCCTGGTTGCCAGCTGCCACCCACCCTCTGGCTGCCACCTGCCACCCACCCCCTGGTTGCCAGCTGCCACCCACCCCCTGGCTGCCACCTGCCACCCACCCCCTGGCTGCCACCTGCCACCCACCCCCTGGCTGCCACCTGCCACCAGTGGTTGTGGGTATCCTCCTGGTGGTCATGTTCCTCCAGGTTCCTGACACACTCCATTGATCTTGCCTCTGACACTAAGCGATGCCGCCACCGCTGCCTCCGCCGCCGCTGCCGCTGCTGCCACCGTTGTCACGACTACTGCCACCGTTGTCACCTCTGCTGCCACCGTTGTCACCACTACTGCCCCCAACACCAATACTACTACTACCGCCACCATCACAAACACAAACGACAAATAACTACCACACGCGCACACCACTACCACAACTACCCTGACCATCACTACTACCACCACCACAACTACCCTGACCACCACCACCACCACCACCACCAACACACACACATATACAACAGGCATAGTGTCTAATCGACATGTGCCTAGGACAAAATGGAAACTAACAAACACACACACACACACACACACACACACACATCACCACCACCGCCACCACAACTACCCCGACCACCACCACTACCACAACTACCCCGACCACCACCACCATCATCATTTTAGAAATTTGCCAAATTAAGTGATGGTGGGAGGCTGGTGCCTAGTTCTCCACCTCCACAAAATGCTGACTCTCCTTCCTCGTAGCTGTAAAATTTATTACGAAGGTTCCCAGATTTTTCTTGTAAAAGTTAGTTAAATTTCTGTTCGACTTCATTAAATTTCTCTCATGGGTCACAACCCCTTTTCTCCAAGAGCAGACGAATCTCTCTCTCTCTCTCTCTCTCTCTCTCTCTCTCTCTCTCTCTCTCTCTCTCTCTCTCTCTCTCTCTCTCTCTCTCTCTGGCATTTTGTTTTTATATTTGGTTTGTGTGCTTGAAATTGTATGTATTTGGTAGTGTGATATGTGCTTGGTATTGTGTTTTGTGCCTGATATTATGTGTTTGGTATTATAGTTGGTATTGTGTTTGGTATTATATGTTTGGTATTGTGTGGTATTATATTTGGCATTATGCAGAACAACCACTGTAAAAAGAATAGCGAACTTCCAAACGTTTTCGTGATTTCTCACATTATCAAGGACCTAGTACCTAGTTCTCCACCTCTCGCAGGTCCTTGATAACGTGAGAAATCAGGAAAGCGCTTGGAAGTTCACTATTCTTTTTAGAGTGGTTCTGCATATTGTAATATCACCTGTTTACTGTGATCTTATTGCATCATTTGGCATTATGTGTTTGTTATTGTGTGTTTGGTATTATGGTAATTATGCGTGAGACTGAAGGAATGAGAGATAATGGCGTGCGTGTGTGAGGTGGATGAGGATGGGGGAGGAGGAGGAGAGGGGGAACGTGTTCGTGTGAGGGGAAGAGAAGGAGGGGGAAGTTGATGGTCCTGGAGATTGATTGCGCTTCCCCTCCCTCCCCCCTCCCCCAAGGTATTGATGTCTGGGAACCACCGCAACGAGCAGGAGAAGGAAGGGGAAGAGGAGAAAGAAAAAGAAGAGGAGAAGAAGGAGGAAGAAGAGGAAGAGGAGGATAAATAGGAAGAGTAGTAGGAGGGTAAAGAGAAAAAAGAGGATAAGTTGGAGGAAAATGAGAGAAAGTAGTAGAAGCAGAGAGAAGCAAAGAGGGAGAAGGAGAAAGCTTAAGAAGAGGATTAGGAAGGTAAGCACGAAGAAGAGGAGGGGAAGGAGGAGGAAGAGGAAAGGGAGATAGATGAAAGAGAGAGATTATTATAGCTGAAGGGGAAATTAGGGATTGAAAAGCTTGGTGAAATAGGAACAGGAGCAGGTTGAGAATGAGAGAAGAAAGGAAGATGAGAAAGAATAGAGAAATAAGAAGGTAGAAGATATAGAGGAGGAAGAAAGGAAAAAAAAGAAGGCATCTCTTATCCAAAGGTAGAGTTAGAGAGAGAGAGGCAGCAGAAGACATGAGAGAGAGAAGCAAGAAAGTCACTACCCCCTACCCCCGTAGCCGGGTCCCAGACCAGGACTCCTGGTTGATGGTCTGATCAACCAGACTGTTGGTGCCAGCAGCCCTCAGTTCAGCGTATGCACCACAGCCCGGCTGATCAGGAACTGACTTGAAGAACTTGTCAAGTTTCCTCTTGAAGACAGTCAGCTGTCTGCTAGTAATTATTATTATTATATGTTGTTGGTGTTATTACTATTATATGTTGTTGGTGTTATTACTATTATATGTTGTTGGTGTTATTATTATTATATGTTGTTGGTGTTATTACTATTATATGTTGTTGGTGTTATTACTATTATATGTTGTTGGTGTTATTATTATTAATAGATTGATATTATTACTGTTATTTTATTATTATTATTACTAGATTATTATTATTACTATTATATTATTATTATTAATATTATTATTATTCATGAGGAAACGCTTAACCCGTAAGGGGTCACAGCACAATATTTCTCTGACAACATTCAGATGGCGTGCAGCTGAGATGTTGGGTATTGATCGTGCAAGATTTGTAGTGTATTGGTCGAGTTGAGCTACAGGGGTCGAGCCCTGGCTCCCGCCCCTTTCTCATGCCCTTCAGTAGAGAGGATTTAGGCTTGCGTGCGTGCGTGCATGCGTGCGTGTTGGTGTTCACGTGCGTGTAGGGTAACAATTAAGGCCCCTCAGCCTTCATTAATTTCCCCGGCTTGATTGTCTACTGGTGTCCAGGAAGTTGTCCTCCTGAGGGAGACTGCTGTACACCTGCTGCTGCTGTTGGTCTCTAGTGCTGTTGCTGCTCCTGCTTCTGCTGTTGGTCTCTAGTGTTGTTGCTGCTCCTGCTTCTGCAGTTGGTCTGTAGTGCTGCTGCTGCCTCTACTGCAGCTGCTGCTGTGTCTGCTGCTGCTACTGCTTTTGGTGCTACTTTTGGTGGTGGTGGTGGTGCTGTTGGTACTACCTTAGGTGCTGCTGCTGCTGCTGCTGCTATTGGTTCTGCCTCTGTCACTGCTGCTGTTACTCCTGCTGCTGTTACTGCTGCCTCTAGTGCTGCTTCTGTTGTTTTTCCTTCACACCTCTGCTCTTACCTTCTTCCTGAGACATCTCTTCCAGTTATTGACACCTTCCTGTCACCACCGTCTGGGAAGGGAGAAACAGAAAGCAAACCTTCATTACGTCTCTCTCTCTCTCTCTCTCTCTCTCTCTCTAAAGATAACTCTACCAGGTCAATAAATAAAGATCTGATCAACACAAAGTGTATGTCATACCTTTCTTGATAGATATTTGGCGAGCATCGTTGTCCCCGCCTCGATTGTGTTCAGTGGGGCGTTCAGGGAATGACAAGGCACATCACAAGGGCACTCCCTGTTCAGGGAAGCACCTGGCCAGGCACTGAAGGTGCAGGAGATCGCACGGTGGTGGGAGGTTTGTGGGGGATATCGTAGGTAAAGGCATTTCATGAAAGGATACATCAGCAGTGTGCTGTTACACTTTTGTGTATGATAGTTACACATAAGGAATAGAAGCTGGCTATGTTTACCTCGTCAAATTACATCCCTAGGACTCAGGCGGGAGAGATACATTATTATATACACTTGGAAAATCCTAGAGGGATTAGTACCAAACTTGCACATGAAAATCACTCCCTACGAAAGCAGAAGACTCGGCAGACGATGCAACATTCCCCCAATGAAAAGCAGGGGTGCCACTAGCAGGTTAAGAGACAAAACAATAAGTGTCAGGGGCCCAAGACTGTTCAAGTGCCTCCCAGCATACATAAGGGGGATTACCAATAGACCCCTGGCTGTCTTCAAGCAGGCACTGGACAGGCACCTAAAGTCGGTACCTGACCAGCCAGGCTGTGGTTCGTACGTTGGACTGCGTGCGGCCAGCAGTAACAGCCTGGTTGATCAGGCCCTGATCCACCATGAGGCCTGGTCACAGACTGGGCCGCGGGGGCGTTGACCCCCGGAACTCCAGGTAAACACAGGATGAGTTTCCCTGTTATATTAAATCACACAGGATGGGTTTCCCTGTCATATTAAATCACACAGGATGGGTTTCCCTGTCATATTAAATCACACAGGATGGGTTTCCCTGTTATATTAAATCACACAGGATGGGTTTCCCTGTCATATTAAATCACACAGGATGGGTTTCCCTGTCATATTAAATCACACAGGATGGGTTTCCCTGTCATATTAAATCACACAGGATGGGTTTCCCTGTCATATTAAATCACACAGGATGGGTTTCCCTGTTATATTCCATCACACGAGAAACTTTGCATAACAAGCCTTTATTGCGGCTATGTTTCGCTCAAACAGCGAAATGTCACCACGGAGGAGAGGTCACCACGGAGGAGAGGTCACCATGGAGGGGTCCTCACAGTAGATAATGAAGTGTTGCATGACACAGGTCACTTGTGGTCATGATTTTTCAATATTGACTACTATTATCCCATTACAAGTAATATTGATGAATGTCATTCACGTCAGCGAGGGCTGCGTAATTTACTGCTGTTTTTCACGTATTTTTTTCATAATAATAATAATCCATAATTCACTTGTTTATTGTTATGCAAGTCCTGTGGCCAATTCATTTTTCATAATAAAACTGTGTTTATTATTTATTTGGGCTGGTACGCGGGGCAGAATTTTACTATTTTTGTTTGAGGCGATAAATCTTGATTATATATGTGTTTCTACTCAATATGTCGTCAGTGCTGTGATTTATGTGTATCTTATAGTGAAACTGTGCAGGAAAAACACATCAAACAGCTCTGAAAAGTTGATATGGACAGTAAAACACATGTTACCAGCCACTGGTGTACCAGTGGTGGGCAGCAGTGTCAGGAAGAACCACTGGTGTACCAGTGATGGGCAGCACTGATTAAGAACCAGTGGTGGACAGCAGTGTCAGGAAGAACCACTGGTGTACCAGTGGTGGGTAGCACTGATTAAGAACCAGTGGTGGGCAGCAGTGTCAGGAAGAACCACTGGTGTACCAGTGGTGGGCAGCAGTGTCAGGAAGAACCACTGGTGTACCAGTGGTGGGCAGCAGTGTCAGGAAGAACCACTGGTGTACCAGTGGTGGGCAGCAGTGTCAGGAAGAACCACTGGTGTACCAGTGGTGGGCAGCAGTGTCAGGAAGAACCACTGGTGTACCAGTGGTGGGCAGCAGTGTCAGGAAGAACCACTGGTGTACCAGTGGTGGGCAGCAGTGTCAGGAAGAACCACTGGTGTACCAGTGATGGGCAGCAGTGTCAGGAAGAACCACTGGTGTACCAGTGATGGGTAGCAGTGATTAAGAATCACTGGTGTACCAGTGGTGGGTAGAAGTGATGATAATTTTAATGACTGATGATAATGAGTTTGACGATAATGGCGATCATGACGATGATGATGATAGTAATGATTGTGTCAGTGAATATGACATTATTGATGATTATAATAATATGATAATCATAATGATGTTTATGATAATTTTTATATTTCCTTCATTTTTTTCTGTCATTTTTCTTTCTTATCAGTGCTTCCTTATTTCTCTGTTGCTTTCTTTGTCAGTGTCTTTGACACACTGCAGCATGTAAAACTATTTGAAGTGTTTTAGTCAGTCCATAACTCGAAACAGCAAAATGAAACTACGTGGTAGAAGATACAACACAAACGTATGCAATTTTTTTTTTTCAAACATAATTACAGCAGAATGGAATATACTTCCTGTTGTGATCGTGAAGACAGTCATTTGAGAACCAGCTGGATTCCTTTCATTAATTTTCTCTCAACATTGCAAGCATTCCTTTCTTTCATTCATTCTTCGTCTTCCTTCCATCTTCCTCTATTCCATCATTTCTTGCATCCATCCGTGCACCATTCTGCGCCTTCTTCCTTTCTTATCTCCCTTCTTTCCTTCGTTCAAGGAGCCCTTGAGGTGTCTTCCAAGTTCAAATATTTTACAGCACTCACTTGGGAACATAAATCTAGAGGTCTGAATGTCTTCACTGTGTTTGTTCATGTTCATTTGTCTTGTTCTTGTTTTTTTTAAGGGAATGTTACTGAGAGAGAGAGAGAGAGAGAGAGAGAGAGAGAGAGAGAGAGAGAGGTTGATAGAGAGAGAGAGAGAGAAATATTTGCACCTACTATCTTCCCATCCGTCCACCACCCACCTATTCAAAACAACTACCCATATTTACCACTCATCCCCCTCCTCTCAAACACCTTCCACCTCCTTCCTACTTACACACACACACACTCGACCCCTGCAACCACAACTAGGTGAGTACAACTAGGTGAGTACACACACACACACACACACACACACACACACACAGTGTCCCTGTTCGCAGATGATGTGAAGTTGATGAGAAGAATTCAATCGGACGAGGACCAGGCAGAATTACAAAGGGATCTGGAGAGGCTGCAGGCCTGCTCCAGCAACTGGCTCCTGGAGTTCAACCCCACCAAATGCAAAGTCATGAAGATTGGGGAAGGGCAAAGAAGAGCGCAGACGGAGTACACTCTAGGGGGACAGAGACTACAAACCTGACTCAAGGAAAAGGATCTTGGGGTGAGTATAACACCGGGCACATCTCCGGAGGCGCACATCAACCAAATAACTGCTGCAGCATACGGGCGCCTAGCAAACATGAAAACAGCATTCCGACATCTTAATAAGGACTCGTTGAGGACCCTGTACACTGTGTACGTTAGGCCCATATTGCAGTATGCAGCACCAGTTTGGAACCCACACCTAGCCAAGCATGTAAGGAAGCTAGAGAAAGTGCAAAGGTTTGCAACAAGACTAGTCCCGGAGCTAAGGGGTATGTTCTATGAGGAGAGGTTAAGGGAGATCGACCTGACGACACTGGAAGACAGGAGAGATAGGGGGGGATATGATAACGACTTATAAATTAATGAGAGAAATCGACAAGGTGGACAGAGACAGAATGTTCCAGAGATGGGACACAGCAACAAGGGGACACAGTTGGAAGTTGAAGACTCAGATGAATCACAGGGATGTTAGGAAGTATTTCTTCAGTCAGAGTTGTCAGGGAGTGGCATTGGAAGTGAATAGTCTGGGAAGTGGTGTAGTAGAGGCAGGATCCATACATAGCTTTAAGAAGAGGTATGAAAAAGCTCATGGAGCAGGAAGAGTGACCTAGTAGCGGCCAGTGAAGAGACGGGGCCAGGAGCTGTGGCTTGACCCCTGCAACCACAATTAGGTGAGTACATCGGGCATCATCCACCCACCCATCAGCCGCCCACACCACCCACCAACAGTTTTTCCACTATTCACCCACCCATCCACACCATCCAACTCCACTTATTGCTCACACCTACCCACATCGAACACCCACATGTATCCATTACCAACCCACCCAAGTCCACCACTTATATCCACTCACCAACACCCAAGTCTTTCTCCCCCTCTCCAACACCCAAATCTTTCTCCCCCTCTCCAACACCCAAGTCTTTCTCCCCCTCTCCAACACCCAAGTCTTTCTCCCCCCCTCAACACCCAAGTCTTTCTCCCCCCCTCTCCAACACCCAAGTCTTTCTCCCCCCCTCTCCAACACACAAACACACGTTGCTCAGCACTACGCTTGGAAGAGTGCAGAAGTAAGCTCATTGATTTTCTGTTATATTCTGTCAAGCTGCCGGAACTGTCAGGAGGTCTGATCACTTCCCTCGCTGGGGATTACTGGGGAGGATCCATAGGGGAAGCAGGGGAGAGGCATGGGGAATGGCTGCGAAAGGGGCGGGGAGACTGTAGGAGGCTGGTGATTGTGATGGGATGGAGGGGTGGTAGTGATTGTAGTGGTGATGGTGGTGACAGTGGTATAGGGGAGTGGTGGTGGTTTTAGTGTTGTTTGTAATGGTGATACTGTTAATCATGGATGTGATAATGGTGCTAGTGGAGGCGATGGTGGTGATAGTAGTGGCGATGGTGGTGGGGAAGGGAGAGTAGAGCGGGGAGGAATCGCCACAGATACTTGGAATGTACTTAATTACTTTGAGTAACTGTAACGTTAAAGAAATAACTAGTCTGTGTGTGCGTGTTTTTGTGTGTGTGTGAGCGTATATATATATATATATATATAATATATATATATATATATATATATATATATATATATATATATATATATATATATATATATATATCTTAGATTTTAAAGTTCTTAAGTAGAGAAGGTATATCAAGAAAGTTTTCATGGTAAGGGACAACCAACATATTTTTAATTGAATAAGATTGTTTTTTTTTTTTTGTAAAAAGCTTTATCAATTAAATGTTTTGGGTATTTTAGATCATTTGCTATTTCATATATCATATACAGATTTCTTCATATGTAAACTAAATTCGCAAAGTTCCCAAAAACATTGATGAGAATACAAAGTTCAACTCGATCATGATGTGAAGAATAATAGTGCGCATAAAAACTTTCTTGATATTCCTTCTCTACTTAAGAATTTTAATATTAAAGTTATATTTAAAAATCTTGATACAGTAAAAAACTTTTGATTAAAAATTCCCCCCAAAATGCTGACGGCTGTCTACAAGATTCCATGTAAAAAATGTGATAGTTTATTACGGTCAAACTGGGAAAAGTCTTGAACTAAGAGTACAACAACATAAATATAGCATTAGAATTGTGTTGCGTGGGTCTTGAGAGAGATATATAGGAGGTCAAAGATACTCCTTGTTGGATGGTTACGGTATATTTACAGTAAGTGAAGGAGAGTCCAGCCACACCGTCTGTCTCGCTCGTAGGTCTAACGCTAGTGAGCCAGTCCGCCTATGTGAGGCTGTGCACATGCGCTGAGCCTCTGACGTCAGCGGGTACCGTGACGTCACACGAAAAGGGACCAGCTGTATAAGTGGGATGAATGCTGGATGCTGGTACACTACACAAGTGTACATATGATACTGATACGACAGCTCGGCCATGTTATCGTATGACATCTTGGCATACTATACGACTCTATAGGCTGAACAGACAGGTGGTACTGGGTGAATCTATACAATAGCAAACACATTATAACTTTGAACTGATCAAGATTAATCTTACTCTCGCACTTCTTAAGTTAATGGTACATAAGAGAAATTTAATAGATCTAGATATAACGGATTACATAAATTACAATTTGCAAATTTGATCGATCAATGGATGTGTATTCATGCACTCTTCGGCTTCTGAGGAAGAATAAATATTTACAGGGAAGAAGTTTTAACAGGAAAGATAAACTCGGCTAACACGGGTTATACTGTTAAAACTCAGAACTCAGAGAGAACTTGAACACACAAACATCTTGCTAGATACTGGAAATCTAATAACAAAACACACAGTCAATAATTCGGTTCTAAACTGGATTTTCTATTTTTCTATCTTTAGCTCACAACTTATGATCACTTTCCTACTGGAGGAATGAACAGACTCGGTTTTGATTAACTTATAATCACTTTCCTACTGGAGGAATGAACAGACACGGTGGAGTGGATGGATCTCTCCCCGGTTGAAATAGTTAGCTCAAAGACACAAAGTATGAGCAAAGGAGAACGGCTCTCACTATCTCTTACTGCAGGTAAGAATTACTCGACACACGACACTTTACTCTGCAAAGGCTGTAAGAGATTCTAACAATCCAATTGATTTTAAAAAGGCCAAGAAAGTTGTATGAAGCAGGTCCATGGTTCAGAGAAATATAATAGAATCAAGCTTTCTAAAAAAATATTTTGAAATTAATATAAATATTAGTTTAGGATTATATAAATTAGATACATTTATAATTAATAAAATTTGTGAAGACTTTAAGATATGTTCGACAAATTAAAATCATAAAACTTGGGTAGAATATAAGCTATATTTGACAGGTTCTTGACCATCTCAGCTGCATCATCATAAAGGGACGGGTGAGGTGTTGTATGTTGACCGCGAGGTATAATCTCGCCTCTATATGCCTTCTGCTGATATTTTATTTTTACAGTTCCTGTGACAAATCACAAAAACGCTTGGAAGTTCACAATTTTTTTTACAGTGGTTGTTCTGCATATTGTGATATCACCTGTTTACTGTGATCTTATTGTGTATATATATATATATATATATATATATATATATATATATATATATATATATAATGCATACAGACACACACGATACGATAAAGCTCACGGAGCTGAGAGAGTTGACCTAGTAACGACCAGTGAAAAGGCGGACCAGGAGCTGTGAATCGACCCCTGCAACAACAAATAGGTGAACACACACACGAGTATGAAACATTTATCAGAAAATGTTGTATATTATGCTATACATTTTGTATAAATGTACCAGCGCAGGTATTTACATTTTTAATTAGCTCACTTTTACCTTAAATTTAATTATGGGTTTGTGATATTACTTTGTGAAGGGATAGTTATAATGCTTTGTGTAGCGCTGTGTAAATGAGTTTGTTCCCATTGTATTTTACAGCTCGTTCTCTATGATAAACAATTAAAGAATTATTACTCTTTCAAGATATATATATATATATATATATATATATATATATATATATATATATATAAACTATGATATTACATTAGTAAGTAGAGAAGGAAAGTGCACACGAGAAATTAGCAGTAAAGGAAGTTTAGCAGTAACACATCATAATGATCTATGGTTGAAGAAGCAGTGCTGTAGGTCAGTGACTCGTTAGTGACTCATCCCTCAGGCTGCTCTACCCATCACAGCTCCTGCCAGCCGAGTCACTGCACCCATCCTTTCCAAATGTGATATTTACTTAAATTTATCAAATTCATAAGAAAAGTGACATTTCATAGAAATTACGAATTCTTTGAATTTAGTTTTTTTTTTCCCCTGGTCAATTATCTTCGAATTTTTTATTTTTCAAATTTAAGAAGAAACATAATAGAGACTCAATGGTAAACAATAACGAGAGGTTGATAATAAGACACATATGCAACACTTAGGTATCTTTATTGCCACAACTTTTCGCTTGCATAATAGGCTTTTTCACGGAAATATAGGCGATTGCATCACTGGCGACAGTAGAAGTAGTTTTGAGGCGATCATCCCGTCACTGTCAGTAGGAGGGGAGTCAGTCCCTCAGGCTTGAGGGACTGGGGAGTCAGTCCCTCAGGCTTGAGGGACTAAAGACAAATGCTTAATGTAGTTGAGATCGAGCAAAAATCCACGAACTGTAATGCGTCTAAAAACGTACGCGTCTTATTTGTAGATGTTAAGTGCTCAATCCTCCCGCTTCATACCTCTTAAATTATGATACATATTGGTGGTCAAGCACTAAACCCGTAGGGGTCATGTACGGCCAGTGAGGTGAACATGTTTCAATCCGAGGAAGTGGAAGGATAGTTCTTCTGTGTATCAAGATCGCATCACCAGTAGCAAGAATAATATGTCTTGCAAGACAGAGTGGAACCCTGTCTATCAACTCTTCATCTGTGATGACTGTCTTGCAAGACAGACGGGAACCCTGTCTTATCAGCCCTCCAACTGTCTTGCAAGACAGACGGGAACCCTGTCTATCAACCCTTCAACTATGATCACTGTCTTGCACGATAGAGAAGCCCTGTTTCACCCTTCGGTTGTGAAGACTGTCTTGCAAGATAGACTAAAGCCCTGACTCTGAGTCCTTCAGCTGTGATCACTGTCGTGCAAGACAGACTGGAGTCCTGTCTATCAACCCTTCACTGTGATCACTGTCTTGCCAGAGACTAGAGATGAAGAGAGCCCCAGCACGCCAGTGGAGAAAGCAACACTGTTCGTAAGGACGGCTGTCTCTTAACAGCGCAGGCGGGGGTAGACCTTATCTCCAGGCGATGTTTAGCACTGTTTGGAGTGGGGCGGGCGAAATGATCCAGCAAAGCGGTTAAGATCAGCTGTGGAGGGTTTCCCCGGCCAGGGATTACATACAAAGGGCATTGTCGGAGGGCTTCAACGCTGTTAAACCTATTACTAGATAAGTGGGGTGCTAGGGAGCAGTATTTAATGGGGGTATTCTCGCAAAGAGTAACTTAAGCAAGGGGTATTTATTCAGAGTATTTGAGGAATTATTATGTAGAAGAATTGATATATAGAGAAGAATTATTTAGGAGAGGGGTTTTTAAGGAAAATTAAAGGTATTTAGGGAAAAAGTTATAACAACCTGTCGGTATTTTATACCATTGAATTTGATGAATTATTATTTAGAAAAAATTATATATACCGGATATTTAATAATAGAGGTATTTAGGGAAAGAGGTTTTAAAAAAAAAGGCATTTAGGGAAAACATTATATTACTGGAAGGGTATTTGCTGAATATTTGTTGGCATAATTATTTAGAATTGGTGTTTAAAGAAGTTGTTTAAGGAAAGAATTTTTTTTTAGGTAAAACAGGGGTATATAAGAAAAGAATTATTTAGGCGAAGGATATTTAAGAAAAGGTTAGGAAGTGTTAAGTGAAGAATACTTAAGTTGTATATTATGGGATGTAAACAACGTGATCTTCTCAATAACCAAGATTTAGAATGTGACGTCAAGCACTGCTACTTTGTTTACCCCAGACCCATCCTGGGTCTAGCGCTTCCCCAATTACTACTACTACTACTATTATTACTACTATTACTACTATTATTACTACTACTACTACTACTACTACTATTATTACTCCTATTACTACTACTGCTACTACACTTCCTATTACTGTTACTACTACTAGTCTACTGTTTCTACTGCTGCTGTTACTATTTCTATTTTTGTTGCTACTATTATTACTGCTATTACTATTACTACTACTACTATTATTACAACTACTGTTGTTACTACCACTAATAATATTATTAGCTACTTTTTACTACTACTAAATATAATAATTTCTTAAATTTTCATCTACTTTTAAGGCGCCTCCATAAGCAGTGAAAATATTTGATTATGTTTTTGTGGTCCGAATAAATATTAATAAAATAGCATCTTTCTGAGTTCAGTTTTCTGGTTGAGGTTGAGTTGGGGTCGCCGCCCCCTGCGCCTCAACCCTACAAAATTGTGTATTTCCATTTTTCTTACACAAAAACCAATGAAACTTTTTTCTTTGTCGTGATAGGGGGAGGATTTTTATTCCTGTACACTGCCTTTTTCTTGTCTGTTTTAATTATATTTATATGCAAGTTATTTGTATGCTGTCAGTCTAATATATATATATATATATATATATATATATATATATATATATATATATATATATATATATATATATATATATATATATATATATATATATATATTCATACAAAAGAATAACTAAGCAGAAAAACGGGAAGCGTAAGAGTCGACACATTATAATCGGACACAGTGAAAAAAAACTGTTACTGAGGGCAAAGTACAAAATTCTATTTTACATCCTCGTATCCGACACAGAGACAAATCACTGAACTGTATCATTCTTTATTGCCGATACTACAATTTTTATGAGTGGCATACATTTAGGACACAGCAAATATCCGGAGTGATATAAACCAGATCTTGCAGTGGGCCTTTGAAAACAATACGATGTTCATCGAGGACATATTTCAGTTATTATGCTATCGGTAAATTAAAAAAAATAAACATTGGAGCAAAGTTTAAAACAAAATTAAATCACTTAATGGAGCGGAAGTTTAATACTAGAAACTTAGGAATGATAATGTCAGAAGGTCTCAGATTCAAGGATCATAACAGTGTCACTATTACAGCCACAAGAAAAACTATATGCTCTAAGGTTGGATAACTAGAACCTTCAAAACAATAGATACCAAGCCAATGACAGTACTGTTTAAGCAATTTATTTCTTCTATACTGGAATATTGCAGTACACTAAGATCCTACCTATATATAAGGCAGGCGAAATTTCTGATCTGGGGAATGTACAGAGACCCACCACTGCTCGTATAAACTCAAGAAAGCACCTAAATTACTGGGGACGTCTGAAATCAATTCAACGTATTCGAGAAGCATACATCATAATATACACAAAGAAAATACTGGAGGAAATGATCCCAATCTGCACACCGAAAAGAGAGGCTCGGCAGAGCTTCATGAAGTGTAAAGTGATTAAAGAGTTTTCAACTCTACTATTTATCAATGATATACAATGCCGATAAGTTTATGAATTAGACAGATGTGCAACATCTGGGTATCTTTATTTTGTAGACGTTTCACCAAGCAGTGGCTTTATTAATACAATACAGGGACAAACTGTAGACTGTAGAATAAGAGGTAATCAGTCCCTCAGCTTGGTGTTGAACACAGTCTTGATGATTCATCAAGACTACTGTGTTCAACACCTACTCTAGCTGAGAGACTAATTACCTAATCATCTGTCTTCTGTATTATGTGAGGCGGGGGGACTGATTACCTCGTGTTCTACAGTCTTCCGTTTATGTCCCTGTTGGTGAATCGTCTACAAAATAAGGATACCCAGACGTTGCGTGTGTGTCAAATTCAACATTGTGTTATCATGCATAAGGAGAAATGCCAACAGACCCCTGGCTGTCTTGAAGAGGGTATTTGAGAACCAGTTGTATCTGGGTAGTTATTATGTAGTTGTATTTAGGTAGTTTAGGAGTAGATACCATGAGAGTGGAGTGGACATTTTAACCTATTTTTCACATTTGTACGTAGAGTTGATATATAAATTAGCTGTGTCTCCTCACACTTCACTCTGGCGAGGAGGAGACGAGTGACATAAGAACACCCTCCACCCATTTCCTCCCACCCATTTCCACTCACATATTTCCTCTCACCCATTTCCCGTCACCCATTTCCTGCCTCCCCTTTCCTCTCTCCCCTTTCCTCTCACCCCTTTCCTCTCACCCCTTTCCCCCTCTCCCTCACTTCCCCCTCTCCCTCACTTCCCTTTAACAACGTCCCATCACCCACTTCCCCCTCGACATGGTTTTCATTAACCTTTTCCAAACCGTCAGTGAAATGCCCGTCCTCTTTATGGGGGTCGAGTCGACATTATTCTGGCCCCACTCTGCCTACTGCAACCTCACCACTCTGCCTAATGCAACCTCACCACTCTGCCTACTGCAACCTCACCACTCTGCCTAATGCAACCTCACCACTACACCTACCTCAACCTCACCACTATACCTACCTCAACCTCACCACTACACCTACCTCAACCTCACCACTACACCTACCTCAACCTCATCACTCTGCATACTGCAACCTCACCACTACACCTACCTCAACCTCATCACTCTGCCTAATGCAACCTCACCACTATACCTACCTCAACCTCACCACTACACCTACCTCAACCTCACCACTACACCTACCTCAACCTCACCACTACACCTACCTCAACCTCACCACTACTACCTCAACCTCACCACTACACCTACCTCAACCTCATCACTCTGCATACTGCAACCTCACCACTACACCTACTACAACCTCACCACTACACCTCCCTCAACCTCACCACTACACCTACTTCAGCCTCACCACTACACCTACCTCAACCTCACCACTACACCTACCTCAACCTCACCACTACACCTACCTCAACCTCACCACTACACCTACTTCAGCCTCACCACTACAACTACCTCAACCTCACCACTACACCTACTTCAGCCTCACCACTACACCTACTTCAACCTCACCACTACACCTACTTCAACCTCACCACTACACCTACCTCAACCTCACTACTACAACTACCTCAACCTCACTACTACACTTACCTCAACCTCACTACTACACCTACCTCAACCTCACTACTACACCTACCTCAACCTCACTACAACACCTACCTCAACCTCAGTACTACACCTACCTCAACCTCACCACTACACCTACCTCAACCTCACCACTACACCTACCTCAACCTCACCACTACACCTACCTCAACCTCACCACTACACCTACTTCAGCCTCACCACTACAACTACCTCAACCTCACCACTACACCTACTTCAGCCTCACCACTACACCTACTTCAACCTCACCACAACACCTACTTCAACCTCACCACTACACCTACCTCAACCTCACTACTACAACTACCTCAACCTCACTACAACACCTACCTCAACCTCAGTACTACACCTACTTCAACCTCGACATTACATATTTCAACCTCAACACTACCCACTTCAATTCACCTCCACGCCTACTACCTCCTACCACCACATCCACACTCGCTTCAACTCACTACACCCACCATAACCCACCACATTCATTATAACCCACTACACTCACCATAACCCACCACACTCATAACCCACCACACTCACCATAACCCACCACACCCACCATAACCCACCACACCCACCATAACCCACCACATTCATTATAACCCACTACACTCACCATAACCCACCACACTTATAACCCACTACACTCACCATAACCCACCACACTTATAACCCACTACACTCATCATAACCCACCACACTCATAACCTACCACACTCATCATAACCCACCACACTCGCTATAACCCACCACACTCATCATAACCCACCACACTCGCCATAACCCACCACACTCATCATAACCCACCACACTCGCCATAACCCACCACACTCATAACCCACCACACTCACCATAACCCACCACACTCATCATAACACATCATAACCCACCACACCCACTTCACATTAGTAGGTTGAGTAGTGAAACGTGAGGGAAGAAAGCCATAGATTCGTACAGTGGATTAAGATTTAAACTAGGAGGAGGAGGAGGAGGAGGGAACTGGAAGAGGAGGAGGAGGAGGAGGAGGAGGAGGGAACTAGAAGAGGAGGGAAAGGTGGAGGACAAGAGGAAAACAAGGTGGACGAGGAGAAAGAGCAGATCTTTTTGTAAAAGTAAGAGGGGGAAGAAATCTACGTAATAAGTGAAAGATATAAAGAAAGAAGAGGACTAGGAGAACGAGCACGAAGAAGAGGAGCACAAGGACATGTAAGATTAGAAGTACAAGGAAGAGGACAAAGTGAAGGAGGAGGAACACAAGATGAAGGAGGAACACAAGATGAAGGAGGAACACAAGATGAAGGAGGGACACAAGATGAAGGAGGAACACAAGATGAAGGAGGAACACAAGATGAAGGAGGAACACAAGATGAAGGAGGAACACAAGATGAAGGAGGAACACAAGATGAAGGAGGAACACAAGATGAAGGAGGAACACAAGATGAAGGAGGAACACAAGGTGAAGGAGGAACACAAGGTGAAGGAGGAACACAAGATGAAGGAGGAACACAAGGTGAAGGAGGAACACAAGGTGAAGGATGGACACAAGGTGAAGGAGGGACACAAGATAAAGGAGGGACACAAGGTGAAGGAGGAACACAAGGTGAAGGAGGAACACAAGATGAAGGAGGGACACAAGATGAAGGAGGAACACAAGATGAAGGAGGGACACAAGGTGAAGGAGGAACACAAGGTGAAGGAGGAACACAAGATGAAGGAGGAACACAAGGTGAAGGAGGGACACAAGATGAAGGAGGAACACAAGGTGAAGGAGGGACACAAGATGAAGGAGGGACACAAGGTGAAGGAGGAACACAAGGTGAAGGAGGAACACAAGGTGAAGGAGGAACACAAGGTGAAGGAGGAACACAAGGTGAAGGAGGAACACAAGGTGAAGGAGGGACACAAGATGAAGGAGGGACACAAGGTGAAGGAGGAACACAAGGTGAAGGAGGAACACAAGATGAAGGAGGAACACAAGATGAAGGAGGAACACAAGATGAAGGAGGAACACAAGGTGAAGGAGGAACACAAGATGAAGGAGGAACACAAGGTGAAGGAGGAACACAAAATGAAGGAGGGACACAAGATGAAGGAGGAACACAAGGTGAAGGAGGAACACAAGGTGAAGGAGGAACACAAGATGAAGGAGGAACACAAGGTGAAGGAGGGACACAAGATGAAGGAGGGACACAAGATGAAGGAGGAACACAAGGTGAAGGAGGGACACAAGATGAAGGAGGGACACAAGATGAAGGAGGAACACAAAATGAAGGAGAAACACAAGGACTTGATGTGTCATACTATTGTGTTCACTTGATGTGCTGTATATATATATATGTGTGTGTGTGTGTGTGTGTGTGTGAGCTGTTTGGAGAGTTGTATCTCATCCATCACAGTCTGGTTGATCTGGCACTCTCTGTGCGAAGTGATAAAGTTTCTTGGAAATGTTTTCATTTATTACGGCAACATTTGATATCTGCTGGTAACAGGTTGAAGAGTCTTGGACCACGCATGTTGACGCAGTGTTATTATGTCCACGGTGCTTTTCATTGGATTTATTTTTCACTCCCTCTCGTGTCTCACTCCAGTAAGTTGTTGTGGTCGTCTGTAGACCTGGACGAGTAGGACAGCTCTTTGATGAGTAAGGATGACATTTCCCTCGTGGCTAACATTGACGATCCCCCTGGCGACCAAGGACGACCTCCCCTCCCCCATGGCGACCAAGGACGACCTCCCCTCTCCCTGACAACCAAGGACGACCTCCCCTTCATGGCGACCAAGGACGACATTCCCTTCCCTCCTGGCGACCAATTACGACCTCCCTCCCCCATGGCGACCAAGGACGACCTCCCCTCCCCCATGGCGACCAAGGACGACATTCCCTTCCCTCTTGGCGACCAAGGACGACCTCCCGAGGCAACATACACGACAGGCTGGCAGCCGAGTTACGACTTGTGATTAACTCGCTTGGGGATATGGCGGCCGCCCTGAGTAATGAAATGGACCCGGTACACCAATTAGGCAATCTTGGCGATTAATCCTCTACCCCTCAACCACCGAGGAGGAGGTGGAGATGAGGTGGAGGAAGAGGTGAAGTAGAGGAAGAGGTGAAGTGGAGGGAGAGGTGAAGTGGAACAAGAGGTGGGTAAGTATTTGGTAATGGTGGATGTAGAAGTGAAAGTGAGGAGATGGGTGAGAAATGGAGAAAGAATAAAGAGTAAGAGGTGGAACAGGGGCAGGTAATAAGGTGAGAAGAATGTGGTGGGGATAATCAGGTAAGAGAGAGAGAGAGAGAGAGAGAGGAAAGGGAGGAGGAGAGGCAAGAGAGACACAGGTTTAAGAAGGAAGGAAAAACCTGTAACGGCGAGGATCAATGAAGATTAAGGCGAAGAGGAAGGAAATTGGAGACAGGAGGAGCGAAACGAGAAGGAAGAGGGAATGGGAAGGAAAAAAGAATGAGGAGATAAGGGAGATGGAAGGAAGGAATGGGAGGGACAAAAGAATGAGGAAATAAGGAAGATGGAATGAGGAATGAAAGGGAAGGACAAGAGAATGAGGAGATAAGATGGAAAGGGGAGGATGAGAAACATGAAAGACAGTGAAAGGGATGATGAGGAAAATGGATAGAAAAGAAGGGGTGAGGAGGCAGATAGAACGAGGAAGACATTAGAGGATAAGGAGGAGGATTTAACGAGGAAGGTAAAAAGAGGAGATAGGAAGACAAAAGGAGACTTAAGATGAAGGTGATGATAATGAGAAGAATATAAAAGGAGAAAGGAAGAAGATGGAAGAACAAGTTGAGGACGGAAAGAGGAGATGAAGAGAAACAATATAACATATAGGAAGATAAGTTAACGTGGAAGAGAAGGGTAAGATAACGTGGAAGAGAAGGGTAAGATAACGTGGAAGATAATGAGATAACGTGAAGGAGAATAAGGTAGAAGAGAGTAAAACAACGTAGGAGAATATAAGGTAACTTTGAAAAAGGTGACGTGACAGTAAGGTTTCGTGAGAGTAAAGTGACGTGAGAGTAAGATGACGAGAGTTAGATGACGTGAGAGTAAGATGACGAGAGTTAGATGACGTGAGAGTAAGATGACGTGAAAGTAAGGTGACGTGAGAGTAAGATGACGTGAAAGTAAGGTGACGTGAGAGTAAGATGACGTGAAAGTAAGGTGACGTGAGAGTAAGGTAACGTGAGAGAAGATGACGTGAGAGTAAGATGACGTGAAAGTAAGGTGACGTGAGAGTAAGATAACGTGAGAGTAAGGTGACGTGAGAGTAAGATAACGTGAGAGTAAGGTAACGTGAGAGTAAGATGACGTGAGAGTAAGATAACGTGAGAATAAGATAACGTGAGAGTAAGGTGACGTGAAAGTAAGGTGACGTGAAAGTAAGGTGACGTGAGAGTAAGGTAACGTGAGAGTAAGGTAACGTGAGAGTAAGATAACATGAGAGTAAGATGACGTGAGAGTAAGGTAACGTGAGAGTAAGATAACGTGAGAGTAAGATGACGTGAGAGTAAGGTGACGTGAAAGTAAGGTAACGTGAGAGTAAGATAACGTGAGAAGTAAGGTGAAAACGTGAGAGTAAGATGACGTGAGAGTAAGATAACGTGAGAATAAGATACGTGAGAGTAAGGTGACGTGAAAGTAAGGTGACGTGAAAGTAAGGTGACGTGAGAGTAAGGTAACGTGAGAGTAAGGTAACGTGAGAGTAAGATAACGTGAGAGTAAGATGACGTGAGAATAAGATAACGTGAGAGTAAGATGACGTGAGAGTAAGATGACGTGAAAGTAAGGTGACGTGAGAGTAAGGTAACGTGAGAGTAAGATAACGTGAGAGTAAGATGACGTGAAAGTAAGATGACGTGAGAGTAAGATGACGTGAAAGTAAGGTGACGTGAGAGTAAGGTAACGTGAGAGTAAGGTGACGTGAGAGTAAGGTGACGTGAGAGTAAGATAACGTGAGAGTAAGGTGACGTGAGAGTAAGATAACGTGAGAGTAAGGTAACGTGAGAGTAAGATAACGTGAGAGTAAGGTAACGTGAGAGTAAGGTAACGTGAGAGTAAGGTAACGTGAGAGTAAGATAACGTGAGAGTAAGATAACGTGAGAGTAAGATAACGTGAGAGTAAGGTGACGTGAGAATAAGATAACGTGAGAGTAAGATAACGTGAGAGTAAGGTAACGTGAGAGTAAGATAACGTGAGAGTAAGATAAGTAGATGACGTGAAGAGTAAACGTGAGAGTAAGATAACGTTAGAGTAAGATAACGTGAGAGTAAGGTAACGTGAGAGTAAGGTGACGTGAGAGTAAGATAACGTGAGAGTAAGGTAACGTGAGAGTAAGGTAACGTGAGAGTAAGGTAACGTGAGAGTAAGGTAACGTGAGAGTAAGGTAACGTGAGAGTAAGATAACGTGAGAGTAAGATAACGTGAGAGTAAGGTAACGTGAGAGTAAGATAACGTGAGAGTAAGATAACGTGAGAGTAAGATAACGTGAGAGTAAGGTGACGTGAGAGTAAGATAACGTGAGAGTAAGGTAACGTGAGAGTAAGATAACGTGAGAGTAAGTAACGTGAGTAAGATAACGTGAGAGTAAGATAACGTGAGAGTAAGTAACGTGAGAGTAAGAGTAACGTGAGAGTAAGATAACGTGAGAGTAAGATAACGTGAGAGTAAGATAACGTGAGAGTAAGATAACGTGAGAGTAAGGTAACGTGAGAGTAAGATAACGTGAGAGTAAGATAACGTGAGAGTAAGATAACGTGAGAGTAAGATAACGTGAGAGTAAGATAACGTGAGAGTAAGATAACGTGAGAGTAAGATAACGTGAGAGTAAGATAACGTGAGAGTAAGATAACGTGAGAGTAAGATAACGTGAGAGTAAGATAACGTGAGAGTAAGGATTAACGTGAGAGTAAGATAACGTGAGAGTAAGATAACGTGAGAGTAAGATAACGTGAGAGTAAGATAACGTGAGAGTAAGATAACGTGAGAGTAAGGTGACGTGAGAGTAAGATAACGTGAGAGTAAGATAACGTGAGAGTAAGATAACGTGAGAGTAAGGTAACGTGAGAGTAAGATAACGTGGATTAGAGTAAAATATAATGAAAGAGAGTAAGATGACGTGGAAGAGATCGACCTTCGTGTTGGTGAGGGAGGCTCTTGATCCATTGACTCAGAGCTACCCCTCCCCTTCCTTAGCTTTAATCTGATGACCCCCTACGGTCTTATCGCTCCCCCATGAACCCATCCACAATAATCCAGACAGGAAAAAATCGAACGAAATTTTCCTTCCGAAATTTGACAGAAAAAAAATCGAACCCCCAAATAAAAAAAAATAAAAAAGTGATATTATCATTAAGTTCATAGAGGAGTGTGGAGGCTCGATCCTCCGTCCACTAACTGATCACTAATTACTCAGGCTGTTGGTAATCACCTCGGAGGGAGGGAAAATAATTAGGGTTTTGTCCTGCTGTAATAAAATAAATTCTGGGATAATTTACGAGGTATAAAAAGAGCCAAGAAAACGATAATGAGCCCCAGAAATACACAGCATAATTACTGGCAGAGTCTTGTAATTAGGTCAGCTCCGACACACACCTAATGATAGGTAATTGGAAGGAGAGAAAAACAGAGGTGAGTACAAAGAGAGGGAGAGGTGGGAGGAAGGAAAGAATGGTGGAGAGAAGGTAAGAGGCAAGGTGGAAAGGAAGGTTGGGTGGGACGGTAAGGTGAAGGTGGAAAATAAGTAGAAAGAAGGTGGAATGGAAGAGAGAGTGACAGGGAATGTAGGGTAGGAAGGAGTGGCAAGGGAGGTGATAGCAGATGGAGGAGAAGGCAGGGCAGGCGAGGAAATCAGGGAAGGTAGAGCAGACAAGGAAATCAGGGAAGGTAGGGCAGGCAAGGAAATCAGGGAAGGCAGAGCAGACAAATAAATCAGGGAAGGCAGAGCAGACAAGGAAATCAGGGAAGGCAGAGCAGACAAGGAAATCAGGGAAGGCAGAGCAGACAAGGAAATCAGGGAAGGCAGAGCAGACAAGGAAGTCAGGGAAGGCAGAGCAGACAAGGAAGTCAGGGAAGGCAGAGCAGACAAGGAAATAGGGAAAGGCAGAGCAGACAAGAAAATCAGGGAAGGCAGGACAGGCAGATCAGGTCAGGAAGGCAGGATACTAGTTGTCTCATATGAATGTATTTACCCTAACTTGGTGGTGTATGGTAACTTAGAGGTGTCAGGTAACTTTGAAGTGTGAGGTAACTTTGAAGTGTGAGGTAACTTTGATCGAGCGAGTTTGGCTGACAACAGTGCCGACATCAGCAAACGTCAGTTAACTTGTGCCGCCATAGATAACACCATTAAAGAACTTGATTAATGCATTAACAACTTGACTTGTCAGTGTAATCAGCAGGTGTCAGCAATCAGCTCAACAGTCATCCCCCACCCCCAGTCTGGGTAACCCCCCCTCTCCTGTAGGCTCTCTGAGGCTCTGTTAAACCTCTGAAAGTCTGTGTGTACTTGTGTATGTAGCTACCTGCTATGTATAACTGTATGTATACTTGTGTTTGTAGCTATCTAGTTACTTGCTATGTGTACCTGTGTACAGTGTGTAGCTGCTAGATGTCTAGCTTACAATTTATGATGTATTTGAAATTCTAGATTAAGCATGTAAATAATGTTGATGTTACATTTAATAAAACGCACACCAAAAAATTGACAGGGTGGATAGGGAGAGGATGTGTTAGAGATGGGACACAGCAACAAGGAGTCACAACTGGAAGTTGAAGACTCAGATGAGTCACAGGGATGTTATTAAGTACTTCTTCAGTCATAGAGTTGTCAGGGAGCGGAAACAGTCTGGATAGTGGTGTAGTGGAGGAAGGATCTATACATAGTTTTAAGAAGAAGTACGATAAAGCTTTTGGAGCAGGGAGAGAGTGGACCTAGTAGCGACCAGCGAAGGGGCGGGGCCAGGAGCTGTTAATCGACCCCTGCAGCCATAAATAAGTGAGTACACGATAAGGCTCTTGGAGCCGGCAGAGAGAGCCTAGTGTCTAATCGACATGTGCCTAGGACAAAATGGTAACTAACAACTAACACACACACACACATTCACTCATATTCACTCACTAGCCTTGAATGTGTAGGGGCGTCAACCATCTTAGCTTCGCAGAGAAGAAATATATTTGTGCCTGTTTACAGTGAGGGCAGTAGAGGTATATATGTAAGCAGTCTTCCAGAATATACTCTTATGATTTTTGGGGTAATGATATAGATACATTTGGAAATATATGAAAGAACATTTACGGAATATAGGCCAGTGCAGACTTTACTCTAGTTAGGCATAAGAAAGAATAGCTGAAGAGAGCAAGGGACATTAAAAAATGGAAATGTGTAAGAATAGACAGACACAGGCAGTCAGACAGATAGGCAGTAAAGCTGGATTAAATGTCTGAGAAGCGGAGGGAAAGTTAGAGATATACGAGAGGCACAGAGAGAGTAAGACATAGTGAGAAAGTTTTAGGGGAACAAGGAAAAAGCTGGAGAAAATGAGTGAAGAGTAACAGAGAGTGTAAGACTGTACGAGTGAAAGAGTGAGTGGGTGAGTGAATGGATGGGTGAATTAGGTGGTAAGGTACTGGGTAAGTGGGTGGGTTGGGGAGTGAGTGGGTGGGTGAGCGGATGAATGGGTGGGTAGGGGACTGGGTGAGTCAAAAGGAAAGTAAGAAAGGAGAGAGAAAGAATAGAATGAATCATTGAGAATGTCTTATCTATGGTACTACCACAGATGACATCAGTGATAGAAAAGCAGAAGGCTCTCTCCTCATCCTCCATGCCTTCCTGCTTAGGCTGCCAGTAAGAGGGAAGATAGTTGAAGCAATACACTGCTGGGAAACCTCCATTCATATGTTACAGAAAAGGAAGAACAGTGAACCTAAGCTTGCATATATTATTACCACCACCTCCGTTGACCACCACCCCTGTTGACCACCACCCCTGTTGACCACCACCCCTGTTGACCACCACACTTGTTGACAACCCCTGTTGACCACCACCACTGTTGATACTGTCTCTTACTCCCTTGCACCTTATCTTTTCTTTTGACATTTCAATTCATTGTATATTTATCTCTTTACGTATTTCAGAGCAGCCAAACTTCACAAACCAGTTATCTCAGAGATACCTCTAGGTAGGAAGGTACCGCAGTGATACCTCTAGGTAGGAAGGTACCACAGTGATACCTCTAGGTAGGAAGGTACCACAGTGATACCTCTAGGTAGGAAGGTACCGCAGTGATACCTCTAGGTAGGAAGGTACCGCAGTGATACCTCTAGGTAGGAAGGTACCATAGTGATACCTCTAGGTTGGAAGGTACCGCAGTGATACCTCTAGGTAGGAAGGTACCATAGTGATACCTCTAGATTGGAAGGTACCGCAGTGATACCTCTAGGTAGGAAGGTACCATAGTGATACCTCTAGGTAGGAAGGTACCATAGTGATACCTCTAGGTTGGAAGGTACCATAGTGATACCTCTAGGTAGGAAGGTATCGCAGTGATGCCTCTAGATAGGAAGTTACCACAGTGATACCTCTATGTAGGAAGGTACCACAGTGATACCTCTATGTAGGAAGGTACCACAGTGATACCTCTAGGTAGGAAGGTACCACAGTGATACCTCTAGGTAGGAAGGTACCACAGTGATACTTCTAGGTAGGAAGGTACCACAGTGATACCTCTAGGTAGGAAGGTACCACAGTGATACCTCTAGGTAGGAAGGTTCCGCAGTGATACCTCTAGGTAGGAAGGTACCACAGTGATACCTCTAGGTAGGAAGGTACCACAGTGATACCTCTAGGTAGGAAGGTACCACAGTGATACCTCTAGGTAGGAAGGTACCACAGTGATACCTCTAGGTAGGAAGGTACCACAGTGATACCTCTAGGTAGGAAGGTACCACAGTGATACCTCTAGGTAGGAAGGTACCACAATGATGCCTCTAGGTAGGAAGGTACCACAGTGATACCTCTAGGTAGGAAGGTACCACAGTGATACCTCTAGGTAGGAAGGTACCACAGTTATACCTCTAGGTAGGAAGGTACTACAGTGATACTTCTAGGTAGGAAGGTACCACAGTGATACCTCTAGGTAGGAAGGTACCACAATGATGCCTCTAGGTAGGAAGGTACCACAGTGATACCTCTAGGTAGGAAGGTACCACAGTGATACTTCTAGGTAGGAAGGTACCACAGTGATACCTCTAGGTAGGAAGGTACCACAGTGATACTTCTAGGTAGGAAGGTACCACAGTGATACTTCTAGGTAGGAAGGTACCACAGTGATACCTCTAGGTAGGAAGGTACCACTGTGATACCTCTAGGTAGGAAGGTACCACAGTGATACTTCTAGGTAGGAAGGTACCACAGTGATACCTCTAGGTAGGAAGGTACCACAGTGATACCTCTAGGTAGGAAGGTACCACAGTGATACCTCTAGGTAGGAAGGTACCACAGTGATACTTCTAGGTAGGAAGGTACCACAGTGATACCTCTAGGTAGGAAGGTACCACAGTGATACTTCTAGGTAGGAAGGTACCACAGTGATACCTCTAGGTAGGAAGGTACCACAGTGATACCTCTAGGTAGGAAGGTACCACTGTGATACCTCTAGGTAGGAAGGTACCACAGTGATACTTCTAGGTAGGAAGGTACCACAGTGATACTTCTAGGTAGGAAGGTACCACAGTGATACCTCTAGGTAGGAAGGTACCACAGTGATACCTCTAGAAATTGGTTGGCAGATTCACAATAACAACAATAATAAATCATTAAAATTATTATTATTATTATTATTATTATAACATTTATGGGAAGGCAATTTAAAGGAGAAGAGGACAAGACAAAGGTCATGAAACAGGAAGAAAGGAAAGACAGTAAAGACCAGGAAGCTCTAAAACCGTATGGGCCGTTCAGTGCAAGGAGTGGCGGAGGCTCTGTCCTCCGTCCGCTAGACTTATCTTTGTTGGGTGTAGAAAAAAAGGGAGGAGAATGTAGGAGTAAGTGAAAGAGGGGAAAACAGACAAGCGAAGGGATAGGAATAAAGGAAGGTAAGAGAACGAAATGAGGAGACAGAAGAGATGAGAAGTTGATAAATTTTAAAATAAACGGGAAAAAAGGAAGGAGAGGTGAGGTAAGAAAGTGAGAGAGACGTAAGAATGGGAATGTAGTGTTGAACACGTATACTGAACTGCCATGAGAATGTAATTTGAACTGAAGTGTTTACACCACTGGCAACATAAAAACAAATTGAAATATTAAAGTAAAGGGCAATATGAAAGTTTGGAGAGAGGGTGAGAGAGAGAGAGAGTGTGTGTAAGAGAGTGAATGGGTGAGTAGATATAAAAAAGACTCCTGGGACTGACAGCAGCTGAATAATGTCTGTGCTGAATACACACACACACACACACACACACTCTCACACACACACTCACACACACACACACACACACACACACACACACACGCACACGCACACTCACAAGCGACCAGCGGAGACTCGGGGCCCGGAGCTGTGACTTGACCCCTGCAACCACAAATAGATAAGTACAAATATGTAAGTACACGCGCGCAACCAACCAACCAAGAGATACTGTGACCTGACGAAGTGTTACCACCGTAGATACTACGAGAGGGAGCTGCGGTACTGTTCCAACCACTGGTGGTGATCTACAAGGCCCTTGATACCATGCTCTGGCACACACGTGGAAAACAGTGAATATAGTTGCGACAAGTAAGGAAAGAGACGCACAGGAAGTGTTAAACTATAGGTTGGTATTACTGTGAAAGGTAATGGAGATTATCAGAAGAGTGGTTTAATACTTGTAGAGAAACCGCTTTATAAACAATTATCACGGGTTTAAAAAAGGTAAATCCTGTCCCAAATAATGGAGTTCACTCCACCATATTTTATATATATATATATATATATATATATATATATATATATATATATATATATATATATATATATATATACGTATATATATATATATATATATATATATACGTATATATATATTACACTGTATATAGTGTAAATAATAAATATCTGACTGTAGAAAGTAATTAAAATCAGTTGTTATATAAAATAATGTGATAATTGTGAAGGTTGTATGACTAGGTCTGATCACTTATAATAATGAATAATTGGATAATTGATGCCAGTAATTTGATCAATCAATTAATCAAAGTCTGAAGCAACTCTCACTTGCCTCATTCCACGCCAGGTTGAACGTGAATATAAATCGTAATTGCTTCCAGTGTGTAACTCACTGCCCTGACCGGCTCTGCCTCTTCCCCTTTCTCTCTCCCCTCTTCTTCATGCCTTCTCCCCTTGCCTGTCTCCTCTCTTTACCATTCTCTCTCTCTCTCTCTTCATTTCTCTCCCACCTTCTCTTTCATCTTTCTCTTTCCCCTTCTCTCTGTATTCGCTCTTTTCATCTCTCTCTCTCTCTCTCTCTCTCTCTCTCTCTCTCTCTCTCTCTCTCTCGTGTAAACAAAAGTATGCACATATTATGCAAATAAAATGAATTAAAGCTCTAAAAGATCGAAACGTTGTCTCAAAAGCCGGAAATGTCGACAGTACGATGTCCAGTTCCTGTATTTATTTTTGAGGGTCGTTACGCTACCACATGCAACGGTTCGTACTTTGGACTACGTGCGGCCAGCAGTAACAGCCTCGTTGATCAGGCCCTGATCCACCAGGTGGCCTGGTCGTGGACCGGGCCTTGGGGGCGTTGATCCCTGGAATGCCCTCCAGGTAAGACTCCAGGTAGACTCCAGGTAGATAATGTGAAAATCTTTTCCAGCTCTTCAGAGCTGGGGCGGGTACCCAGGAGACAGCAGGCATTACCCATCTGAACCGCAGCGTTGTGTCGCTGGAACAGAAAACTAGCCGCCCTGGGTTCCCTAATCACCCTAACGAGTCTTTTGCTTAGCTCCTTATTGAGATACACTCTTTTCCCATGAGCCAAGGGTCTCTGAGCCTGTGGGAACAAACATAATGATGGGCAAGTTCACCGTATTTTCTGAAGCTGGCAGCTGCCTCGCCTTCCTCCCTTGTGTATTAGATAAGTATCAGCCAATGTGGACTCTAATATTTAGTCCCATAACACCTATCTATATTTGTCTCTTACATAATGGTGTTACAGTGTTAAGCAAAGATTATTTTTACCCTACTAGCTGTTACCTACCTCAGCTCATTAAAACCTTTCCCTAACAAAATATTTCTCTCTCTCTCTCTCTCTCTCTCTCTCTCTCTCTCTCTCTCTCTCTCTCTCGTATCTTCATCTTGGACTGTATCGCCTCTATAAACTTTCTATAGTACATGAACCACCTTGGTCTCTGATTGTCTTGATTACATCCTGGCACCTTTGAAGAGTGCCGACACTGCCTCCATTCACCTCTAGCACTGTGGGAAGGGGTTAAGCCAGTGTTGTACCTCCACTCCTAGTGTTGGCAGTCCCTTAAACTTGTGTTGTATAACTACAATGTTACTCTTGGCAGCCCCTAAACCAGTGTTGTATCATTTCATTGTTACTAGCCCCGCAAACCAGTGTTGTATCACTACACTGTTACTGTTGGCAGCCTCCACAAAGCTAGTGTTGTATCACTATATCACTACACTCTTAGCGTTGGTAGCCTCGCAAGCCAGTGTTATACTGCTTCACTGTTAATGTTGGCAGCCTCCGCAAATACTCTTTTATTCGGTGTTGCTGAGTCTATCTGATTGCCTGTCTGATCACAGCTCAGATAAACCCGTTGACGAGCTCTCTTGTTTGGGCTTGCCTGCCATGGTGAAGCTCTACCTCGAATCATCTCTCGAAACGTAATATGGTATACTACTCTACGTCGACATCATCATCATTATCATCATCATCATCATTATGGTGTAATTCAACACTGTCAAGGTTCAACATGTGTAGATAAAACTCTCAAAATTATGCTGAGTTATTTAAGCCTCTTCATAGACAGTGAATTCCACGTGTGATGCTATAGATAGCAGAACAATCTGCTTCGGTCCTGGGACCTTGGTCACTTGGAGCGATGGAGGTCCAAGGACCGAAAGATATCCGATAAAGATGGCTTAAGCTCCTCTCATCCAGTCTTTTCCATGTTTTCTAGAATTGCATCACAATGAAGCACACACTGACCACAGGGTGGCCACACCCTGACCACAGGGTGGTCACACTGACCACAGGGTGGTCACACTGACCACAGGGTGGCTACACTCAGAACACCAGGGTGGGGTAGGAGGCACATCGGCGTCTTCTCATGGTATCAGAAGGTTGATGTATCACCTATGTCAAGCGGAGTCAGATTTTATGTTGTTCTAGAATCTTGTTTTTCTTGATAGCACTCAAAGAATGGTAGCGACTTGCTGCTATAGCTGTTGCAGCTATAGTATCTGTGTGTGTGTTAGCGTGAACCTTGCAACTGTAGTATATGTGTGTGTGTTAGCGTGAACCTTGCAACTGTAGTATATGTGTGTGTGTGTTAGCGTGAACCTTGCAACTGTAGTATATGTGTGTGTGTTAGCGTGAACCTTGCAGCTGGAGGGTGTATCTGTGGGTGTTAGCTTGAAGTTTGCAGGTGTTGCAGCTGCTCATGTCGAAGACTATCTTGCTTGTCTCCGTCTGTCACTGCAGACACACAGGTGCAGTTGGGCCTCTCTCACTGCAGACACACGGGTGCAGTTGGGCCTCTCTCTCACTGCAGACACACAGGTGCAGTTGGGCCTCTCTGTCACTGCAGACACGGGTGCAGTTGGGCCTCTCTGTCACTGCAGACACAGGTGCAGTTGGGCCTCTCTGTCACTGCAGACACACAGGTGCAGTTGGGCCTCTCTGTCACTGCAGACACACAGGTGCAGTTGGGCCTCTCTGTCACTGCAGACACACGGGTGCAGTTGGGCCTCTCTCTCACTGCAGACACACATGTGCAGTTGGGCCTCTCTGTCACTGCAGACACGGGTGCAGTTGGGCCTCTCTGTCACTGCAGACACAGGTGCAGTTGGGCTCTCTGTCACTGCAGACACACAGGTGCAGTTGGGCCTCTCTGTCACTGCAGACACAAGGTGCAGTTGGGCCTCTCTGTCACTGCAGACACACGGTGCAGTTGGGCCTCTCTTCACTGCAGACACACAGGTGCAGTTGGGCCTCTCTGTCACTGCAGACACGGTGCAGTTGGGCCTCTCTGTCACTGCAGACACAGGTGCAGTTGGGCCTCTGTCACTGCAGACACACAGGTGCAGTTGGGCCTCCTGTCACTGCAGACACACAGGTGCAGTTGGGCCTCTCTGTCACTGCAGACACACAGGTGCAGTTGGGCCTCTCTGTCACTGCAGACACACAGGTGCAGTTGGGCCTCTCTGTTACTGCAGACACACAGGTGCAGTTGGGCCTCTCTGTCACTGCAGACACACAGGTGCAGTTGGGCCTCTCTGTTACTGCAGACACACGGGTGCAGCTGGGCGCCTCTGTCACTGCAGACACACGGGTGCAGTTGGGCCTCTGTGTCACTGCAGACACACGGGTGCAGTTGGGCCTCTCTGTCACTTCTCAGACACATAGGTGCAGTTGGGCCTCTCTGTCACTGCAGACACACAGGTGCAGTTGGGCCTCTCTGTCACTGCAGACACACAGGTGCTGTTGGGCCTCTCTGTCACTGCAGACACACAGGTGCAGTTGGGCCTCTCTGTCACTGCAGACACACGGGTGCAGTTGGGCCTGTGTCACTGCAGACACACGGGTGCAGTTGGGCCTGTGTCACTGCAGACACACAGGTGCAACTGGGCCTCCCTGTCACTGCAGACAGGTGCAGCTGGAGCTGCAATTTCAACTTCTTCATTTGAAGATGAATTTTGACCAGAACAGCTGCCTGGTTTTCGAGTTGAACACTTCTCTGAAAGAGTTTTAAAGGGCTTGACTTTTTCCTCACATGTTCAGACATTTCTTGACCATGTCACCATAAACCCGTACTTAGGAGAGGAACCTTATGACGAATTTTCGGTCTGTCCTGGATCATTGTCAAGTCACAACTTGGACGAAAAAAGTAAGAAAAGATCAGCAACCCTGCCAGAATGCAAAGACTTTTAACATGCTTCAGCGTCACACTCGTATAGCAGGATTGTAGTTTATTCCTGGATGGTTGCTATTTAACTACCTGCTACCCCTGGGATTAAGTGGAACTCGGAACTGGATTTACAAGCCACTCAGAAGGGAAACTGTGGGCTACTTTGATTACTACTACTGACCATTTAAAGCTCTTACGACTGTCCTCTCAGAACTGTGATTTTTGGCTATTCATACCTATGATTATTGACCACTCAGGCCTGGGTTAGTGGCCACTCAGACTTGTGATTACTAGCCACTCAAAGCAGGAATTACAAGCCACTCAGACCAGTATTTACAAGTCACTCAAATCATTAATTACAAGCCACTCAGATCAGTAATTACTAGCTACTCAGAAAGAGTGATTACAAATCATTCAGACCACCATTTACAAGTCACTCAGACCATTAATTACAAGCCACTCAGACCGGTAATTACTAGCTACTCAGAGCAGTGATTACAAATCATTCAGGCCAGTAATTACGAGTCACTAACAGTAGCGATTACGAAGCACTCAGAGAGCATCTCTGAGTGCACGCAGTATCTACCTGACCCAGTAGTCGCTGTGACAATTAAGCGATTATTCTCGACGGTACATGAGAGGTTAATCCGGTGAATCCCTTGCGGGAGGGTTGGTCAATCCCCCTGACCGTCCAGTAATCCTCTTTGTTCGTTTAATGTACACTGAATCCACTCCTGCTTAGGTAATCCCCTTTTGTGTTGATTAAATTTTTTTTTTTTTGCCTCCTCGTTATTATAGCTAGTCAAGCACGCTCGCCTTCCCCCCTTTCTATCTCTCTCTCTCTCTCTCTCTCGTCTGTATGTTTTGAAAACTTAATAGCAATCGGCTTTTGAGGAAGAAGTAATCGCTGGTGGAGTGATGTTGATGTCAGTGAAACTGTTGATGGCTGCCCGTCTTGTGGTGTTGAAGCTGTCTTCTGGCTGTCTACGATGTTAGTCTAACTGGAGATCTTCAAGAACTTTAATCGTGTACTTGACGGTAGGATCACCTACATTTCTCCAAAGTCTTCAAGGAAAATTTTTTAAAATATAAAATAAGATGGATAAAGACACAAATGCAGTATATTGACAACGTTTCGCCCAGATCTGTTTGTGACTTGATAAAGTGCACTGTGTGAGCGAAACGTTGTCAATAAAGGATCTTATTATATTGTATATATGTCGTAATCCGTCAAAAAATCTACGTTGAAATGACTGTTCATCCAGACCTTATTAAAACCAGAGACGAATCGCCTTAAGAACGAGTTCCTCTTTAAGAACATAAAAGAAGGAACATTGCTGGCCCTTGCTAGGCAGGTCCGACTTGCACTTACTCATGTACCCATCAAACCTATACTTAAAGCTGCCAAATTTCTTTCTTTATTGACATTACCTGTGAGTTTGTTCCACTCAGCGGGTCCACTGGCCATTACTTGTCAGCTCATTCTTAAATCCACCCCTTCTTATTCATATTTTTATCCAAAGTTATAACTTCAGTAGTTCTACTAATCTATGTTCTTTATGCCTGAAAAGCCTAGGCATACCTAGGCATATTATTGGCCATCTTGTAATATCTACTTCATAAAATGTATAATTATAAGTACACCCCACTTTGTATATTACTAGAAATAAATAATTTGAATTTGAATGGTAGAATTCTCTGCCTTCTCTAGGCGTCGGGAGAGCGGGGGTTGAATGGGAGGTAAGCAGCGCAAGAGATTAATGGAGGCTGAAGATGGAAATATAGAAGGCAGGAAGTGCATACGAATAGTGAATGATGATGGGGATATAGGAGACAGCATTGCAAAAAGAATAGTGCATGATGAAGATGGGAACATCGTAGGTAAACAGTGTAAGATAGAGCAGTGGACGCTGAAGATGGGAACATAGGAGGTAAACAGTGTAAGATAGAGTACGAGATTTTTCTGGCTTCTTTGGAAAATTTACCACATGTTTCTTCAAAGTCATTGCAGAATCAAATTTCGTCCTTAGAAATAAGATTCATCGCTGCATGTTGTTGATTAATGTACCTGAGGGCACAGGGCATCTCTTATCATGTATAAATATGGATTAAAATTCATACATCTACCCAGGCACGGGATTCAGTGATAGAGTGAAGGTGTCTTGTGCTCCACCAGCACCGAGTGACTCACACGCTTCTCCATTAAGAAATATTCAAAAAGATTTCTATCATAATAAGGATTGATTTACACAATACCGACAAGTGGATGGATTTGACACATATGCAACATTTTGGCATCTTTATTGCCGAAACGTTTCGTCTGCCTACCAGGTTGCTTCACTAGAATACAGAAGTAACTAATATTAAGGCTGAGGAACAGAACACCTCAAAATCCCTACTTCTACAGTCTGCAATATATACTTCTACAGTATATTAGTCACCATTGAATTCGAGTGTAGAAGCCTGCCGCACAGGAGAAGCGTTTCGAAATTGTAGCTCCCAGTGTTGCACATGCTTCATATTAATCTGCCAAACAGATTAAGATTTAATATGATATAGTCGAGTCAGAGCCCTTTCTTGTTCTTGTAGTTTTTGTCAGGCCACAATGTCGTACCCAGTTAAAAGCACCATCATCACAACTGACACTAAATATTGGCTTGATCTTCTGGCTGGTGCCACATAGTTCAACATATCAGCCGCAGTTTAACATATACTGAAACTAAGGTCACACACTAGCGATGGATAGTTAATAAACGTATCATATGTTAGATTATTGTTTAAAGAATTTTTACCAGCGATGGAAGAGCCAAGACTGTTTAGTCTGTTAGTTCACACACAGCTGTTGTGGGACACATTTGTGGTGCACGTCCACCATGTGATTGATGATACCGTGGGTTGTGGTCCACCATGTGATTGATGATACCGTGGGTTGTGGTCCACCATGTGACTGATGATACCGTGGGTTGTGGTCCACCATGTGATTGATGATACCGTGGGTTGTGGTCCTCCATGTGATTGATGATACCGTGGGTTGTGGTCCTCCATGTGATTGATGATACCGTGGGTTGTGGTCCTCCATGTGATTGATGATACCGTGGGTTGTGGTCCTCCATGTGATTGATGATACCGTGGGTTGTGGTCCTCCATGTGATTGATGATACCGTGGGTTGTGGTCCTCCATGTGATTGATGATACCGTGGGTTGTGGTCCTCCATGTGATTGATGATACCGTGGGTTGTGGTCCTCCATGTGATTGATGATACTGTGTTCTGGGTTGTGGTCCTCCATGTGATTGATGATACCGTGGGTTGTGGTCCTCCATGTGATTGATGATACCGTGGGTTGTGGTCCTCCATGTGATTGATGATACTGTATACTGACTGGGTTGTGATCCTTCATGTGAATAACGATACTGTGTACCGGATCGTGGTCCATGTGATTGGGAAAGGCTTTTTTACTTTGTGGTCCAGAATGTGGTCCAGGATGTGGTTGGTGAAGACCTTTACTGTGCTGTGTTCAAGGTTGTGGTCCCAGGATGTGGTTGGTGAAGACCTTTACTGTGTTGTGTTCAAGGTTGTGGTCCCAGGATGTGGTTGGTGAAGACCTTTACTGTGCTGTGTTGAAGGTTGTGGTCCCAGGATGTGGTTGGTGAAGACCTTTACTGTGCTGTGTTGAAGGTTGTGGTCCCAGGATGTGGTTGGTGAAGACCTTTACTGTGCTGTGTTCAAGGTTGTGGTCCCAGGATGTGGTTGGTGAAGACCTTTACTGTGCTGTGTTGAAGGTTGTGGTCCCAGGATGTGGTTGGTGAAGACCTTTACTGTGCTGTGTTCAAGGTTGTGGTCCCAGGATGTGGTTGGTGAAGACCTTTACTGTGCTGTGTTCAAGGTTGTGGTCCCAGGATGTGGTTGGTGAAGACCTTTACTGTGCTGTGTTCAAGGTTGTGGTCCCAGGATGTGTGTGTGAGGGAAGAGCGATATTATCTTCTCTTTTAGGAAAATTACTTGATGGAAATCCTGAGGGTGAAAAAATAAAGAAAACATGAGGTTAATTAATAGATAAGAGATGCACAGCCATAAGCTTTATTATTACACATGGTAAAAGTAATGGTGTAGTCAGTAAAGGAAAATTACCATACATGCAGGACACGATACACAATAAGTACCAGAGACTTGAACTCTACAACCACACACACACACACACAGAAACGAGTATGCACAGGTACGGAGGGAGGCCCAGAAACAGTACGAAAACGACATAGCATCGAAAGTCAAGTCTGACCCGAAACTGATGTACAGCCACATCAGAAGGAAGACAACAGTAAAGGATCAGGTGATAAGGCTGAGGAGGGAAGATGGGGAACTCACAAGTAATGATCAAGAGGTATGTGAGGAGCTCAACTCGAGGTTTAGGGAAGTATTCACAGTGGAGGAAGGGAGGCAGTTGGGTAGACAGGACGGGGTGCATCACCAACAAGGGATGTATCGAGTGCTGGAGGAATACACACATCTGAGGGGAGGTGAAGCAGTTACTCAGTGACCTTGATACCTCAAAGGCAATGGGTCCGGACAATATCTCACCATGGGTCCTTCGGGAAGGAGCTGAGGTTCTGAGTGTGCCACTTACCAAAATTTTCAACACATCCCTTGAAACTGGGCAGCTACCTGAGATATGGAAAAAGGCCAACGTAGTCCCCATCTTTAAAAAGGAGACAGAAAAGAGGCACTAAACTACAGACCGGTGTCACTTACGTGTATAGTGTGCAAAGTCTTGGAGAAAATCATCAGAAAAAGAATGGTGGAGCATCTGGAGCAGAACAGGTTAATCAACGCCAGACAGCACGGTTTCAGGGAAGGCAAATCCTGTGTAACAAACCTCCTGGAGTTCTATGATAAAGTAACAGAGGTAAGGCAAGAGAGAGAAGGGTGGGTTGACTGCATTTTCTTGGACTGCAGGAAGGCCTTTGACACAGTTCCTCACATGAGATTAGTAAAAAAGATGGAAGACCAAGCGTGTATAACAGGAAGGGCACTGGAATGGACCAGGGAATACCTCACAGGGAGGCAACAACGGGTCATGGTGCGTGATGAGGTATCACAGTGGGCGCCTGTGACGAGCGGTGTACCGCAGGGGTCAGTCCTAGGACCAGTGCTATTCTTGCTATATGTGAATGACATGACGGATGGGATAGACTCAGAAGTGTCTCTTTTCGCAGATGATGTGAAATTAATGAGGAGAATCACATCGGATGAAGACCAAGCAGGACTTCAAAGTGACCTGGACAAGCTTGACATCTGGTCTAGCAACTGGCTTCTCGAATTTAACCCCACCAAATGCAAAGTCATGAAGATCGGAGAAGGGCAAAGAAGACCGCTGACAGAGTACAGGCTAGGTGGACAAAGGCTACAAACCTCATCAAAGGAGAAAGACCTTGGGGTGAGTATAACACCAAGCACGTCTCCGGAAGCACACATCAACCAGATAACCGCGGCAGCATATGGGCGACTGGCAAACCTAAGATTAGCGTTCCGTTACCTTAACAAGGAATCGTTCAAGACACTGTATACCGTATACGTCAGGCCCATACTAGAGTATGCAGCACCAGTCTGGAACCCACACCTGGTCAAGCACGTAAAGAAACTAGAGAAAGTGCAAAGATTTGCGACAAGGTTAGTTCCACAACTCAGGGGTCTGTCTTATGAAGAAAGGTTGAGGGAAATAGGACTAACAACACTGGAGGAAAGAAGGGTCAGAGGAGACATGATAACGACATACAAAATACTGCGGGGAATTGACAAGGTAGATAGTGACAGGTTGTTTCAGAGAGGGAACACAGAAACAAGGGGACACAACTGGAAGCTGAAGACTCAGATGAGTCAAAGGGATGTCAGGAAACATTTCTTCAGCCATAGAGTAGTCAGGAAGTGGAATGGACTAGAGAAAGATATAGTGGAGGCAGGAACCATACATAGTTTTAAGACAAGGTATGATAAAGCTCATGGAGCAGGGAGAGCAGAGACCCAGTAGCAGACAGCGAAGAAGCGGGGCCAGGAGCTGAGTCGACCCCTGCAACCACAATTAGGTGAGTACACACACACACACACACACACACAGATAACAGTGAAAAAAAAAACAGAAGTGGTAAAAGAAGACTGAAACCACAAAAGATGGGAATAACAAACGACGATGATTACAGACTCAGGTAGGACAAAGAACAATGAAGCTAACCAAAATAGCACTGGCTGCCATCTATAACCACCCGCCCTTCCATCCCTAAACAGTAGGCGCCCCAGCGGGGTACAAGGCAGGCAACACAACAGTAATAGATATATATTGAAAAGAGCAGCAGGCGCAGCAAACACGTTTGGAGTGAAGTTACTAATTATAGGGGATTTAAGCGAGGAGACTGGGACAAAAAAGAGACCATAAGGAGGACAAGGAAGTTCCTGACCCAGGAGAGAGATACAAGGAAGTTCCTGACCCAGGAGAGGGATACAAGGAAGTTCCTGACCCAGGAGAGAGATACAAGGAAGTTCCTGACCCAGGTGAGAGATACAAGGAAGTTCCTGACCCAGGAGAGGGATACAAGGAAGTTCCTGACCCAGGTGAGAGATACAAGGAAGTTCCTGACCCAGGAGAGAGATACAAGGAAGTTCCTGACCCAGGAGAGAGATACAAGGAAGTTCCTGACCCAGGAGAGAGATACAGGGAAGTTCCTGACCCATGTGAGAGATACAGGGAAGCTACAAGGAAGTTCCTGACCCAGGTGAGAGATACAAGGAAGTTCCTGACCCAGGAGAGGGATACAAGGAAGTTCCTGACCCAGGAGAGAGATACAAGGAAGTTCCTGACCCAGGAGAGAGATACAAGGAAGTTCCTGACCCAGGAGAGAGATACAAGGAAGTTCCTGACCCAGGAGAGAGATACAGGGAAGTTCCTGACCCATGTGAGAGATACAGGGAAGCTACAAGGAAGTTCCTGACCCAGGTGAGAGATACAGGGAAGCTACAAGGAGGTTCCTGACACAGGAGAGAGATACAGGGAAGCTACAAGGAAGTTCCTGACCCAGGTGAGAGATACAGGGAAGCTACAAGGAAGTTCCTGACACAGGAGAGAGATACAAATTTCTGACCCAGGAGAGAGATACAAGGAAGTTCCTGACCCAGGAGAGAGATAGAAGGAAGTTCCTGACCCAGGAGACAGATACAAGGAAGTTCCTGACCCAGGAGAGAGATACAAGGAATTTCCTGACCCAGGAGAGAGATACAAGGAATTTCCTGACCCAGGAGAGAGATACAAGGAAGTTCCTGACCCAGGAGAGAGATACAAGGAAGTTCCTGACCCATGAGAGAGATACAAGGATAGAAGTTCCTGACCCGGGAGAGAGATACAAGGAAGTTCCTGACCCAGGAGAGAGATACAAGGAAGTTCTGACCCAGGAGAGAGATACAAGGAAGTTCCTGACTCCAGGAGAGAATACAAGGAGGCAAGTTCCTGACCCAGGAGAGAGATACAAGGAAGTTCCTGACCCAGGAGAGAGATACAAGGAAGTTCTGACCCAGGAGAGAGATACAAGGAAGTTCCTGACCCAGGAGAGGATACAAGGAAGTTCCTGACCCAGGAGAGATACAAGGAAGTTCCTGACCCAGGAGAGGATACAAGGAAGTTCCTGACCCAGGAGAGGATACAAGGAAGTTCCTGACCCAGGAGAGAGATACAAGGAAGTTCCTGACCCAGGAGAGGGATACAAGGAAGTTCCTGACCCAGGAGAGGATACAAGGAAGTTCCTGACCCAGGAGAGGGATACAAGGAAGTTCCTGACCCAGGAGAGGATACAAGGAAGTTCCTGACCCAGGAGAGAGATACAAGGAAGTTCCTGACCCAGGAGAGATACAAGGAAGTTCCTGACCCAGGAGAGAGATACAAGGAAGTTCCTGACCAGGAGAGAGATGACAAGGAAGTTCCTGACCCAGGAGAGAGATACAAGGAAGTTCCTGACCCAGGAGAGAGATACAAGGAAGTTCCTGACCCAGGAGAGAGATACAAGGAAGTTCCTGACCCAGGAGAGAGATACAAGGAAGTTCCTGACCCAGGAGAGAGATACAAGGAAGTTCCTGACTCAGGAGAGAGATACAAGGAAGTTCCTGACCCAGGAGAGAGATACAAGGAAGTTCCTGACTCAGGAGAGAGATACAAGGAGGCTACAAGGAAGTTCCTGTCCCAGGAGAGAGATACAAGGAAGTTCCTGACCCAGGAGAGAGATACAAGGAAGTTCTTGACCCAGGAGAGAGATACAAGGAAGTTCCTGACCCAGGAGAGATATACAAGGAAGTTCCTGACCCAGGAGAGAGATACAGGGAAGTTCCTGACTCAGGAGAGAGATACAAGGAAGTTCCTGACCCAGGAGAGAGATACAAGGAAGTTCCTGACCCAGGAGAGGGATACAAGGAAGTTCCTGACCCAGGAGAGGGATACAAGGAAGTTCCTGACCCAGGAGAGGGATACAAGGAAGTTCCTGACCCAGGAGAGGGATACAAGGAAGTTCCTGACCCAGGAGAGGGATACAAGGAAGTTCCTGACCCAGGAGAGAGATACAAGGAAGTTCCTGACACAGGAGAGAGATACAAGGAAGTTCCTGACCCAGGAGAGAGATACAAGGAAGTTCCTGACTCAGGAGAGAGATACAAGGAGGCTACAAGGAAGTTCCTGTCCCAGGAGAGAGATACAAGTTCTTGACCCAGGAGAGAGATACAAGGAAGTTCTTGACCCAGGAGAGAGATACAAGGAAGTTCCTGACCCAGGAGAGAGATACAAGGAAGTTCCTGACCCAAGAGAGATATACAAGGAGGCTACAAGGAAGCTCCTGACCCAGGAGAGAGATACAAGGAAGCTACAACAAAGAACTTCCTAACCCAGGAGAGAGGTACAAAGAGACTACAATGAGGAACTGACGCAGACTAGAGGTCAGATTCATCACTCACACTAAGCAAACAGCTATTCAACAGGCATAGAAAGTAAAGGAAACAGTGCCTAACAGGGTGACAGTTGTTCTCACTAAAAGAAACACAGTAAGAATGACAACACATTGCAGTTGGTTCATTCATCAGGAGGTGAAGAAATCTCGAAGGGAAATGCTTGTATTGTGATGAGGTGATGAAATTGAACTAGAAATCAGGAAAACGTAGACAAACTCTGCTTGAGATTACGTTACGAGCAAGAGAAATGTAGAGACAGTTGGAAAATAGCAGCAATGGTTAACCGGGACCAAAACTGCGCCACATCCACATCCTCCGTCTCTAGGGCACTATGCCAGAAGCAAAGGTTAATTAAAACTGGAACCAAGTTACTCCACAGTCACATCTTCCGTCTTTACGGCACTGTGATAGAAGCAAAGGCTAATTAAAGCTGAACCAAGGCTACACTACAGCTACAGCCCCCCGTCTTTACGGCACTGTGACATAAGCAAAGGTTACAACTGTATCAGAGCTGCTCCACAGCCTCCGTCTTTACAACACTGTGACAAGCAATGGTTAAAACTGTATCAGAGCTACACACAGCCACTGCCTCCGTCTAGAAATGCTGTGGCCACCACCAGCAAAAATCTACAGACGTTGGAAATTCAGCACCTTTGGGAAAATTGGAAAACATCAATGTCATAAAGGTGCTCAAACAATACAGAAAAAAAGACACCTCGCATAATAAGCTTTCACCGGGACAACGTTTCGCTCTGTGTAAAGCTTTATTAAGTAGTAGATTCTACTGAATAAGCTTTCACCAGGACAACGTTTCGCGCTGTGTAGAGCTTTTATCAAGTAGAGGAGTCTACCAGAGTTCTATAAGACATAGTAACAGAGATCCAGCAGGAATTAGATAGAGCTTTGGATTATTATTATTATAATCAAATAGAATATAGAGCTTTGGAGAGACTGCATAGTGTTAGAGGGGAGACACTTGGCACAGTATCATACAAGAGACTGGTCTCCAGCAGCAACAGCCTGGTTGACCAGGCAAGCACCAGACGAGCCTGGCTGACCAGGCAAGCACCAGACGAGCCTGGCCCATGGCCGGGCTCCAAGAGTAGCGAAACTCTCGAAACTCTTCAAAGGTATATCAAAGGTAGGTAAAATGACACAGGAGCTTTGTCAAACCGTTCCGGTAACGGCTTGACAAAGCTCCTGGAGAGCGAAACGTTGCCACAATAAAATGTCGCATTAGTTGCATTTGAGAGAGACCTGGATGTTAGAAGTAACAGTAGACACAATAGTGAATTCCCAGTAACAGTAAATATAACTGGTTCCCAGTAACAGTAAATATGATAACTGGTTCCCAGTAACGGTAAATATGATAACTTGTTCCCAGTAATGGTAAATATGATAACTGGTTCCCAGTAACGGTAAATATGATAACTGGTTCCCAGTAACGATAAATATGATAACTGGTTCCCAGTAACGGTAAATATGATAACTGGTTCCCAGTAACGGTAAATATGATAACTGGTTCCCAGTAACGGTAAATATGATAACTGGTTCCCAGTAACGGTAAATATGATAACTGGTTCCAAGTAACTGTGAACGTGATAGCTAATGTCCAGCAACGGTAAACATAACTGATTCCTAGCAACGGTATATGTGATAATTCCTAATAACGGTAAACAACTAATTCCTAGTAACGGTAAACGTAACTAATTCTTAGTAACGGTGAACAGCTAATTCCTAGTAACGGTAAACGTAACTAATTCCTAGTAACGGTAAACGTTCCTAATTCCTAGTAATGGTGAACAGTTAATTCCTAGTAACGGTGAACAGTTAATTCCTAGTAACGGTGAACAGTTAATTCCTAGTAACGGTAAATATAACTAACTCCTAGTAACTATAGATGCGGTAACTAATTATTAGTAACGGTAGACATGATAATTAGTTCCAAGTAACGGTAAACATAACTAATTCCTAGTAACGGTAGATCCGATAACTAATTCCCAGGAACGGTAAGCATGATACTGGTTCCTAGTAACGGTAAACATAACACATTCTTAGTAACGATAGACATGATAACTAATTCTTAGTAACGGTAGGCATGATAACTAATTCTTAGTAACGGTAGACATAACTAATTCTTAGTAACGGTAGACATGATAATTAATTCTTAGTAACGGTAGACATGATAACTAATTCTTAGCAACGTTAGACATAACTAATTCTTAGTAACGGTAGACATGATAACTAATTCTTAGTAACGGTAGACATGATAACTAATTCTTAGCAACGTTAGACATGATAACTAATTCTTAGTAACGGTAGACATGATAACTAATTCTTAGTAACGGTAGACATGATAACTAATTCTTAGTAACGGTAGACATGATAACTAATTCTTAGTAACGGTAGACATGATAACTAATTCTTAGCAACGTTAGACATGATAACTAATTCTTAGTAACGGTAGACATAACTAATTCTTAGTAACGGTAGACATGATAACTAATTCTTAGCAACGGTAGACATGATAACTAATTCTTAGTAACGGTAGACATGATAACTAATTCTTAGTAACGGTAGACATGATAACTAATTCTTAGTAACGGTAGACATGATAACTAATTCTTAGTAACGGTAATATACGATAGCCAATCTTCAAACGTTATCAACTTTTTCCAACCATCCGCCGTTGATTGTGGTTGAGTAAATCGCCTTAGTGTTGAGATAAATCCTCTTGTAATCCCAGTTTATTTTCTGCAAGGGTATATATTAATCTCTATTAATCCGCAGCTATAATCCTCTGATATTGATGGCTGATTCTTTTTCATAAATCCTGGGATGTTGATGGTATGTTTGTGGAGGAGGAGGGGAAATTTCTCTCTCTCTCTCTCTCTCTCTCTCTCTCTCTCTCTCTCTCTCTCTCTCTCTCTCTCTACACACACACACACACACACACACACCTCTGTTTCATCAGTGGAAATTCAAAGTAAAAAGCACTAGAAACAGTACTAACTACAGTACACTCAAACAATACTAACTATTGCTCGTCCCTTCCTACTCTCCCTCCTTTTCCCTCTCTCTCTCCTTCCTCCCTCTGTTTTCTCCTATCCCTCCTTCCTCCCTGTTTTTTTTTCCTCTCCATCCTTTCTCCCTGATAAGTATTTACCATTGTTAATATTAACAATTCTTTCCTTTCAGGTAAGAGCCAGTGATGGAGTCTGAGTGATAAAGGTGAGTGTTAAATGTCTGTTCAGCCAACACACACACACACAGCAGGATATTCATAATAATAATAATTATAGAATATAATAGAATAACACTAGATATATACACCGAGAGGTATATATACGCTGAGAATTTAGAATCCCTATTATTAAGGAATAAAGTGTTCTTGGCTGGTAGTGAATAGGTGACATGTAACCTTAATTTCGAAAGACTAAATTTAAGTTCAGCTAATCAACCAATAAAATAGAATAGAAAATGTAATTCAAAGAAATTAAAATTTGAAATAAAGGAATTCAAAAAATATATATATAAATAAAGGATGAGATTAATAAGAAAAGAGAAGATTGGACCAGGAACTTGTAAAAATGTAAGAATATATAGAAAAGGTAATGACATCTTTAGGGATTAAATTAGTAATGCTGGAATAATGAAAAGAATACAAGGAATTAGAATATTCTTTCCTTACATCAGTCTTGATTGTCTCCTTCCTTCCTACCCTGTGCTGGAATAGGCAAGGTGTCTGGCTGCTTCCTACCCTGTGCTGGAATAGGCAGGACGTCTGGCTGCTTCCTACCCTGTGCTGGAATAGGCAGGACGTCTGGCTGCTTCCTACCCTGGGCTGGAATAGGCAGGACGTCTGGCTGCTTCCTACCCTGGCTGGACCCTGGGCTACAATGGGCAGGGTGTCTGGCTGCATCCTACCCTGTGCTGGAATGGGCAAGATGTCTGGCTGCTTCCTACCCTGGGCTGGAATAGGCAGGACGTCTGGCTGCTGGAATGAGCAGGAGATGACAGGTTACTTGTGACTGGCAGCTCTGACGGTACTTCAGCTGTAATGGTTGTACTGACAGTAGTTTACTTTGTCTTAGTATAGTGCTGTTTAACCCGTGTGGACACTCCACCCTAGAGTAGACGATGTACTCCAGTGTGGACGAAATCTTGTTTAAGGTGGACGTCGATCTTGTGATGGGTATGTCTGGACAAGATTTGAACGCGACTTTGAGTTAGCCTCTCTCCTATGAGTCTCTGATGCGACTTGGAGTTTTCCTTGTGTATAATAAGACAGGTTGCATCATCTTAGGTTTCAGTCGGAGGTGCAAGGCACACGACTTAGGTACTTCTTTACGTATTGGAAATTTTTCGTATCATTATTGTTAATTATACGTATCGTTATTGTAAATTACACGTATCGTTATTGTAAATTACACGTATCGTTATTGTAAATTACACGTATCGTTATTGTAAATTACACGTATCGTTATTGTAAATTATACGTATCGTTATTGTAAATTATACGTATCGTTATTGTAAATTACACGTATCGTTATTGTAAATTACACGTATCGTTATTGTAAATTACACGTATCGTTATTGTAAATTATACGTATCGTTATTGTAAATTACACGTATCGTTATTGTAAATTACACGTATCGTTATTGTAAATTATACGTATCGTTATTGTAAATTACACGTATCGTTATTGTAAATTATACGTATCGTTATTGTAAATTATACGTATCGTTATTGTAAATTATACGTATCGTTATTGTAAATTATACGTATCGTTATTGTAAATTATACGTATCGTTATTGTAAATTATACGTATCATTATTGTAAATTACACGTATCGTTATTGTAAATTATACGTATCGTTATTGTAAATTATACGTATCGTTATTGTAAATTATACGTATCGTTATTGAAAATTATACGTATCGTTATTGTAAATTATACGTATCGTTATTGAAAATCAGATTTTTCTTTCAATATTAATAAATTTCGTTTTGAATTGTAAGTTGTATATTCATTTATACAGCAATGCAAAAATGGTAAATAAAAGTGAAACTGACTTTTTTTTTTTTTTACCTTCCTTTCCCCTCTCTTTCTTTTACTGAATTTAGAATTTTAGATAAATTTTGAAAAAAAAAAAAATGGTAACCACTGTGGGTTGGTCTTTTTCCATTTCTCCAGTAGAGAGGACACCATAAAAATTTAATAGCTAACCTTGATATAGATAGCTGAATTATCTATTATTATTATTATTATTATTTATTATTATTATTATTTTTATATAATTATTACTATTATTAATTATTATATAATTATTAATGTTATTAATTATATAATTATTACTGTTATTAATTATATAATTATTATTAATTATATAATTATTATTAATTATATAATTATTATTATTGATTATAATTAGTACATATTATTAATTATATAATTATTATTATTAATTATTACCATTATTACTTATTAATTATTACCTTTATTATTATTATTTATTATTTTTAATTATTATTATTAGTATTAATTATTATTGTTATTATTTTAGTGTATATATATATATATATATATATATATATATATATATATATATATAGGAGGTACCACTCTAGAACTTGACTGGGGACCCTCATCCTCAGAGAAGACGATAAACGTACCTCAGGGAAAACTCGAGGTTCTCCCCGGGGCTGTTTGAATATTTTCTTCTCCTACCACCCCTATATATGTTATATGAGTGCTTTATTAATAGACAGAATACATTGACAGAAAACACAAACATGAACATGAATACAATGGTACAATATATCAAAGATTATGAATCTCCTCCAGCTCCTCAGAAGCCGGACGCGAGCCCAGTATGCAGCATGCATTTCCCTCTGGATGACCACGCTGAGGCGCTGGAACATGAAAGTGGCTGCCCTTCTGTCCCTGGTGGTGTCGATGAGTCTGGAACCCAGTTCTTTAAGGAAACGTGTTGCATTTTTACCCCATGATATATATATATATATATATATATATATATATATATATATATATATATATATATATATATATATATATATATATATATATATATATATATATGTTATCTGTTTATGCCTTTATAATTTGTCTTGGGTCCCGTCTTGTCCTGTCATCTATCTTGTCTTCTCTCACTCTTGTCTCCCTCACTCCTGTCTTCACTATTGTCTCCCCTCACCTTTGTCCCCTCCTCACGACCCTCATGGGAGGGAGACTTTCTGATCTGCAATTTTCCCTTTAATTTCCCCCAAGAGCAGCGGTGCCTCTACACTTGATCATCTGTGTCACTGGACCCTGGCCCTCTCTCCCCTCACTCTTGCTCTCTTTCCCTTTTCCCCCTTGCCTCTGTCCAGTCTCCTTCCCCGCTCTGTTGTCCCCTTATATTCCTCGTATACCGCTTTGCCATGTGTTCTTTCACTTCCCTCTCCCTCCCTCTCCTCTCTCTCTCTCTCTCTCTCTCTCTCTCTCTCTCTCTCTCTCTCTCTCCTCTCTCTCTCTCTCTCTCTTTTCTCTCCACTCTATTGTCCTCTTCCTCTTTTTCTGCTCTGTGCATTTTCTTTCATACTTCCTGTCTCTTCTCTTCCATATTTCTTCCCGTTACCTACTCTTCCATCTTCTCGTTTGCCTATCCCTTCTGCCCTTTCCACTGACGCTTGACTGAGCAACTGTAGAATAGAAAGACTGTGAAGAGAAACTGTGCAAGAGAAAAAGTGGAAAATAAATGGGGATTCAAAGGGAAAATGAAAAGTAACGGAGGTTAAAAGAAGAAATGGAAGGGAGGGAGCAAGTGGAAAGAATCAAGTGGAAAGAAGCAAGTGGAAAGATAAAACTTTGGAAAAAAGACTGGATTTAAAAGATATTAAGTGAGGGATATCGTGCATGTTGTGGAATGCATGAGAGAGGAGACAGACAGAGAGATAGACACAAGGAGATAGATATACAGAGGCAGAAAGACACAGGCAGGTAGAGACTGTTCAACAGCCTCCCACTATACATAAGGGAGACCAATAGACCCCTGGCTGCCTTAAGAGGGAGCTGGACAGATACCTAAAGTCAGTACCTGATCAGCCGGGCTGATTAGGTACTTTGGACTACGGGCTGCCAGCAGTAACAGCCTGGCCGCACGTAGGCCTTGTCGAGGTCTGGGCCGCGGGGGCGTTGACCCCCCGGGAACACCCTCCAGGTAGGTAGATAAACTCATGCAGATAAGGAGACATGGGCAAGTAGACAGGCACAGGAAGACAGAAAGGCAGACATACACAGGCAGAAAGGCAGACATACACAGGCAGAAAGGCAGACATACACAGGCAGTTAGTCAGACAGGCAGAGAGAGACCTGACAAGGGCAAGCATATAAACCATCTAAATTTACTGTGTTTTATATACCATAAACCCGGTGACAGTTTGTATGGGGCAGTATATATACACACACCTGATGACAGGTTATTAACCTGGATTATTTTATGAACTGTTATATTAAACATTGTATCGATTATGGTAGATAATCTAGGGAGGATTACATGGTAGTGATAGGGGACATTGTGTGTACTCATCTAATTGTGGTTGCAGGGGTCGAGTCATAGCTCCTGGCCCCGTCTCACTGGTCGCTACTAGGTCCACTCTCATCTTGCTCTCCGAGCTTTGTCATACCTCTTCTTAAAACTATGTATGGATCCTGCCTCCACTACATCACTCTCCAGACTGTGTTACCAATTTGTCCTAGGCACATGTCGATTAGATACCAGGACTGTTGTATATGCGTGCTTGTATGTGAGTGTGTGTGTTCACATGTTTGGGTGTAGTCTTACAGAGTGTATATCTTTAAGCGCTGAACTCCATTGAGTCATTTAATGAGGCTCGATCCTTCGTCCGCTTATTGCGGTTCATTTTGTGATCAGCTGGGCTGTTATCGCCTCCACATGGTTGTATATACAAGGGCGAAATGCCGAGAGAATGGGGTGGAAAGCATTTATACAGAGCAAGGTGTGTAAAGCTTTATCTAGTTTTAGGATAAAGCTCTGCACAGAGCGAAACGTCACAATAAAAGCTTACTGTGCGTACTTGTTGTTTAGGTCCATATCTACTTTAGCCGCTCGGGAGAGTTGAGGTTTTGCAGTCGATATCCTGACTCAACACAAACCAATCCACTTGTCTTGTGTTACTTATTCATGCAGAAATCACTGCAGAATGTTGCAGACACTCGTCTTGTTCATAAAACTTGCGAATTATGTCGTAAAACGTAAATTCGCATGATTTGCAGCGTGTAAACACTACTGCATCTTACGTTGTTTAATATAATGAGAACATTGTAGGAAGGTGAGGTCTGAATACTAGCCACTCACTAGGCCGGCGTATAATGAACTGCATACACTCATTCTCTCGTAAAAGTTTTTTATTTGGCTAATATCTCCCAAAATAACAGTTTGCAAAGGAAATAAATGTTTGTGCATGGATTTTGATGCCTTCTTTACAGGATGAAAGAAAGTAACTAGCCGAGTTCAGCCGAGCACCTGAAGTTAATATTGATTGCTTTTTTTTAACACTAAATATTATAGGTTAACGATCATATAGCCCAATCTCTAAATTCTTGATTTTCCATACATTTTATATATATATATATATATATATATATATATATATATATATATATATATATATATATATATATATATATATATATATATATATATATATAATCATTTATGAATTGTAAATAACGTCATGAGGTTTTGTTAATAACGTCATGAGGTTTTGTTGGCATGATCTTGGAATGATCCTGGGGTCAGAGAAACTGGTGTTCAGCTGAGGAATATCTTGGATTAGAGATGCTGGTGTTCAACTGAGGAAGATCTCATGTCAGTAGTAGTATTTGTACCAATAACCGTTATTGAGTCACAGCCTTCCTAGCGATGTCATAGGTCACCCTTTGAATGCCGTGAGCATCCTCGCTCACTGGCGGCAGTTCAGAGCAGAGTATAGGGACGGACAGGTCAGGCTCTGATTGATTCCCATATTTTTCCACTAATATATAAGTTACTAAGCCAGGCTACGTTTGTGTTTATTACCAAATCCATCAAGAACCCACACGACACTCGAACCAGAGAAGTTGGTGTTCATCTCCTGGGGGAGATCTTGTTTCAGATGCTGTGTTTTTTAGTACTGACCAAACCTGTTGTGTGTTCGTGTACCGTGAGGGAGGGAGCAAGGGAGGTTCGTGTATCGTGAGGGAGGGAGGAAAGGCGGGAGGGAGAACGCGAGGGAGGGAGAGGATCAGGTGTGCTAGGGGCGGCCTCTGCATCTTCTGTTTTGTGTTCCTTATTTGGTCGCTGCGGGTTATCTCCACCTTCTAGTTTTTATACCTCTATGAAGAACGATTCATGGCTGTTGTGTGTTTGTGTGTGTGGGGGGGGGGGTGTATGTGTGTATCTAGTTGTGTGTGTGTGTGTGTGTGTGTGTGAGTACTCATATATGTGGTTACAGGTGTCGATTCACAGCTCTGTGTGCGTTTGTACTTAATTACCAATTTGTAATTACCGACAGGAGCAGAGCTGAACTCGTGGTGTCCATCTTCAATAATTTTCTCATATAATTTATAAAAATGTTCACTGCTTGTAGTAGTATTTACCTCCTCTTCTAAATCACTCCACTGTTCAACTACTCTGCCATGAAAAATATTCTAGCATCCTTTCGGCTTCACTTTTCCTCAA
>WNWK01000033.1:997500-1104437 GCA_009830355.1 Cherax destructor
GATAAATAATTTTAATTGAGGAGTAAAGCAAAACTAAGCTGTATGGCCTAAACCGCGATCTTATTGCAATATTTCGACGAGTCAGACTTTATTTATTAGCCGAGACAATTGCATTTTAAAGGAAAAAATAGTCCATATATTAAATAAAGTCTGTGTAAATGTTTACTTTTGTTTACTTGATCTAATATTATTTGGGGATTTTTCCTTTAAGAGAAATGTACACTGAATAATAAACCACAGAACGGTTAGGGTTCCAACCTGTCTGTTCTGTGATTTGTTTCCAGTCGTGTTACTACGTTATCGCGAGTACTGAGAAATAAACATTATTCATGGTGCTGCTTAGTTATCAACGTTATTGCCAGCGCGAGTGTTATCAGCAGGTGTGGAGGGAAGAGTGTGTGTGATCTTGACACGCAGCACACATCTTTATGTGATGGTGTTTAGAGTCACACAGCTTCCTTATCTCCCTGAGGCAGCAGCAGGTTGGCTACACAGCCACGTGTAGTGTTTTATCATCTGCTTTTGTATCGTGGTGGCTGCTGCCCGGACCATCTGTCTCGTCAGGAATGCGGTTAAAGGACACTTAATTTGTTCTTATACTTATGACACCTGTCATTGGCTGTATAACACCTGCCATCACCTATAACACCTGCCATTATCTGTAACACCTATCATTACCTATAACAACTGTCATCGCCTATAACACCTGTAAATGAATGGTTCAGAGAACCGATGAGTTGTAAATCAGACACATATGCAACACTTGGGTATCTTCAATAAAGATACCCAAGTGTTGCATATGTGTCTAATTTACAACTCGTCGGTTCTCTGAATCATTCATTTACCTATAACACATTCATTTACCTATAACCATTCATTTACCTATAACCTGTCATCACCTATAACACCTGTTTAAGCAACCAACATCACAAGTTACAGCCATTTCTAAATCCTTCACCATAGAATTTAGCGCTTCTATTTAATTTTATAATAATAATAATAATCTAAATCCTTCAAATAAACATTTGTTTTACGGCGACACGAGTGAGGTTAGGTTAGGTAAAGTTTGTCAGGAAACAGTACAAGTGTTTCCTGACGCGGGTTTTAGTCGTGTGATGGCCCCCAACTAGTGCTTTTGGTCATCTGACCGAGGCCTTCCGCTGGCTTAACCCTCCACCCCCTTTAAAAAATATCATGGTTATAACCCATTATAACGATGATGATAATTAGATGGTGATAATAATTATTATTATTATTATTATTATTCTACACAAGAGTGAGGTAAGCATAGTGTGTCGGCACGATGCAGGGACACGCTTGACCGCCAGTATAGCGGATACTTACCCTGTTATTTGCACACACCGTGTTCTTCCTTCACCTCAGTGCCCCAGCTACTGAACATTGTGGAACATTAATTATCGCCGCGGATAGATTCTATTTTAGCGGGTTAACTCTCGCTCGCTATAATTACTGGCTTTGTGATATTAATGTATTTTTACGATCCACCCAATGAAATTGTTCCAGTAATTTATAACCTTGCCTGCTGTGGGGTTGTGGGGAGGTAGTAGAGGGCAGTGATGGGGTTAGCAGGTGGGGAAGAGGTTAGGGAAGAGAGGCGCAGTGGGGAGGTGGTAGAGGGCAGTGATGGGGTTAGCAGGTGGGGAAGAGGTTAGGGAAGAGAGGCGCAGTGGGGAGGTGGTAGAGGGAAGTGATGGGGTTAGGAGGTGGGAAGAGGTTAGGGAAGAGAGGCGCAGTTAATGGGTGGGGAGGTGGTAGAGGGAAGTGATGGGGTTAGGAGGTGGGAAGAGGTTAGGGAAGAGAGGAGAGGTTAATGGGTGAGGTAGTAGAGGGAAGTGATGGGGTTAGGAGGTGGGAAGAGGTTAGGGAAGAGAGGCGCAGTTAATGGGTGGGGAGGTGGTAGAGGGAAGTGATGGGGTTAGGAGGTGGGAAGAGGTTAGGGAAGAGAGGAGAGGTTAATGGGTGAGGTAGTAGAGGGAAGTGATGGGGTTAGGAGGTGGGGAAGAGGTCAGGGAAGAGAAGAGCGGTTAATGTGTGGGGAGTTGTTGAAGTCTGTTCCAGGTAAGGGTTGTGTGTGTAGCAACATCATTTTGCAACACCTTTCAATATGTTTTTGCAACAAGTGTGAAGGAACCACGACTCTTCAACACCCTCGGTTCATACATAAGGAGAAATTATCTGCACAACCCTAGTTGTCTTCCAGAGGGAACTTGTTAAGTTCCTCGAGTCAGTTTCTGATCAGCTTGGCTGTGGTGCCAACGTTGGTCTGCATGCTGCTAGCACAAACAGCCTGGTTGATTAGGCATGTACAGTAGATTAGTACGTAAACCCTGGTTTACATCACATGAGTGAGCTGCTATGTGTCTGTAGTAGTTACTAGTTATCAAAGGCACTTGTCGATAGACACTTGACCTGTTTTGTGTACGTGTGTGTGTGTGTATGTGAGTGTGTGTGTGTGTGTGTGTATACTATGTATTATATACAGTGATATAACTAGTGGTATATTTTAAGGTGTTCAGTTATATTATAAAATAAGAGTATAAGGATTATATTGGTGTTATATTATCAGTCTATGATATATCACTTTACCTCAGAAAGATTGATCACATATAACAATATACAGTTTATATAGATTTTCACATTAAATATAATTTTGTTACATTGAGTAAATCGGAATATATATTTTGAAGAGTATATGTCTTGATGTATGTGTGTCGTGCCGAATAGGTAAAACTTGCAATTTTGGCTTAAATAGCAACGCTCTTCTTGCCGAATAAGACAAGCGAAAATTTGTGTATGCAATAATTTCGCAAAAATCATTCTGAACCTAACGAAAAAAATATATTTTATTGTGTTTGTTTATTATTAAATTATTGTAAACTTATCTAAAATATATTTAGTTGGATTAGGCTAAATTAAATTGCGCTTGTTATAAGGTTAGGTAAGTTTTCTAAGGTTCTTTTGGTACAAAATTATTAATTTTTACATTAACATAGATGAAAAGATGAATCTTGAAACGTATAAGAGAAAATTTTAGAAAGTTAATTTTAAATGAGTTCCTGCTAATTGACCTGTTTTACCTATTCGGCACGACATATGCACCGCGAGCAGCAGCATATTTATAAAGAAGGGGTATATACATATCTCAGTGTATATATATATACGCTTAGACTTTAATCCCTATATTCAAGATTATTGACGATAGTCTTTAAACCTAATAAAAGAACCACTACATAAATAAACCTACCACTGAACAAGCGAACCATAAGACAGATAAACCATCTACTGGACAAATATGAAGACTCGCCAATGAAATATTCATCAAATTAAATCACAGAAATAAACATTAAGAAGCAAACTACAGGAATGTATAGAAAAAATAACGGGAGTATATAATTTTTCCCAGACTTGCGGTGATTGGACGGTTTTTTCTTCTCAGACGTGCAGTGATTGGACTGTTTATATCTTCTCAGACGTGCAGTGATTGGACTGTTAATATGTACTGAGACGTGGGGTGATTGGACTGTTAAACAATTTGCAGTTGTGAAGTAGTTTGACTTGATTGTAGGATTTGACAGCAGGTTATTGTTCAGTCAGCAGGGTTGGTCGCTTGACAGAGCCGGGATTTACGTAATGGGAGATGGGTGAAATGGTGAGCGAATGAGGTCGTTTATCAGGGGGTGATCACGGTGAGGGCAGAGTGGGAGGCGAGGGGAAGGGTGGGGAGGAGAAGGTAAAGAGCTGCTGTAAATAGGGATTGTGACAGGTAGCAAGAATTGAGTTGGGGAGTGTCAGCTCTCTCTCTCTCTCTCTCTCTCTCTCTCTCTCTCTCTCTCTCTCTCTCTCTCTCTCTCGCTATGCTAGGGTAAAACTCGCATAAAGAGAATTGTATTATTATTATTATTATTATTATTATTATTATTATTATTATTATTATTGTTATTATTATTTTTATTCAAATGCAAATGCTCAACACATAGGGGTGGGTTATCCAACACCTAGGTAATTGGACGTTCAAGTTTGATCTATGATGGGAGTTCCATTTATTTGGATCAAGAACCCTTCATTAGTATTGGAGAGAGGAGGGGGGCATCTACTAGTGAGCTCAAGAGCGGCCAGCATCAGCTGCCGCAGCTGGCTACCCCCTGGGCCTGCACCAGCTGTTGTAGGTGGCTAACCCCTGGGCCAGCACCAACTGCCGCAGCTGGCTCTCCTTGGAGCAGGTGAGTTGCGGCAGGTGGTGGAGGACGTGTGTGGGAGCCACAAGTGGCACTGACCGCCAGCTGGTCACGGTGATGGTGTTGCTTATCTTGGTCTCTTCTGGGTAATCCTGGGAAAACCAGAGCTGAATATTGAGTGTGTGTGTGTTGTGTGTGTGTGTATGTATTTATGTATATATGTATGTATGTGCATGTGTGTGTGCTATTATTATTACTCCCTCAGAGCCTCTTGGAACTTGTCATACCTATTCCTAAAACTATGTATATATTCTACGCCACAAGTATTTCATCCAAGTCATTCAACTTCCTAACCACCATCAGTCAACGCTTTTGTGACTTGTTACTGTTTGTTACCGTTACTGTTACTAGAACAAGTTCAACGACCATTACTGCTACTGGAACCAGTTCATGAAACATTACTATTACTGGAACCAGTTCAAGGACCATTACTATTACTGGAACCAGTGTTCAAGGACCGTTACTATTACTGGAACCAGTGTTCATGGACCGTTACTATTACTGGAACCAGTTCAAGGACCATTAATATTACTGGAATCAGTGTTCAAGGACCATTACTATTACTGGAATCAGTGTTCAAGGACCATTACTATTACTGGAATCAGTGTTCAAGGACCATTACTATTACTGGAACCAGTGTTCAAGAACCATTACTATTACTGGAACCAGTGTTCAAGAACCATTACTATTACTGGAACCAGTGTTCAAGGACCATTAATATTACTGGAATCAGTGTTCAAGGACCATTACTATTACTGGAACCAGTTCAAGGACCGTTACTGTTACCAGAACCAGCTCAAGGACCATTACTGCTACTGGAACCAGTTTAAGGACCATAAATATTACTGGAACCAGTTCATGGACCATTACTGCTACTGGAACCAGTTCGAGGACCGTTACTGTTACTAGAACCAGTTCAAATACCATTACTGCTACTGGAATCAGTTCAAGGACCATTACTGTTACTGGAACCAGTTCATGGACTATTACTGCTACTGGAACCAGTTCAAGGACCGTTACTGTTACTAGAACCAGTTCAAGGACCATTACTGCTACTGGAACCAGTTCAAGGACCATTACTGGAACCAGTATTCAAGGACCCTTACTATTACTGGAACCAGTTCAAGGACCATTACTATTACTGGAACCAGTTCAAGGACCATTACTATTAATGGAACCAGTTCAAGGACCGTTACTGTTACCAGAACTAGTTCAAGGACCGTTACTGTTACCAGAACCAGCTCAAGGACCATTACTATAATTACCTGGACCAGCTTTAGGTTCATTAGCAAATTTAAAAGGATCAGTTCAAGGCTCATTGTTATATTTATCTGGACCAGTTCAAGGCCCATTGCCAAAATTGCCTGGACCGGTTAAAGGGCCATTTACCAGCTTCCAACGCTTGCAGTACGAATTCTCAATCAGCAGACTGAGAAATCTGCATAACACACTTTTCTAATGAAATTGAAATTCTGAAGGAAATGGTTAAAATATTCGGCCTTTATTATAAAATGGCTTAATGCTGACAATTGTGAAGATAAAAGTAATTACAAAGAAGCCGTTTATTGAGACAAATGTTTCACTCTGTGTAGAGTTTCGTCATTGAATTGAGCGAAACGTTGTTCCTACCGATGCTTTTTTTCTCCTGCTTGGTTCTTTGTCTATTATAAGACTCTATAAAAAATAGGACTCTTGTTTTGCAAAATATTAGGCCTCTTGTTGCATAGCATTAGGTTTTTAATAAAAATATTAGGCGTCTTCTTGCAAAACATTAGGCCTTATTGAAAAATATTATATTTAAATACTAGGCCTCTTGTTGCAAAATATGCTTCTTATTGTAAAATATTAGGCTCATCTTTTTGCAGCATAAGTCTGTTATTGCAAAACATTAGGCCTCTTGTTAAGTAAAACAGTAGGCATCTTGGTGCAAAACATTAGGCCTCTTACAAAATACTAGGCGTCTTGTTGCAAAACAGTAGGCTTCTTGTTGCAAAACACTAGTCCTCTCGTTGCAAAATACTAGCCCTCTTGTTGGTAAATACTAGGCATCTCAAAAAACACAAGGCCTCCTATTGGACACTTTTCTAACACCCTTACTTTATCTTGCCTCCTCGCTGACGGCCCCACCTGACACACTTTATCTTGCCTCCTCGCTGACGGCCCCACCTGACACACTTTATCTTGCCTCCTCGCTGACGGCCCCACCTGACACACTTTATCTTGCCTCCTCGCTGACGGCCCCACCTGACACACTTTATCTTGCCTCCTCGCTGACGGCCCCACCTGACACACTTTATCTTGCCTCCTCGCTGACGGCCCCACCTGACACACTTTATCTTGCCTCTGCTGACGGCCCCACCTGACACACTTTATCTTGCCTCCTCGCTGACGGCCCACCTGACACACTTTATCTTGCCTCTCGCTGACGGCCCCACCTGACACACTTTATCTTGCCTCCTCGCTGACGGCCCCACCTGACCACTTTATCTTGCCTCCTCGCTGACGGCCCCACCTGACACCAAGACATTTATTACACAACCTTTGATTATACTTCCTTTAGCACCCCTCACCTTTGTTATACTCTCCACCCTCGCTACTCTCTGATCAAGCATATTAAACCTTTAGCACGCCCTACCCTGCAGCGCTGTATGACCCTTGTGGGCTTAGCGCTTAGTTATGATTATAATAATAATAATGTTAAGGAAAATATTATGGTGCTTGTTAGAGAGCGTGCAGGAAGAGGAGTGTGGTCATTAGCGTGTGGTTGAACACTTGCATTACAGGAGCAGCACAGCTGCCACCAGTTAAGGGAAGCCAGTGATAAGCTCTTGCAACTGGGGAAAACATTGAGCAAATTAACATAATTATCTCGACCACTTTGAGGAAGAGGTGATTTTTGATCTAATTGCTTTAATTAGTGGCGTATCCGGTGCCAGAGGCGCTAGTCTAAAGAAAATATGTTAGTACTACTACTACTATAATAATAATAATAATATTATTATTATTATTACCATCACCATCTTCCCGATCATAACAAGAAATACCTAAATAAGCATAAGGGGTCTACTGCTTTTCAACACCCCTTTTTTCATATATAAAAGAACGTAGGGGAAGAGCTTATGATCCGAGGAATTTGAGTCATCCTTTCACTCGGGCATATATATATATATATATATATATATATATATATATATATATATATATATATATATATATATATATATATATATATATATATATGTATATGTATAGACATGTATCTCTCACACCTCGTGTACTGTATATGCCATCTTTATATCAACAATGTATCTCTTAAATCTTTGTACTATATATATATATATATATATATATATATATATATATATATATATATATATATTGTGTGTGTGTGTGTATGTATAGTAAAAGATTATTGTATATCGGACAAATTAAAAAGCCATAGTTTTTGACAACATTTTTATAACGGTGGGTGGTGTGCGAGTTGAGAAGTTTTAATTAAAATACCACACTTTGTAAAGTTCAATTGGTATTGAACTGTCAAATAACAACGGGACTCCCTTTTTTTTCCTTTTTTTTTCTTTTTTTGGGTCGTGTGAATTAAATGTTTCACTCTTTGCGAGGGTCACACGTAATTTTTTTTTGGGGTTAACTCGCTGTTACAAATAAAAGATTTCTTCACTTATTTAGTTGTGTGTCCGGCACGGTTTTCTGGTATATGTGAACGACATGACTTATTAGTGCTCTTTGTCCCTATTGGCAAATGATGCCAAATTATTGTGGTGAATCAAAACGAGTGATGACAGAGCTGAGACGTGACCTGGAGGGAGTGACCAGACAAGTGGCCACTGGAAATCAACCCCAGCAAGCTTATGAAAATTGTGAATGATAGAGAACAAAACTAAATATAGACTGATGGATGAGTTGATTCATAGCTCATCACTGAAGGAGTCACCATAATACGGAGGATATTGCCAGAGGCTGACGTCAACATTGTGACGTAATCTAAACTAGCTTTCAGGAATCTCACTAAGGAGTCGTTAAGAATGGTGTGTGGAGAAGCACTGCAGCAGGACTAGCCAGTGCTGCTACCTAAAATTACAGTGTGAGCTGCTAGCTAAATCACAGTGTGAGCTGCTAGCTAAATCACAGTGTGAGCTACTAGCTAAATCACAGTGTGAGCTGCTAGCTAAAATCACAGTGTGAGCTGCTAGCTAAAATCACTGTGGTCTTCTCAGGAAAAAATGTATGTACGACATGTCCCAGTCACGATTTTGTGGAGTATTTAGCACCAGCATGGAACCCACATGTGGCAAAGGATGTATTAAAGCTATGAAAGTGCAAGAGTTTGCAATAAAGTTAGTCACTAAACAAAAGGAAATGTACGGAGAGGAGAGATTAAAGGAAGTATTACACAAAGACTAGGGTGGACATGGTAATGTGTAGACTAGGGTGGACATGATAATGTGTAGACTAGGGTGGACATGATAATGTGTAGACTAGGGTGGACATGGTAATGTGTAGACTAGGGTGGACATGATAATGTGTAGACTAGGGTGGACATGATAATGTGTAGACTAGGGTGGACATGATAATGTGTAGACTAGGGTGGACATGATAATGTGTAGACTAGGGTGGACATGATAATGTGTAGACTAAGGTGGACATGATAATAAAGACCAAGAAACTGGAAAGTGAAAGACATAGGCTCAGAAGATAAAGGTAGGAATGAATATTAGCGATGTCAGGCAGTATTTTTTCAGCTTCAAGGGTTTGATAAAGTAGAATACGTACACAGATTTAAGAACAGGTATGATGAGGTCCACGAGGCTAAGAGGAAGTGAAAGCGGCTACGTCGAGATAAGAGTTAAGATAAGGTACGATAAAGCTCAAAGCTCTTGGAGCAGGGAGAGTGGGCCTAGTAACGACCAGCAAAGAGGCGGGCCAGGAGCTGTGAATCGACCCTTGCAACCACAATTAGGTGAGTACAAATAGGTGAGTACACACACACAGACGTGCCAGTATAACAGGGACACACGAGGTTGAACCTTTTATTCACAATTAGCGCATCTGATGTTGAAATTAAATATGAAAGGGCATTGGATGTTAACAGGCATCCAGTACTGAGTCCATAGTACCTTGTGGACGTAAATATGGAGAGAAACATAGCAGGTGGGAAGAGGGAGAAACAATATTACGGAAGACACTGTACGGGGATGAGAGAATTTCTGAATGCAAGGAAAGACAAGAAAAAATGATGAAGGACGTAGTCAGAAAGTGGACGTTAGAAATCACAGATAGGAAAAGAAAGAAAGAGGCAGTTGGAAAAACAAAATTAGTTCTATATTTAATTCAGAGATGCAGAGAGGCACAAACTTGAAATGCAAGAACCTGGAAAAAAATTTAAATACGAAAGGATAAAATAGAGAGAAGCGAGAAGAGACAAAAGAATCTCACAGAGGAGAGAGGTCGTGCGACAGTTTGAGAATGACCTATCAGAAAACGCCAAATCTGGTATATAGTCTGACTGAAGACGATGGTAAAATAATAGGAAATAAGGAGAAAAGAGGAGAGCTCATGAGGAATGACAAACGAAATCTATGAGGATTTGAGGAAATGTTTTAAAAAAAGTTGTTCTCAGTGGAAACAAGAACAACACCAGGGAGTCAGAGAGAAAGGGTACGCCAGTGGGTACTGGACTCCCACACACCAGGGAGTCAGAGAGAAAGGGTACGCCAGTGGGTACTGGACTCCCACACACCAGGAGTCAGAGAGAAAGGGCACGCCAGTGGGTACTGACTCCCACACACCAGGGAGTCAGAGAGAAAGGGTACGCCAGTGGGTACTGGACTCCACACACCAGGGAGTCAGAGAGAAAGGGTACGCCAGTGGGTACTGGACTCCCACACACCAGGGAGTCAGAGAGAAAGGGCACGCCAGTGGGTACTGGACTCCCACACACCAGGGAGTCAGAGAGAAAGGGTACGCCAGTGGGTACTGGACTCCCACACACCAGGGAGTCAGAGAGAAAGGGTACGCCAGTGGTACTGGACTCCCACACACCAGGGAGTCAGAGAGAAAGGGCACGCCAGTGGGTACTGGGCTCCCACACACCAGGGAGTCAGAGAGAAAGGGTACGCCAGTGGGTACTGGACTCCCACACACCAGGAGTCAGAGAGAAAGGGTACGCCAGTGGGTACTGGACTCCCACACACCAGGGAGTCAGAGAGAAAGGGTACGCCAGTGGTACTGGACTCCCACACACCAGGGAGTCAGAGAGAAAGGGTACGCCAGTGGGTACTGGACTCCCACACACCAGGAGTCAGAGAGAAAGGGCACGCCAGTGGGTACTGGACTCCCACACACCAGGGAGTCAGAGAGAAAGGGTACGCCAGTGGGTACTGGACTCCCACACACCAGGAGTCAGAGAGAAAGGGTACGCCAGTGGTACTGGACTCCACACACCAGGGAGTCAGAGAGAAAGGGCACGCCAGTGGGTACTGGACTCCCACACACCAGGGAGTCAGAGAGAAAGGGCACGCCAGTGGTACTGGACTCCCACACACCAGGGAGTCAGAGAGAAAGGGTACGCCAGTGGGTACTGGACTCCCACACACCAGGGAGTCAGAGAGAAAGGGCACGCCAGTGGGTACTGGACTCCCACACACCAGGGAGTCAGAGAGAAAGGGCACGCCAGTAAGGTACTGGACTCCCACACACCAGGGAGTCAGAGAGAAAGGGTACGCCAGTGGTACTGGACTCCACACACCAGGGAGTCAGAGAGAAAGGGTACGCCAGTGGTACTGGACTCCCACACACCAGGGAGTCAGAGAGAAAGGGTACGCCAGTGGGTACTGGACTCCCACACACCAGGGAGTCAGAGAGAAAGGGTACGCCAGTGGGTACTGGACTCCCACACACCAGGGAGTCAGAGAGAAAGGGTACGCCAGTGGGTACTGGACTCCCACACACCAGGGAGTCAGAGAGAAAGGGTACGCCAGTGGGTACTGGACTCCCACACACCAGGGAGTCAGAGAGAAAGGGCACGCCAGTGGGTACTGGACTCCACACACCAGGGAGTCAGAGAGAAAGGGTACGCCAGTGGGTACTGGACTCCCACACACCAGGGAGTCAGAGAGAAAGGGTACGCCAGTGGGTACTGGACTCCCACACACCAGGGAGTCAGAGAGAAAGGGCACGCCAGTGGGTACTGGACTCCCACACACCAGGGAGTCAGAGAGAAAGGGCACGCCAGTGGGTACTGGACTCCCACACACCAGGGAGTCAGAGAGAAAGGGTACGCCAGTGGGTACTGGACTCCCACACACCAGGGAGTCAGAGAGAAAGGGTACGCCAGTGGGTACTGGACTCCCACACACCAGGGAGTCAGAGAGAAAGGGTACGCCAGTGGGTACTGGACTCCCACACACCAGGGAGTCAGAGAGAAAGGGTACGCCAGTGGGTACTGGACTCCCACACACCTAACCAAAGAGATGAATAAACAACTGACTGAGCTGGATACCTCAAAGACAATGGCACCTGGCGGTGTGTCAGTATGGGTTCACAGAGGCGGGGCAAAATCACCGTGTGAGCTGCTGACTAAAATCACCGTGTGAGCTACTAGCTAAAATCACCGTGTGAGCTGCTAACTAAAATCACCGTGTGAGCTACTAGCTAAAATCACCGTGTGAGCTACTAGCTAAAATCACCGTGTGAGCTACTAGCTAAAATCACCGTGTGAGCTGCTAAAATCACCTTGTGAGCTGCTAAAATCACCGTGTAAGCTACTAGCTAAAATCACCGTGTAAGCTGCTAAAATCACCGTGTAAGCTACTAGCTAAAATCACCGTGTGAGCTGCTAAAATCACCGTGTACGCTACTAGCTAAAATCACCGTGTGAGCTGTCAAATATAATCTACAAGCCAGTGAATCGATGCAGTTGCCAGGACGGCAAATTTAGTATTATTTAAGAAAGGAAAGAGAAAAGAAGCGTGAAAGTACACAACTGTGTCACTGATATACATGATATGTAAAGTAATGAAGATAAACAAGAGACGGGTGGAGCACTTGGAAAGAAGCGGTTTCATTAACAACAATTAGTACGTCTTTGTAAAACCTGTCTCACAAACCTGTTGGATACAAGCAGCAGCGTATTGCCGACAATGGTGAAGAGAAGACACGTGTTGCAGAACAAGATTTTATTTAGAGAACGTTTCGAGCTTTTGATCATCTCAATATTTGATAAAGCTTTCAACTTTAAAAAAAAATAGCTTGTTCTTCAATGTGTATCTTTACTCAAGTCTGTTACTATTCTTCGGCAAGATTAACAGAAGTGAGGGATGGGTGGGGTGCATGTTCTTGGACTGCAAGAAGGCATTTGACACAGACACTGGCCGGAAATGCGTTAAACAAGCAAGGCACAACAGTGGTTCAAAGTATAACTAATGGAGAAGAGGTCAAAATGTGGATGTCCGGAGACACCAGAATAAACTGTGTGTGAGACAAATGGGGGTTCCACAGGCGCTGGAACTGGGACTAATACTGTTTCTGGCCAGTTGAGAGGAAGGTCCAGGAGCTGATATTCGACCCCTGTAATAAAAAATGGGTATGCGAGTAAACACACCTGCTATCTCATTACACACGCCATTTCATACACACATTTGCCACCTCGTTAAACACACTTGAAACTTCATACACACACTTGCTACCTACAGCCCCCCCCACACACACACACACACACAGGTCAGGAGAGGTAAGGGTGGATGTAGTAGAGGTCAACAAGAAGCAGCTCCTCCCACATCACCGGCCATCACGTCAAATATATATCAGAACCTTAAAGGCTATAGACCTGAGGTGAGGGTTGTGGCATCCCTAGTGTGTTATCAGTGGGAACCAGTTTGCTGTGTGTGTGCGCGCGCTCACCTGTTTGTACTCACCTATTCGTGGTTGCAGGGGTAGATTCACAGCTCCTGACCCTGCCTCTTCGCTGATCGCTACTAGGTCCACTCTCTCCCTGCTCCAAGAGCTTTATCGTACCTCTTCTTAAAGCTATGAATGGATTCTGCCTCCACTATATCACCTTCCAGTGTGTGTGTCGGCCATTAAGCCGCAAAATATCTGGTATATTTTCATTATATATCTTAGCATATAAGTGATCATATAGCTTATTTCTGTATTGCTCACTAAGTGGACACTCACTTACAAAGTGTTTGTCTAAAAATCCAGAAACAATCACAGACGTGTGAGAAAATTTATATTTCCTGCAAAAGTTTAACTGGTGTAGGTAAGAGAGTGCATAGGTCTGTGGAGGATCGACCCTCCGTCTGCTAATCGAGAGCCCCGCTACCTTCCTACCCAGTCGTGTGGAGATAAGACCTAAGTGGGCGTGAGGAATTCGAGAAGTGTGTCGGAGAATTTTAAGTGAGCAGCAGATCGAAGTGGCACAGGAATAACGGGAAGAGGGAGAGGCAGGAGGGAGTGTTGGGTCGGGGGCAAGAGTCGCAGGTAAAGTGTTTGAGAAACGTAGCAAAGTTCGCCGACACTGTTGAAGGATCCGAATTTGTGATTTAAATGTTACTTGGACGAGGAAATTTGCTGAGGATGAAAGTTGAGGCGGTGACCCCTTTCCCTTAGTGACCCACTTAGGTCTCTCTCTCTCTCTCTTTCTCTCTCCTCTCTCTCTCTCTCTTTCTCTCCTCTCTTCTCTCTTCTCTCTCTCTCTCTCTCTCTCTCTCTCTCTCTCTCTCTCTCTCTCTCTCTCTCTCTCTCTTCTCTCTCTCTCTCTCTCTCTCTCCTTTTTCCCTTTTTCCCTTTTTCTGTTTTTCTCAGCCAAAGCAAAGCTATCATTTCAGACTTTAACCTCCGGATGGTTTTCAAGAGTCTTGCTACTCTCAAAGCCCGTCTTGACGCAAAACTTTGCTTGCTTTACCAGATTGTTGCTGTAAGCACTCTGGTGGTCTATGTAACCTTTACAACCTGGCTTATCAGGCCCTTTTATCAGGTAGTAGTCCAGTTTCCTCTTGAGAACTTGTTTCGATCATTTTTCTTATATCTGCTGGTAGCAGATGGAAGAGTTTCGAACAGTGGATGTTGTATATTATTTTATTGTTCTTAAGCATCCCTGCTTTATACTGTGTGTGTGTGTGTGTGTGCTTACCTGTGAGTCACTAACACTTGTCCTCGGGGTGGGCAGGAAGACCTGGCTGGTGCAGGTCCTCCATTTTGCTTGATGAGTTCTTCCAGGTGAAATTTGAACTTCAGCACAGCCTTGGCTTCGAGGGAAGTAAAGGACTGAGAGAGAGAGAGAGAGAGAGAGAGAGAGAGAGAGAGAGAGAGAGAGAGAGAGAGAGAGAGAGAGAGAGAGGAGTGGAAAAGAGGAAGAACTGGGGAAGATTAAGTAGGACAAGGAGAGTAAGAGAGGACAGCTGGTAAAAGAGAAATTGGGCAGGAATGGAAGATATCACAGGGGAAGGGCAATAATGAATGTAAACAAACACTCTTCCTTAATGACAACTTCTTTACCTACACATGCAGCTGATCTGGGAGCCTCGTCTTCTTCAGCTGAAGTAAATTCCTCCAGTTTCTCCTCAGCAGGGATGAAAGGTGTACTGAGAAATGGTGCCCCAAGCTGACTGTCCACTTCCCTCTCTTACAAGAAACCTTCAAAAGGTGTGTTTTTGACTCCAGATTTTCTGCCGGGAATATCCGCTTTTCCCTTCAATCTTTCCGGGGAAAATGAAAGGTTCTGCTCGACAAGAGTGTGGTGCGGGGAAATTTTATTCTGGAAAATCCTGTTCACTAAGAGTCTGTTCAGGAAAGACTTGTGTTTAGTGGAAGTAAAATCTGGTAAATCCTGTTCGGCAGGAGATTGACTGAGAAAATCTTCTTATCAAATAATGAGGCTGGTTTGTAAAATCCCGTTCACACCCCTGTCACTGCCGATTGTATTACTCAAATGGGTGATGTGTGTGTGACACCTGTTGGAATAACCATCATCTCTCGACTGTGTCATGTATATAAAACGTCATGTGCAGCTGTTAAAGCTGGGCATGCATCAGTCTGGTGGTCTAAAACAGCATCACAATGCGCACCTGGTATCACGTCATCGTCACAGCTTATATTGGTAAGGACAGTATTTCTGTAACGTTTACAGTAAGACAGAAACGTTACACAAATAACCATAACCCTCACATATTAGAAAGAAGCTATGACGACGTTTCGATCTGACTTGGACCATTAATTAACGAAGGTAACGTAGCCAGTATATATACGAGAGTAAGATGTATGTATATATATATATATATATATATATATATATACACACACACACACACACTGGCTCCCTTACCTTCGTGTGTTAGTGTGACTATATTTAATGGTCCAAGTCGGACCAAAATTCGTCATAGCTTCTTTCTATCATGTGCCGGTTATTTGTGTATTGTTCCAGTCATGGTAGTGTGCCTTTTTGTTCTTGAGGATAGAAACCTGCTGGGTTAGCTGTGTAAGAGGGACTTGCCCGCCATGGGCTAGTAGACTTGCCGCAGTGTTCCTTACTTATGTTTTTTATTATTTTTTACGATTTATGGAGACCAGAAGAATATGTATAGGTTTTCTTGCCTCCCACACACCTGACTCCTCTTCGGTGTTTGTCAACTTTAACACCTGTCACCTTGCCTGGATTTTTTAATTTGTTCCTCAGTCAGATACATCCCACACATATCCCTCTCACTCCACCCCACACATACACCTGTCGCTTCCCACACATGTGTCACATCCCACTCAGTATCTCTCTCACACGTGTCTTATCCCACTCAGTATCTCTCACACGTGTCTCATTGCACTCAACATCTCTCTCACACGTGTCTCACCGCACTCAACATCTCTCTCACACGTGTCTCATCGCACTCAACATCTCTCTCACACGTGTCTCACCGCACTCAACATCTCTCTCACGTGTCTCACCGCACTCAACATCTCTCTCACGTGTCTCATCGCACTCAACATCTCTCTCACACGTGTCTCACCGCACTCAACATCTCTCTCACACGTGTCTCACCGCACTCAACATCTCTCTCACGTGTCTCACCGCACTCAACATCTCTCTCACGTGTCTCATCGCACTCAACATCTCTCTCACACGTGTCTCACCGCACTCAACATCTCTCTCACGTGTCTCACCGCACTCAACATCTCTCTCACGTGTCTCATCGCACTCAACATCTCTCTCACACGTGTCTCACGCACTCAACATCTCTCTCACGTGTCTCACCGCACTCAACATCTCTCACGTGTCTCACCGCACTCAACATTTCTCTCACGTGTCTCATCGCACTCAACATCTCTCTCACACGTGTCTCACCGCACTCAACATCTCTCTCACGTGTCTCACCGCACTCAACATCTCTCTCACGTGTCTCATCGCACTCAACATCTCTCTCACACGTGTCTCACCGCACTCAACATTCTCTCACACGTGTCTCACCGCACTCAACATCTCTCTCACGTGTCTCACCGCACTCAACATCTCTCTCACGTGTCTCACCGCACTCAACATCTCTCTCACGTGTCTCATCGCACTCAACATCTCTCTCACACGTGTCTCACCGCACTCAACATCCTCTCACACGTGTCTCACCGCACTCAACATCTCTCTCACGTGTCTCACCGCACTCAACATCTCTCTCACGTGTCTCATCGCACTCAACATCTCTCTCACACGTGTCTCACCGCACTCAACATCTCTCTCACGTGTCTCACCGCACTCAACATCTCTCTCACACGTGTCTCACCGCACTCAACATCTCTCTCACACGTGTCTCACCGCACTCAACATCTCTCTCACACGTGTCTCACCGCACTCAACATCTCTCTCACGTGTCTCACCGCACTCAACATCTCTCTCACGTGTCTCATCGCACTCAACATCTCTCTCACACGTGTCTCACCGCACTCAACATCTCTCTCACGTGTCTCACCGCACTCAACATCTCTCTCACGTGTCTCATCGCACTCAACATCTCTCTCACACGTGTCTCACCGCACTCAACATCTCTCTCACACGTGTCTCACCGCACTCAACATCTCTCTCACGTGTCTCACCGCACTCAACATCTCTCACGTGTCTCACCGCACTCAACATCTCTCACGTGTCTCATCGCACTCAACATCTCTCTCACGTGTCTCACCGCACTCAACATCTCTCTCACGTGTCTCACCGCACTCAACATCTCTCTCACACGTGTCTCACCGCACTCAACATCTCTCTCACACGTGTCTCACCGCACTCAACATCTCTCTCACGTGTCTCATCGCACTCAACATCTCTCTCACACGTGTCTCACCGCACTCAACATCTCTCTCACGTGTCTCACCGCACTCAACATCTCTCACACGTGTCTCATCGCACTCAACATCTCTCACACGTGTCTCATCGCGCACCCCCCCCCCCGCTACTCTCCCTTAAATAACATGTCTTGACAGGTAGCGCAAATCTACTTTCCACATCCCATCTCCCACAAAACCTCAGTTCAAACATATCTGCAACCTCTTACACACCTGCAACCTTATACACACCCGCAACCTATACACCTGCCATCTCCCACACACCTGCCATCTTCCACACACCTGCCATCTCCCACACACCTGCCATCTCCCACACACCTGCAACCTCCCACACACCTGTTATCTTCCACACACCTGCAACCTCCCACACACCTGTTATCTTCCACACACCTGCAACCTCCCACACACCTGCCACCTCCCACACACCTGCAACTTCCCACACACCTGCAACCTCCCGCACACACCTGCAACCTCCCATACACCTGCCATCTTCCACACATTTGCCATCTCCCACACACCTGCCATCTCCCACACACCTGCAACCTCCCACACACCTGTTATCTTCCACACACCTGCAACCTCCCACACACCTGCAACCTCCCACACACCTGCAACTTCCCACACACCTGCAACCTCCCGCACACACCTGCAACCTCCCATACACCTGCCATCTTCCACACACCTGCAACCTCCCACACACTTGCCATCTTCCACACACCTGCAACCCCCCACACACCTGCCATCTTCCACACACCTGCAACCATCCACACACCTGCCATCTTCCATACACCTGTCATCTTCCACAAACCTGCAACTTCCTACACACCTGTAGAGTGAGAAGTTTGCTTCTTGATGCGCGACTGTTACTGACAGCCGGGTGAGCTGAGCCGGAGAACCGGTCTGGACAACGGTCAGCTGGGTCAGGTGGTCCGGTCTAGGGAGTGGTCAGCTGGGTCAGGAGGTCAGCAGGTGGATGAGGGGTAAGGGTTGCAGGGAGGAGGCCCCTCGTTGACCGGTCAGAGGTTAGGTAGGTGGGGGAGAAGGAGGAAGATAATGGAGGGGGAGAGGGGGATGTTGGTAAAGATAGGGAGGATGGAGAGGGGTGGGGGAGATGACTGCTTTCTAAAGCAGTTTGGGCAGGCAAACAGGTGGAAGGACTAGCCTTTGTAAAGGAAGCACCTTCTAGTTTTTAGAACTAGCCTTTCTAGAGGAAGCACGGGACTGTTTTTTTAAGAACTAGCCTTTCTAGAGGAAGCACGGGACTGTTTTCTAAAACAGCTTGTGAAAAAAAAACCACGTAGAACGTTCGTTTGCAAAATATAAAGTCAGAATACCGTGGCTGAAACAATACACAAATAACCAGCAAGTACGACACTAAAACATATATTACTTTTTTTTACTTAAATTTATTTTTAGAGGCTCCCTTGCCTTTGTGTTAGTGTTACTAGTTAATTTGAAAGCTTAGTCCTATCTAAGGTATATTACCTCCCCCCAGGATGCGACCCATAGTACTCTACTAACAACCAGGTACCTCATTACTGCTAGGTGAACAGGGGCAACAGGTGTAGGGAAACATGACCAGCGTTTCCACCCGTTTCGGGTATCGAACCACGGATACTCAGTATGTGAGCTGAGTGCGCTACCATTATGACGACGTTTCGGTCCGACTTACACCATTATCAAGTGGCACACAGTTAAGGTGTGAGTGGTTGACAGGTTGTGTTTAACGAGTTAAGGTATGAGTGAAGAATTCGCTGGTTGTGTTTAACGAGTTAAGGTATGAGTGAAGAATTCGCAGGTTGTGTTTAACGAGTTAAGGTATGAGTGAAGAATTCGCAGGTTGTGTTTAACGAGTTAAGGTATGAGTGAAGAATTCGCAGGTTGTGTTTAACGAGGATGTAGGAAGCGTAATTCCAAAAATGTTACATACATAAATGATTGTAATTATTGTAGCTTCATTCATTTAAAGGTATAAACAAATGTTATGTTTTGCCGTGGACGTGCATAACAAGGTAGGCCTTGGCGTGCATAACAAGGTAGGCCTTAGCGTGCATAACAAGGTAGGCCTGGTGGACCATATCTACTCTATGTTAATGTTACATCACCATTATTAACCTCCATAAAATATTTATAGTTCAATCTATCCTCACTCCCCGTCATAGTTCATTCTTCAATCTATCCTCACTCCCCGTCATAGTTCATCCTTCAACCTATCCTCACTCACTGTTAGAGAGGCCATGTCTCGACTTAAATCCTAAATAGAGATTTAATTCAAGACTTGCGTCGTATATACACTTTAAGAGTTTAATCTGACTTTTAGGAATTAAAGCTTTCTTGACTGATGGCGACCAGGTGACACGCAGGGTTATTGACCCTCGCTTAGTCGATTAACTTAAACTTACAACTGGGCTCTCGTGAGTATGTGTATGAGCATGTTTGTACTCACCTATTTGTGGTTGCAGGGGTCGATTCATAGCTCCTGCCCCCGCCGCTTTGCTGGTCGCTACTAGGTCCACGTTCCCTGCTCCAAGAGCTTTATCGTACCTCTTTTTAAAGCTATTTATGGATCCTGCCTTCATTACATCACTCTCCAGATTGTTCTACTTCCTGACTACTCTATGACTGAAGAAATACTTCCTTACATCCCTATGACTCATTTGAGTTTTCAACTTCCAGTTGTGACCCCTTGTTGCTGTGTCCCATCTCTAAAACATTCTGTTCCTATCCACTTTGTCAATTCTTCTCAGTATTTTATATGGCGTTATCATGTCTCTTCTATCCCTCCTGTCCTCCAGTGTCGTGTATATGTGGAAAGGGGAAAGGAATCTGTTTTCGGAGAAAATGAACTGGAATGTTGAGTTAGTGTTGTGGGTGACCTGGCTGCCGAGAGCGTGTTTACATTAAATCACACAGCAGGTTAATTATAAGAGCTACTACCTTGATGTTGGCTGCTGCCCACCCCGGCTAACAAGTAGTTAATTGAAGGTAGAGCAGATGAACGTACACACCCGCATCATAGATCATCACACACTGTTAATTATCACCAGCATCACTGTTTGCTAAAGGCAGAATCATACCGTGCTGTTGAACATTCTTAAAATTAATTACACTTGGGTCAGTCCTTTGTGTCGGGAATTAAAACTAACGCTTAATTATGCTAAGACTAACGCTCAATTATGCTAAGACTAACGCTCAATTATGCTAAGACTAACGCTTAATTATGCTAAGACTAACGCTCAATTATGCTTAGTCTAACGCTTAATTATGCTAAGACTAACGCTTAATTATGCTAAGACAAACGCTTTTAACTTATTATGCCAACAAACGCTCCTTGCTTATTATGTCAACAAACTCTTTTTGCTTATTATGCTAAGATAAACGCTTAATTATGCTATTTACGTTAATACAAACGTTTAATTATGCTAGCCAATATTCATGCAAAACTTTCACAGGTATTTCCCATCACTCCTTCCACTTCTGCAATGTTTATTAACACTACCAAACGTTTGATTATGGACGTTGTGTTTTTATGAGCATTGGAATATCTCGCTCTGGTACTGTGATTTTGTTGTATGCTGGAGGTGAGTTTGTTGTGTGTGTTGGTGTTGTTGTTGGTGGTGGTGTTGGTGTTGGTGGTGTTGGTGTTGTTGTTGTTGGTGGTGTTGGTGTTGTTGTTGTTGGTGGTGGTAGTAGTTACTTTCGTCATGTGGGACGATGCTTTGTGTGTATGAGGGTGTGTCAGTATTTGTGTATGAGAGTGTGTCAGTATTTGTGTATGGGGGTGTGTGGGGGGGGTCAGTAACCAGTTGCAGAGGCACTTGTTAATAGACACTTAGCGTGTGTGTGTGTGTGTACTCACGTATTTGTACTCACCTATTTGTGGTTGCAGGGGTCGAGACTCATGTGTATGTGTGTTGTTGGTGGTGGTGGCGAGCATTTTGTTGTTAGCATAAGCACACACACACACACACACACACACACACACACACACACACACACACACACACACACACACACTAACGTAGTATATTGAGAAAATTTCCTAATTAAAATTATTATGTGTTGAGACATGCTTTACAAGTATGGAGACGAAAAATAAATGCTGTGGAACAAACTCTCACTGGGACTACGTTTCGCTTTGTGGTGAGTTTTATTATAAAAAAGCTCTACACAGAGCGAAACGTTTCCATAAAAGCTTCTGCAGTTCTGTCTTTGTTGGACAGAATTAGTCTTCTGTTGTGTAGAAACAAACAAATTCTCATTATTGTTTTCTAAACTGAATTTAAAGAGGAAAATGGAACACAATTCTGATATTTTATATGGAATGGAAAAAAACTTGAATTAACAAAAAACACTTAAGCAATTTGAACAGTAGTCTAACAAGACATGTGTCTTTGTTAAAAAGTTTGTGTCTTTGAAGAATCCACATGTGCACCATCTGGGTATCAGTATTTGTTGACGTTTCGCAATCCAGTGGCTTTATGGCTTTATCAATACAAGGACATAAAGTGAAGAATGTAGAACTATATACAAAAGATGAGGTAATCACTCCCTCAGTCTTAGAGTTGGTGAAGAGCACCGTAGTCTTGTATTAATAAAGGCACTGGATGGCGCCACGTCTACATGTGTCACGTCACGTCTACATGTGTCACGTCACGTCTACATGTGTCACGTCACGTCAACATGTGTCACGTCACGTCTACATGTGTCACGTCACGTCTACATGTGTCACGTCACGTCTACATGTGTCACGTCACGTCTACATGTGTCTAATTCTTCATGTTGTCGGTACTGTATACCATTCATGTACAGCTTGTGTCTTTGTTTACGTACTTGCTGACAGGATGACGTCTGGTTCACACTAAACAAAAGTTTAATTGATGATTCTCAGAAAAGTTAGACTTTAATGCGTCGTGTGGAGAGGATTTGTTGAATCTTGGTGCTCTTCTTGCTACTCAAAAGTTCTTGTTATTTCGTTAGATTTTTTGTTTTTACACAAATCAATTCTACAAGCTAAGAGCTTTTATGGTGTCTCAGCTCATTTCAAAGCCCAGCACTACTATATACTATACTACCCCCCCCCCAGGATGCCACTCACAGCAGTTGGCTAACACCCGGGTACCTACATGCTGCTAAGTGAACAGGGGCAGCAAGTGTCAGGAAATATGCCCAGTGTTTCCATCCGTACTGGGGATCGAACCACAGACACTCAGTGCGTGAGCTGTGTGGGAGTGTAGTAAAGAAATATCCCAGAGGCAAACTGTGTACGTTTTTAACCTTTGATAAAGGCATTGATTTTCGTGAAAAAAAATAATTGTCAAAACTTGGAGTTTCGTAAATTTGTTTCGTATCATAAAATGGAAAATTTCAGTACAAAAAGTTTAACAGATCTGGGCTGTAACAGTATTTGAAATTTCACGTTTGCCAAAGTTTTGCACTTGCCAAACATAAAACAAAGTTGTGTGTTTCGTTTAAACTCACAGAACTGACGACTCACAATTTTGGGTATTGCCACTTGACCTTAATTTCGCTCTGACCAAGTTCTAGGCAGAGCCAGATTTCCAACCTAAAGTCGTGCCAGGTATTGTGGGTGTGAGGGAAGTGTGTCGTCAGGGCTTAAGATAGCTGGCCCTCTTAACCCCTGAGTGCTCTCTTATGGTGTCTTGTCTTATGCTGCCAGGTCATGAAGGTTACTGAGCGAGTCAGTACCTGGATTAGGACAAGAGAGGGGTCAATACTCTGGTTTAGGCCAAGAGATAGGTCAGTACCCTGGTTTAGGCCAAGAGATAGGTCAGTACCCTGGGTTAGGGCAAGAGAGAGGTCAGTACCCTGGGTTACAGGACTCTCTTGCCTCGGTACTCTGGGTTAGGCCAAGAGAGAGGTCAGTACCCTGGGTTAGGGCAAGAAAGAGGTCAGTACCCTGGGTTACGGGACTCTCTTGCCTCGGTACTCTGGGTTAGGCCAAGAGAGAGGTCAGTACCCTGGGTTAGGCCAAGAGAGAGGTCAGTACCCTGGGTTAGGCCAAGAGAGAGGTCAGTACCCTGGGTTAGGCCAAGAGAGAGGTCAGTACCCTGGGTTAGGCCAAGAGAGAGGTCAGTACCCTGGGTTAGGCCAAGAGAGAGGTCAGTACCCTGGGTTAGGCCAAGAGAGGTTATTACTCTGGTTGAGGCCAAAAGAGAAAGTCAAAAGTGAATGTTTGGTTGGTAGGTTAGTACATTATATGCAAGAGCACAGTTAGCTGGTAATGTGTCTGCCTGCCTGCCTGCCTGCCTGCCTGCCTGCCTGCCTGCCTGCCTGCCTGCCTGCCAATCCATTACATTCCTTCTGCATACCGAACAAGTGCCTACGTTCCTCTTGAGCGATATGCTCGTTTGTTCGCGTTCCTGAATGTCAACCTGCCAGTTGGCAAATGTCCCTGCCTGTCTTCCTTCATGGCTCTCTGCATATCCACCTGTCTGTCTGTCCTCCTCCATGGCTCTCTGCATATCCACCTGTTTGCCTGTCCTCCTCCATGGCTCTCTGCATATCCACCTGTGCCTGTCCTCCATGGCTCTCATGCGATATCCAGCCTTTTTGGTTCCTGCCTGTCCTCCTCCATGCGCTCTCGGGCATATCCACCTGTCTTTGCCTGTCCTCCTCATGGCTCTCTGTCATGTCCACCTGTCTGCCTTGTCTATCTCCTTCCTCTCATGGCTCTGTACATATCCACCTGTCTTTGCCTGTCCTCTCTCCATACCAGGCCTCTGTTACATATCCACCTGTGCCTGTCCTCCATGGCCTGTCATATCCACCTGTCTGCCTGTCCTCTCATGGCTCTGTACATATCCACCTGTCTGCCTGTCCTCCTTCATGGCTCTGTACATATCCACCTGTCTCCCTTTCGTCCTCTCTTTCATGGCTCTGTACATATCCACCTGTCTGCCTGTCCCCACCTTTCATGGCTCTGTACATATCCACCTGTCTGCCTGTCCTCCTTCATGGCTCTGTACATATCCACCTGTCTGCCTGTCCTCCTTCATGGCTCTGTACATATCCACCTGTCTGCCTCGTCCCCTCCTTCATGGCTCTGTACATATCCACCTGTCGCTGTCCTCGGGTCTACATATCCACCTGTTCCTGTCTCCTGTCTTACATTACCGTCGCTCTCCTCTCATGGTGTACATATCCACCTGTCTGCCTGTCCTCCTTCATGGCTCTGACATATCCACCTGTCTGCCTGTCCTCCTTCATGGTCTGTACATATCCACCTGTCTGCCTGTCCTCCTTCATGGCTCTGTACATATCCACCTGTCTGCCTGTCCTCCTTCATGGCTCTGTACATATCCACCTGTCTGCCTGTCCTCCTTCATGGCTCTGTACATATCCACCTGTCTGCCTGTCCTCCTTCATGGCTCTGTACATATCCACCTGTCTGCCTGTCCTCCTTCATGGCTCTGTACATATCCACCTGTCTGCCTGTCCTCCTTCATGGCTCTGTACATATCCACCTGTCTGCCTGTCCTCCTTCATGGCTCTGTACATATCCACCTGTCTGCCTGTCCTCCTTCATGGCTCTGTACATATCCACCTGTCTGCCTGTCCTCCTGGCTCTGTACATATCCACCTGTCTGCTGTCCTCCTTCATGGCTCTGTACATATCCACCTGTCTGCCTGTCCTCCTTCATGGCTCTGTACATATCCACCTGTCTGCCTGTCCTCCTTCATGGCTCTGTACATATCCACCTGTCTGTCTGTCCTCCTTCATGGCTCTGTACATATCCACCTGTCTGTCTGTCTATTTTCTTACTTGCTCACTGCATATTGTCCTTCCGATTTAATCCCATTTACTCTTCCTTATTAAAATTATCTCGCCTCCTTCTAGTTTTATTTTTCTTACTGCTAAGACATTAAGCTTCTTTTCAGCCATACTATTGACAGTCAGTTCTTTCTTTTATCATCTGTACTACACCCATGCACATTTAGACAGCCCAGTTTTCAAATATTTCCCTTGTCTTTTAAATACAGGAAGGCCACGCTTTACAGCACACGCTTTACAGCACACGCTTTACAGCACACGCTTTACAGCCCCTTGCTTTACAACACTTCTCTTTATAGCGTTTCGGTAATGCAGTGGTTTTCAGTTATAGCCAATCTTCATCTGTTCAGACTTCCTACAATAAATATATTCACCACTCGCTATAAGCTAAGGACGAAAATATTTTAAGGTAAGTAATGTGTGTACTGTATATGCATTTTTTATGCCTAGATCTATTGCTCACTTAATATATGATAGTGTAAACATGTTATCAGGCTTTTATATGCATTTAAAAGTGAAAAAAGGGCTATGTTTCATTTTACAGCGATTTTCGCATTACAGCAGTAGCTTTGAACCTAACCTGCTGTATAAGCGGAGCCCTCCTGTACAGCAGTAACCCAGAACCTAATCTGCTGTATAAGCGGGGCCCTCTTACACAGCAGTAGCCCGGAACCTAACCTGCTGTATAAGCGGGGCCCTCCTGTAATTGAGACTGAAGAAGGGGTTACGAACCTCTGGTTTCCTGCACTTTAGTCGCCCTCTGCAACATGTATTCCCTACGGGGGCACGATTCTTACACACTTCCCCATGGAATTTAGAGTAAACATCAAGAGAGCAAACGTTATTAAGAAATTCAAAAGAATGTGTATATATACACACACTTGTACATATACATTCACATGTATGTAGCGTATACTGGATGTAAATGGTAGCTGCAAGATATACATGCTATCTTACGTGTTTGAGACACAAAGAAAAGAAAACATCAATCCTGTCAGTATCATATATTTGACAGGTTTATGTTTCACTCTCGTATGACAGGACGGTAGTACCTCCCTGGGTAATTGCTGTCTACCAACCTGCTACCTTAAGTTCTATACGTTTTAAAATAGTATTAAACTCAAGTTATGTGTTCTTTAATATATCCCCAAGCTCAACTTTTCAGTGGTTTAATATATGAAACTTTAGGTTTGTGTGGTTTAATATAAGCACCAGCAGCTAGTTGAAGGAACTTATATATAACACCAGAGTAAGAAAGGGAGTTATGTATATATTATAATCAGAGAATGTTATTAGGTCGAAGATGTATTTGGTGTCTGTATTCTTGAAGATTCTGAGTGCATGCCAGGATCCTTAGATGTTGTGATTTGTGGTGTTCTTCTTGTCTCCTCCAGTGGTCTCTTGAAGTTGTTGTGATCTGTGGTGTTCTTCTTGTCTCCTCCAGTGATCTCTTGAAGATGTTGTGATCTGTGGTGTTCTTCTTGTCTCCTCCAGTGATCTCTTGAAGATGTTGTGATCTGTGGTGTTCTTCTTGTCTCCTCCAGTGATCTCTTGAAGATGTTGTGATCTGTGGTGTTCTTCTTGTCTCCTCTAGTGATCTCTTGAAGTTGTTGTGATCTGTGGTGTTCTTCTTGTCTCCTCCAGTGATCTCTTGAAGATGTTGTGATCTGTGGTGTTCTTGTCTCCTTCAGTGATCTCTTGAAGATGTTGTGATCTGTTGTGTTCTTCTTGTCTCCTCCAGTGATCTCTTGAAGATGTTGTGATCTGTGGTGTTCTTCTTGTCTCCTCCAGTGATCTCTTGAAGATGTTGTGATCTGTGGTGTTCTTCTTGTCTCCTCCAGTGATCTCTTGAAGATGTTGTGATCTGTGGTGTTCTTGTCTCCTCCAGTGATCTCTTGAAGATGTTGTGATCTGTGTGTTCTTTTGTCTCCTCAGTGATCTCTTGAAGATGTTGTGATCTGTTGTGTTCTTCTTGTCTCCTCCAGTGATCTCTTGAAGATGTTGTGATCTGTGGTGTTCTTTGTCTCCTCCAGTGATCTCTTGAAGATGTTGTGATATGTGGTGTTCTTGTCTCCTCCAGTGATGTGTGGTGTTCTTGTCTCCTCCAGTGATGTGTGGTGTTCTTGTCTCCTCCAGTGATGTGTGGTGTTCTTGTCTCCTCCAGTGATCTTGAAGATGTGATGTGTGGTGTTCTTGTCTCCTCCAGTGATGTGTGGTGTTCTTGTCTCCTCCAGTGATGTGTGGTGTTCTTGTCTCCTCCAGTGATCTTGAAGATGTGATGTGTGGTGTTCATCGTGTCTCTGGGATTTTTTTTCAAGATACTGTTACCTTAAGTGTTCATCTTTCTACTGATTTAAAGATATTATCTTAAGTGTTCCTCCTGTCTCCTTTGGTGATCTTTTTCTCCATTCCTCCTCTGCATCTTTAAATTACTTCCTCCTTTTATCCTTCAATTTCTCCCTCTTTCCATCCCTTCATTCCTCCCTCTGATTTTTCTCTCTCTCAGAATACCTTTCTTTTTTTCTTTTTTTTATTTCTTCTTCCAGCATCTTCATTCCTACATCTTTCCTACATCCTACCTCCCTCTCTACCTCCCTACCCCCCTCCCTTCTTACCTCCCTTCCTACCCCCCTCCCTTCTTACCTCCCTTCCTACCCCCCTCCCTTCTTACCTCCCTTCCTACCCCCCTCCCTTCTTACCTCCCTTCCTACCCCCCTCCCTTCTTACCTCCCTTCCTACCCCCCTCCCTTCTTACCTCCCTTCCTACCCCCCTCCCTTCTTACCTCCCTTCCTACCCTCCTCCTTTTTCCTACCTCCTTTCTTCCCTACCCCTTTCCTTATTTCCTACCTTCCTTCCTTCCCCCTTTCCTTATTTCCTACCTCCCTTCCTTCCTACCTACATTCCTTATTTCCTACTTCCCTTCCACCTCTTTTCCTTCATGTCTCCCTTCTTTTTACCTCCTTTCCTACTTCTCTTCCTACCTCTTTTTTCCTATTTTTCTTCAACATACCTTCTTTTCTATTCCTTTTCCTTCCAAACTCCCTTAATTCACTCCTCTCCACTTTCATTCCTTCCTTTCAATTTCCTTTTCTTCCTCTCTTGCTCCCTCCCTCGCTCCCACCTTCCCCGTCTTCTTCCCTCCCTACCTACCTCCTTCCCATTTTCTTTACGTTTTTTTCCTTCATCCTTCCCATCTGCCCTCCCTCTGTCTTCCCTCCTTACCCTCTTTCCTTCCCGTCTATTCCTCTGTTTTTCCCTCCATTCCTCTCCCTCTTGTCCTTCCTTCCCTCCTCTTCCCTCCTCCAGCTGGCCGCAGACTTGTGTAAGCTTACCGCCACCACCAATATTCCCACTATAAACTCCCCTTCAACTATTTTCATCATAGAGGATGTGAGCTTCCAAAGACGAGCAAAGCCCTTCGATTTTCCAGCGAGATGCGTTTTATTTGTATATCACGATTTTTTGCAGCTTCAGATTGCGTGTTTGCTATCGTGTGTTGAGGTTTGGAGGGAGAGAACGCTTGTTTTTCGCGCTGGCTGTGTCATAGAAAGCAGTCCTACGAGTATGTGCGTATTATGTGTTGATATGTGTTCAAGTCTGGCACAGATTTTTTTAAGTTCCACATAGCCATGGTCAAGTTCAACACAGCCATGGTCAAGTACAAAGCAGCCATGGTCAGGCTCAACACAGCCATGGTCAAGTTCTATACAGCCGTATTAAAGTTCCATACAGTCATGTTCAGGTTCCATACAGTCATGTTCAAGTTAAACACAGCCATGTTCAAGTTAAACACAGCCATGTTCAAGTTAAACACAGCCATGTTCAAGTTAAACACAGCCATGTTCAAGTTAAACACAGTCATGTTCAAGTCATACGCAATAATGTTGCTTATAACTTGATCAAGTCCTACGCAGCTATGTTGTAGTCCTGCACAGCTATGTTGTAGTTCTACACAGCTGTGTTGTAGTCCTGCACAGCCATGTTGTTGTCCTACACAACTATGTTGTAGTCCTGCACAACTATGTTGTAGTCTTACGCAACTGTGTTGTAGTCTTACGCAGCTGTGTTGTAGTCTTAGGCAGCTGTGTTGTAGTCTTACGCAGCTGTGTTGTATTCCTACACAGCTATGTTGTTGTCCTACACAACTATGTTGTAGTCCTGCACAACTATGTTGTAGTCTTAGGCAGCTGTGTTGTAGTCTTACGCAGCTGTGTTGTAGTCTTAGGCAGCTGTGTTGTAGTCTTACGCAGCTATGTTGTATTCCTACACAGCTATGTTGTAGTCCTACACAGCGTTGTTGTAGTCCTACACAGTGTTGTTGTAGTCCTACACAGCGTTGTTGTAGTCCTACGCAGCTATGTTGTAGTCCTACACAGCTATGTTGTAGTCCTACGCAGCTATGTTGTAGTCCTACACAGCAGTGACGGCTCGAGGTCTCGGTCTAGAGAGAGTCAAGACCACTACAATTTCCTTCAGCTTCCCGTGAAGAAAATCATCAGTTATTCAACTCAGCGCAGTTAATTAATTCTTCAGCATGGGGACGTAGTTTTTCCCTGCCTGAGACTGACAAAAATCTTACTTGTGGAACAAGAGCAGTGACACCAGAACAAGTGACATTGCTGTTATATCTATGTGTTGGTAAGAGAGCCGAGAGTCTGGGTGCTGAGGGTATCACTGATAGAGAACAAAAAGGCACAATACCGTGAAAGAAACAATACACAAATAACCCATTTAGAAAGTTACAGTAACGTTAGTGTGACTTTGTAAATGGTGAGCTTATCTCTATGTGCGGGTTATTTATGTATCACAGATAATTTTGCTTCCATCCATAACAGAAGAATCACACTTGTATAACTTTTCAGTTACTCGCGCCACTCAGGTGAGATTTGATTGAATATACTCTGTTGTTCCTGTATTTCGCTGCATTAATATGACCTACCATGACTCACGAAATCAGATCAGTATCCAAGTCCTAGACAGCCTTCTTCTATCTCTTCATAGCCATGCTGGAGACCTACACAGGTTCAAAGATTATTTACAGCTGGCATAGAGCCAGTGAAGACCTTTAAAATACTGGGAACGCCTCACACACTAAATCTGCACTCTCTGGATTGGAGGAGAGAGAAATACATGATATGTAAGTGGAATGTGCTCGAGTGCCAATTCTGAACACTGATGTAACAACGTAACTACTGAAGTGAGAGATAAGGGAGAAAACGTAGAATAAAGCCAGTGAAAGGCAGGGGCGCTGTGGGCACAATAAGAGAACATTGTATCAACATTCGTGGTCCCCAGACTTTTTAATATCTTACCAAAAATATCAGAAACTGCTGGAATCTCGATAATTTCTTCCGCCAAGTGACAGATATGTGGGCCATTGGGCCGCCAGCAGCAACAGTCTGGTTGATCAGGCAAGGCACCAGACAAGCCTGACCCAAGAAAAGTCTCGAAACTCTATATATATATATATATATATATATATATATATATATATATATATATATATATATATATATATATATATATATACATGTATATATAAAGATAGCCATGTGGTCTTGCACAGGCATGTTGTGGTCCTACTCAGCCTTGTTGGAGTCCTTCGTGGCCATGTTGGAGTCCTTCGTGGCCATGGAGTCCTTCGAGGCCATGTCGGAGTCCTTCGTGGCCGTGTCGGAGTCCGTGGCCATGTTGGAGTCCTTCGTGGCCATGTTGGAGTCCTTCGTGGCCATGTTGGAGTCCTTCGTGGCCATGTTGGAGTCCTTCGTGGCCATGTTGGAGTCCTTCGTGGCCATGTTGGAGTCCTTCGTGGCCATGTTGGAGTCCTTCGTGGCCATGTTGGAGTCCTTCGTGGCCATGTTGGAGTCCTTCGTGGCCATGTTGGAGTCCTTCGTGGCCATGCTTCGTTAAGAGGGAATTCGCGAGTCGCTGTCTTGGGCAACCGCTGACATAATCGCTTTTTAATATTAGTTCATTCTGCAGCACTAATGAGTTTGGTTGTAAGTCCGCTCAACCAATAGAATTAAGTAAATTAGATATCAAGTGGAGCTGTGGAGAGAGAGAGAGAGAGAGAGAGAGAGAGAGAGAGAGAGAGAGAGAGAGAGAGAGTACATGGGAAAGGACAGATAGTAGAGGAGTTGCAAGTCCACACTGAGGTTATCTGCTAAAAAGAACTATCTATTTCTACCTACATTAAGGACTGTCGTGATTTATCTGAGAGAGAGAGAGAGAGAGGAGAGAGAGAGAGAGAGAGACGTTAAGATGTGAGGAGTAATTAAGAATGTCTTGGCGTTTGACTTGCAGAATCCTTAAAACGTCCTTTGAGCCTTCACAGCATTGGATCTTCACTTCTCATTTCTGGCATACATACCTGTGATATACCGGTGGCCAGTTTCCCGGGTTCTTCTTCTTCCCTCGCAGCCCGGCCTGAGACCATGCTTCCCTTGTTGTCTGCCTGATCAGCCAGGCTGTTGATGTTAGGCGGCCCTCGCAGCCATCACAGTCTGTCTGATCTGGACGAGTTAGTGGTCCAGTTTCCATTTGATTTTTTTTCTTTTTCACATCGATGTATCGAGAATGTCCTCATATAAGTAGTCGCAGTTGTTGTAATTCATGAAGCACTAAACCCGTGTGGGACATTCAGAGAAATCGGTGGTGAAGGCTCGATCAGACTGACACTACTGAAGTCTGCCAGCTCAGACTGTTCACTCCCTCAGCATTGATAGATGTTCACTTCCTCGGTATTGATAGATGTTCACTCCCTTAGCCTTGACTGAAAATGTCACATCAAAATCTCAGATCTCCCAATGTCTTCACTATTGAAATCGTGTCTGTATTCAGCTGAAGAAGTCTGCTGTGCAGACGAAACGTTTCGGCAGTAAAGATGCCTAGGTGTTGCACATGTGTCTTATTCGTCCAGTCCAGGTTGAAAGATTTCAACCATTATATGACATCATTTGATAGAATATGACAGGGAAATTGGTGGTTTTTGTTCCCACTGTGTAACTGTCATGTAGAACTGTAGCAACACACTGCTGATGTATCCAACTCTTCTAAACGAAAGAAAATATTACGTTGTACTCTACGTACACCGTTGTAATGTACTCTCCGTCCTTTATAATGTACTCTACGTCCTTTGTAAAGTACTCCACGTTCCGCTTTGCAAGATTCTTTTGTGTCCACTTTCAAGTCCTTCTCTCCCAATATTCAACTTTTTTCCAAGAGGAAAATGTGATTTCGTTTCCAGTAGTGTGATCTTAACCCACCTGTTGCAACCCAGAGGGAAAAAAGAAGGAAATAGCGACAAAAAATATGTACTCTCCACTTACTGGCCTTCAGGTCGCTGGCAGTAACAACCTGGTTAACTAGGGAGGTAACAGCGAAATCTAACCTCAGGCCGGGCTTCGAGAGTAGAACGCTTGAAACCGGTCATATATATAATATATATATATATATATATATATATATATATATATATATATATATATATATATATATATATATATATATATATATATATATATCGTGTTCAATACGTAAAAATTGCTATTTTGGCTTAAATAGCAACGCTATTCTTGCCGAATAAGGCAAGCGAAAATTTGTGTATGCAATTTCAAAAATCATTCTGAACCTAACGAAAAAAAAAATTCATTGTGTTTGTTTATTATTAAATTATTGTGAACTTATCTAAAATATATTTAGTTGGATTAGGCTAAATTAAATTGTGCTTGTTATAATAAGGTTAGGTAAGCTGCCAACATTGATGGGCGTGGATACAAAGACGCGCTGTAGAATGCAAGCATTGCTTGCAAAAATGGTAGGAAGACACCGTTTCGCTCTTGGTAGAGCGAAATGTACTCCATAATAAAGGTTTGTTCTGTACCAGGGATCTTTAAACTGTGCAGAAGCTTCCCGCCGACAGCAGTGAAAAGAGCTGTATAGAGCTTTATCTAGTCAGTTGACTTGATAAAGCTCTACACAGAGTGGAACGTTGCCACAATAAAAGTTTCCTGTTCACCTGTGTCCTTTGTTCAGTGATTGGTTGGATTCCTTCACTCTTTAACAGGACACAGGGGGACAGCTCGAAAAAGACGGGTTTGTGTCTTAGTGAATATGTCAACCTGTCTGCCTGAATGTCTGTGCGCATATGAGTGCCTGTGTGCTTGTGTCTCTCTCTCTGCATCTGAGTGTGCTTTCATTTATGCATATAGGTGTTTGTGCTTTCATCTGTGCATCTGAGTGTGTGCTTTCATCTCTGCATCTGAGTGTCTGTGCTTTCATCTCTGCATCTGAGTGTCTGTGCTTTCATCTCTGCATCTGAGTGTGTGCTTTCATGTGTGCATCTGGGTATCTGTGAGCTTTCATCTCTGCATCTGAGTGTGTGCTTTCATGTGTGCATCTGGGTATCAGTGAGCTTTCATCTCTGCAGCTGAGTGTCTGTGTGCTTTCATCTCTGCAGCTGAGTGTCTGTGTCCTTTCATCTCTGCATCTGAGTGTCTTTGTACTTGTGTGTATGCATCTGAGTGTTCTGTCATCTCTGCATCTGGGTGTCTGTGTGCTTTCATCTCTGCATTTGGGTATCTGTGTGCTATCATCTCTGCATCTGGGTGTCTGTGCTTTCATCTCTGCATCTGGGTGTCTATGTGCTGTCATCTCTACATCTGAGTGTCTGTATCTGTGCATCTGAGTGTCTGTCAGTCTTCTATGTACGAGGTTATGACGCTGACCAAAGTCTCCCTCGCTTCGGGCCCCACCAATCAATTCAGCTACAGCCCCTATCAAAGTTAAAGCGGTGTCTCCCTTCTCTCTCTCTCTCTCTCTCTCTCTCTCTCTCTCTCTCTCTCTCTCTTCATGCTTTATCTACTGACATCTCTCTCTCTCTAGTTAGAATAAAAATGGGCTTAAAAGGAATAGAGAAATATATCTGAAATGAGAAGAAGAAGAGAGAAGAGAAAGAGAAGAGAGAGAGAGACAGACAGAGAGACAGAGACGACATTAGCAAAAAAAAGATAAGGATAGGAAGGGAGATAAGGAAGGGGGAGGTTGGGAAATATAGATAAAAAAAAAGAGACGGAGGGAGGTAGAGAGAGATAAGGAAAAAGTGGGAGAGTGGAGATAGCAGCAGTTGTAATATTTGGATCGGTCATAGGAACACATACAAAGGGATTCATTATGCAGTAATCACGAACAAGCGATACAAGACGCAAAACAACCATCCAAGAAGGGGGGGGGAGTTGAATGAAAGCTTTAGGCCTTTTGTGTTGCAATCAACACATCTTCAGGAGCTTGTAGTTTTGCAGAAATGAGTAGGAAGTCGAGGTAGATTCGTTCAAGGGAACGACTCTACCTGGACTTCCTACTCATTTCTGCAACATTGCAAGCTCCTGAAGATGTGTTAATCATTCAACTCCACCCGTGGTTATTTTACATAAAAAAGGATGTTTTGGATAGTGAGACATTCATACAGAAGGTACAGTGTATGCAGAAGTGTGTGAGGGTAAACAAGTCACAGGGAGGAGTAGGACTGTTAGTAAAAGACTCAATTTGTTGTATATAAATGTTAAAAATGTTCAATAATGCGGCAGAATCAATAGGTATTACAGTGGAAAACAAGAATCTGGTAATTATCCTTGTATATAAACTATTGTAAGTGAAGGCAGATGAATTAACGGAATATATAAGTATGATATGCAGCTGCCTTGAAAACTCTTGAGGATCCTACACCAAGTATTATCCTCCAAATGTTAAGCGGAAGATAGCAGCAAACCTTATTGCACCAGAAATAATACCTGGAAGCACGGTTAGCCCAAGAGATACATACCAGAGAGCTAGTAAGACTGCAAAAAGCTTGAAATGAACCAACAGATAACACCCTACTAGAAATGAAAATACACTAGACTTGACCAGGTTCGTGATCAGGGTTATTGTATCTGAAATTATAAATGTGATTAGTTACTCATTATTCGTCAATATGAAGCCTAGTGTATTTTTATTTCTTAAGTTTTGTGCTGGATACCCAGGCAATTTAGGGGAAGGTTTCCCCTCTCATGGTCTACATTCTTGCAAACAAATTGCATCAATATTCTTGGTAGCATTAATGTAAGTCAGACAACCACTTCCTGATGAAAGCAGTGTTCCAATAACAAAAATGGAACCTATTTATCACAATGAGTTATTGCAATATCCTGCTTGCTAGATGGTAAGTTTGTTTTTCTGCAACAGTTATGTGCAAATACTTCAGAGCAAATACATTGAGTCACAGCCATTTTCCTAAAGCATTTCACAGCTCTGCACCAGACAGTTATAGGTAATGATTACTAATAAAATGCCTAGCTTATGGTGTACTAATTGTTTCTGATTAAATCTATAATTTTTCGTTTACTCTTTTGTCTTTATGTTCAGAGGCATTCTGACTACATAGATTTACATAATTTGTTAACATCTCTCCAGATGGTTAATTATTGCGTGCGAAATTGCTACGAGTTTAAAAAAAATAGGTATCTATGGTACTTTTCCATATAGAAGTACTGTTAAGTTAGTCCTGTCTTCACCTGCCACTTCAACAAGTGTTAGTCACACTAGGAGCTTCTGGTGTAATAGATGACTTCGCCGTTCACATTTGGTAAGTTTGACTCGTCCAAATCCTTCAGTGTGGTGACACAAGTGTGCCAGCAGGTAGATTGGTGGCTCCCAGTATCCTAGTAGAGATGGTTGGTTCATTCACATCTTCCGGAAGATCAGCTGGTGTCACCAAAATAGTTAATAGTGATGTGGTCACATGTATGGCAATGGTAGGCTGACCGGACACAATCTGTATTATCACCAACAGACTGTTGACTGGCTTATTAGGTTGTTTGGGTTCTTTCAATAGTTCTCGTGTCATACTTTTTCTCCATTAACCTCCAGTATTATGGCTCTCATGTCACACATCACATTCCACCGTCTGATGTTTCCTTCTCACTTTCCACATTAACAGTGAAATATGTCATAGTTTGTTGCAACATAAGCATAGCGATGGCAGTTGTAACACCTCCATCGAGGGGCTCGTACTCCTCATTCGGTAGAAAATGCAAGCTGACATACAAATGTTTAAAAATAGGGTAAATGGACCTCTCCACCTGGCGACGACTTGGTTCCTGCCTACATATATTTTTTGGGGTCTCTTGACGTGTTCACTCTGATAAATTAGAATGATTCATGTTTTATTATGCTTGCCATATTTTTAATGTTTTGCTTTTCTAGTGGTATAACAGCTTGATGCCTCCATGATTTATATTAAGCGCGCCTTAAATTACATCATCGTTCTTTTCCACTAACACGTATTTGTATAAATTATTTCTGAACTGAATCCTCTTGTTAGTGTGATAATTTGCTCGTTTCAGTAGCCAGGCACTCTTAACCCTTTACCAGGCCATGAATCAAATTTGAGAATTTGCAACATTTGCAACTTATATTCTGATAATATAAGCAATTCTAAGACCTATTTATTTGTGGTCCTTTTTCAAGCTGAATGCTTTCAGGGAAGTTCAGTCTTACACTGAAAAGCTAAGTCTCACCCTGCATACTCTGCCACGTTTAGTAGGAGTCATGTGAGTCTGGCTACGTTGGCGCTCTACCCGTTTCTCATTTCTTTCCCTCCTGCTTTTAATCTCTTGAAATCCGTCATCGTTATCAAGTCTCCGGTTAGATTGTAGATGAATGGTTCAGAGAACCGACACGTTGATAAATTAGACACATGTGAAACACTTGGGTATCTTTATTGAGGAAACGTTTCGCCACACAGTGACTTCATCAGTCCATACAAAGGAGAATCGTGAAGAACAGGAGGAGTTTGAGGTAATCAGTCCCTCAACCTTGAGTCGATGTTGTCAGTCCATCAATCTTAAAAAGAATACAGCATATGTGCGAAGAAGTAGCTTATATACCGTAGGCAGGAGAGGTGCAGCAGTCGTAGGTGGTGTCACAATTGACCAATGTGGAGGTAGGTCGTGCCCAAGGGTTAGGCAAGTGAAGAATTCCCTGTATTAAGATCCCATTGGTCAAATGTGACACCACCTACGACTGCTGCACCTCTCCTGCCTACGGTATATAAGCTGCTACTTCGCACATATGCTGTATTCTTTTCAAGACTGATGGACTGACAACATCGACTCAAGGTTGAGTGATTACCTCAAACTCCTCCTGTTCTTCACGATTCTTCTTTGTATTGGACTGATGAAGCCACTGTGTGGCGAAACGTTTCCTCAATAAAGATACCCAAGTGTTGCATATGTGTCTAATTTATCTCCGGTTAGATTGTTAGTCGTAGTGATTCATTATTCTTGCAATAAAAGTATCACATGCAGAAGGTTTTAAAAGTATAAGTATCCTTATTCACCCACAGGCCACACACTGCACGGGGTCACACCACCCACCAACACATTTACCCACAGGCCACACACTGCACGATGTCACACCACCCACCAACACACCCACAGGCCTCACACTGCACAGGGTCACTCTACTCGCCAACACACCCACAGGCCACACACTGTACGGGGTCATACCACCCACCAACACACCAACAGGCCACACACTGCACGGGGTCACACTGTAATTACAGGCAGCACTGGGTAACATTATCACTAAAGACAATACTGGATGCACACACTTCAGGCAGCACTGGATAACACTGTCTGCAAGCAGCACTGGGTCACACTAACACTGTAGGAAGCACATGGCCACATTACCCTGACAGTCAGAATAGCATCAATATGTTCTTGAGGCTCGTGACTAGTTCTCCCACCAAGCCAGCGGGGGGTCACACAGTCCAGCTCATGTCACACACAGTCCAACTCATGTCACACACCCGCTGGAGGGGCAAGGAAGGAGGGGTAAGGGCAGAGGGAAGGGGTGAAAGAGGGCTCCCCACAGGTCCCCAGAGATAGGAGATGAGGTGCCCAACACGGGTATATACATCTTTAACCTGAACCCTGGTATGGCTGTCGTTATTGCTTTGCACACTGCCTTGTCTCCTTGTTCAGTCACTTCCCCTCCATGCATGGGCACTTCCTTCCATATCCCTGAGAATGAAGTTTAGAGGTGCCATGGAGCGGAGGGTTCACAAGATGAAGACTGAGACTTGTGCAACATTTGGGAATCTTTATTGAGGAAACGTTTCGCCCGCCAGTGGTTTCTTCAGTCCAATACAGAAAACGTACCTTATTCAACTGAGGCGCGTCCCTTGTTGAAAACGTTCTCCATACACATAAACCCATATAATTGGTGGCAGGTTTCACGGAACCCAATCCTGTGTTGCTCTCTCGAACTTGGTTAATGGAGTTTAAAGCCTATCGACTACACGAGGGTAGTGAAGGCTACATGCAACCTGTTCACCACCAGTCAAGAATGCTTTATGTCGAAACTTTAGTTTCGACTTGAAAAAAATAAGAAAAATATAGAAAGAAAATTGAAATAAGACAGTTGGAGTAAAGAATCGAAAGTAATAAAATATATAATCGTAAAATAAAATGAGAGGCAGAACTAAATATTATAAAATAAAGAAGAGGATGAATATTAAAGATCAGAAAAAGTGAGGAACTAGTGTAACACTAGGGGGAGGAAATTCGTTTTTTTAAGGCAGACTGGAAAGAAAATAATGCATTAGAAATTTGTAGTAAAAGTCTGTAATAAGAATCCACAAACATTTAAATAAAGAAGAACACAGCAACAAGATATAATCTGGCTGATGCATAAGATACATTTAAAAAAAAATAGCATCCGGCTGCCATCCAGCAAGCTTGTGTAAACGTGCTGTTGGAGTGTGAGCAAGGTAATATTTACGAAGGGATTCATGGGAAACAGCGTAGCCGGATTTGAGTCCTGGAGGTGGGAGGTGCACTCTGGAGGAGGGGTGGGGGATGCTGCAGTTCGGAAAGTCATTTGATGACACACTGATCTCTGGGAAGATTGGTAACAAAAGGTGACACACTGATCTCTGGGAAGATTGGTAACAAAAGATGACACACTGATCTCTGGGAAGATTGGAAACAAAAGGTGACACACTGATCTCTGGGAAGATTGGGAATAAAAGGTGACACACTGATCTCTGGGAAGATTGGGAATAAAAGGTGACACACTGATCTCTGGGAAGATTGGGAACAAAATATGACACACTGATCTCTGGGAAGATTGGGAACAAAAGATGACACACTGATCTCTGGGAAGATTGGGAACAAAATATGACACACTGATCTCTGGGAAGATTGGTAACAAAAGATGACACACTGATCTCTGGGAAGATTGGGAACAAAAGATGACACACTGATCTCTGGGAAGATTGGGAATAGAAGGCAGTGACACATTGATCTCTGGGAAGGAGGTGGCAGCAGCCGCCGCTGATCTCACGGATCCCCTGCCAAGCTCTGGTGATAGAAATTGGAATGGTAGGTTATGAGGGATGAAGGAGAGTGGTGGAGGATGGTGCTGTGTTGGGGAGAGTGGTGGAGGATGGTGCTGTGTTGGGGAGAGTGGTGGAGGATGGTGCTGTGTTGGGGAGAGTGGTGGAGGATGGTGCTGTGTTGGGGAGAGTGGTGGAGGATGGTGCTGTGTTGGGGAGAGTGGTGGAGGATGGTGCTGTGTTGGGGAGAGTGGTGGAGGATGGTGCTGTGTTGGGGAGAGTGGTGGAGGATGGTGCTGTGTTGGGGAGAGTGGTGGAAGATGGTGCTGTGTTGGGGAGAGTGGTGGAGGATGGTGCTGTGTTGGGGAGAGTGGTGGAGGATGGTGCTGTGTTGGAGAGAGTGGTGGAGGATGATGCTGTGTTGGAGAGAGTGGTGGAGGATGGTGCTGTGTTGGAGAGAGTGGTGGAGGATGGTGCTGTGTTGGGGAGAGTGGTGGAGGATGGTGCTGTGTTGGGGAGAGTGGTGGAGGATGGTGCTGTGTTGGGGAGAGTGGTGGAGGATGGTGCTGTGTTGGGGAGAGTGGTGGAGGATGGTGCTGTGTTGGGGAGAGTGGTGGAGGATGGTGCTGTGTTGGGGAGAGTGGTGGAGGATGGTGCTGTGTTGGGGAGAGTGGTGGAGGATGGTGCTGTGTTGGGGAGAGTGGTGGAGGATGGTGCTGTGTTGGGGAGAGTGGTGGAGGATGGTGCTGTGTTGGGGAGAGTGGTGGAGGATGGTGCTGTGTTGGGGAGAGTGGTGGAGGATGGTGCTGTGTTGGGGAGAGTGGTGGAGGATGGTGCTGTGTTGGGGAGAGTGGTGGAGGATGGTGCTGTGTTGGGGAGAGTGGTGGAGATGGTGCTGTGTTGGGGAGAGTGGTGGAGGATGGTGCTGTGTTGGGGAGAGTGGTGGAGGATGGTGCTGTGTTGGGGAGAGTGGTGGAGGATGGTGCTGTGTTGGGGAGAGTGGTGGAGGATGGTGCTGTGTTGGGGAGAGTGGTGGAGGATGGTGCTGTGTTGGGGAGAGTGGTGGAGGATGGTGCTGTGTTGGGGAGAGTGGTGGAGGATGGTGCTGTGTTGGGGAGAGTGGTGGAGGATGGTGCTGTGTTGGGGAGAGTGGTGGAGGATGGTGCTGTGTTAGGGAGAGTGGTGAGGATGGGGCAGTGTTGGAGAGTGGTGGAGGATGGGGCAGTGTTGAGGAGAGTGGTGGAGGATGGTGCTGTGTTGGGGAGAGTGGTGGAGGATGGTGCTGTGTTGGGGAGAGTGGTGGAGGATGGTGCTGTGTTGGGGAGAGTGGTGGAGGATGGTGCTGTGTTAGGGAGAGTGGTAGAGGATGGGGCAGTGTTGAGGAGAGTGGTGGAGGATGGGGCAGTGTTGAGGAGAGTGGTGGAGGATGGGGCAGTGTTGAGGAGAGTGGTGGAGGATGGGGCAGTGTTTGCTTTCAACGGAAGGCCTCGGTCAGATGACCAAAAGCTAGAGTGGTGGGTCATCATGTGACTAAGACCCTCGTCAGGAAACAAATCTTACTTAACCTTAACTAATGATTTTGTTGACAGATTTAGTTATTATTATAAGTAGTGTTGATGTGTGTAGTAGTGTTCCATCGTGTTGTAGATTGGTGTAGGTACTCTTGTTTCATGCAGTGTGGGGACACTTGTAGGGTTTGTACATGTAATAATTAATTATCCAGTACATATATCTGTGCCTTGTGCTGTTTCTCCATGTTTTTATCCAAGCATATTAACAATATACAAGAAAAAGCGTTTTTAACTAAGTTTCCCCCTTGTTAAGTTAGGCCCATTCCAAGTTTGCAAAGGATATTCACGCGGACGCCGGCTTTATTAAATTAAGCTTACTGTTATACCCAGAAGACTGTAAGAAAGGGATACCATGGCACATTAACTTCCACTTCCGGCTAAGAGAGTGGGCATTAACCGGACAAACGAACCGGTTTTCCCCAGTGGGGAAGTTAGCCAGACGTCAATGATACATTCATCAGTGTTTCAAAACTTTGTCGACTGTTAAAACTTTCGGTCCGAATCCGGGGGAGAAAGTTTGGCTCGGGTACACGGTTTGTAATCTAACTCGGGATGATGCCCGGGTTCGTTTGAGTAATGGAACGACGAGAGGGGGAACTCTGCTGTGTTTACGCGTCTGGTGTTTAAGTTGTGAACTCATGTCATCTGCAACCCGGTACTCGCAGGTGTTGCTGAGGCCGTAAATTGTGTTGCTGACGTCTTGAACTGGTGGTTGTAGGGTGGTGGTAGTGGGTTGGTGGTGGTGGTAGGAGTGGTGGTGGTGGTGATTCCTCCACCTCTGGGCTGACCTCCACCACTGCCTCTATGAATAACCAAGTAAGTGGAGCCTAGCCTTCTATCATGGGATTATTGCTTGGTTTTCCTCTCCTCCTCCTCCTCCTCCTCCTTTTCCTCCTCCTCCTCCTCCTCCTCCTTTTCCTCCTCCTCCTCCTTCTCCTTCTGCCTACACTTCCTTCCTTGACCTTCAGCTGCCCACACTTCCTGCATTGACCTGCCCACACTTCCTTCATTGACCTCCAGCTGCCCACACTTCCTTCCTTGACCTCCTTCTGCCGACACTTCCTTCATTGAACCTGCCCACACTTTTTTCATTCACCTGCTGCCCACACTTTCTTCATTGACCTCCTCCTGCCTACACTTCCTTCATTGACCTCCCTCTGTCTACACTTCCATCATTGACTTCCTCCTGCCTACACCTCCTTCATTGACCTCCTCCTCCTGCCCACACTTCCTTCACTATTATTCTCCGCACACTTCCTTCCCTGTTATCCTCTTGCTCATACTTCCCTCATTGTCCTCCTGCCCACACTTTTTTCATTGTCCTCCTGCCCACACTTACTTCATTGTCCTCCTGCCCACACTTACTTCATTGTCCTCCTACCCACACTTACTTCATTGTCCTCCTACCCACACTTACTTCATTGTCCTCCTACCCACACTTACTTCATTGTCCTCCTGCCCACACTTACTTCATTGTCCTCCTGCCCACACTTACTTCATTGTCCTCCTACCCACACTTACTTCATTGTCCTCCTACCCACACTTCATTGTCCTTCTACCCACACTTCATTGTCCTCCTACCCACACTTACTTCATTGTCCTCCTGCCCACACTTACTTCATTGTCCTCCTACCCACACTTACTTCATTGTCCTCCTGCCCACACTTACTTCATTGTCCTCATGCCCACACTTACTTCATTGTCCTCCTACCCACACTTACTTCATTGTCCTCCTACCCACACTTACTTCATTGGCCTCCTGCCCACACTTACTTCATTGTCCTCCTGCCCACACTTACTTCATTGTCCTCCTGCCCACACTTCATTGTCCTGCCCACACTTCATTGTCCTCCTACCCACACTTACTTCATTGTCCTCCTGCCCACACTTACTTCATTGTCCTCCTACCCACACTTACTTCATTGTCCTCCTACCCACACTTACTTCATTGTCCTCCTGCCCACACTTACTTCATTGTCCTCCTACCCACACTTACTTCATTGTCCTCCTACCCACACTTACTTCATTGTCCTCCTACCCACACTTACTTCATTGTCCTTCTACCCACACTTACTTCATTGTCCTCCTACCCACACTTACTTCATTGTCCTCCTACCCACACTTACTTCATTGTCCTCCTACCCACACTTACTTCATTGTCCTCCTACCCACACTTACTTCATTGTCCTCCTGCCCACACTTCATTGTCCTCCTGCCCACACTTCATTGTCCTCCTGCCCACACTTCATTGTCCTCCTGCCCACACTTCATTGTCCTCCTGCCCACACTTCATTGTCCTGTTGCCCACACTTCATTGTCCTGTTGCCCACACTTACTTCATTGTTATCCTACCTGGAGAGGGTTTCGGGGGTCAACGCCCCCGCGGCCCGGTCTTAGACCAGGCCTCATGGTGGATCAGGGTCTGATCAACTAAGCTGTTACTGCTGGCCGCACGTAAACCAACGCCTTCTTGAAAACAGCCAGGGGTCTATTGGTAATCCACCTTATGTATGCTGGGAGGCAGTTGAACTGTCTTGGGCCCCTTACACTATTGTGTTGTCTTTGTGTACTCGTGGCGCCTTTGCTTCTCATTGAGGGAATGTTACATCTCCTGCCGAGTCTTTTGCTTTCGTAGGGAGTGATTTTCGTGTGCAAGTTTGGTACTAATCCCTCTAGGATTTTTCAAGTGTATATTTTTATGTATATTTCTCGCCTACGTTCCAGGGAATATAAATCAAGGGACTGCAACCGTTCCCAGTAATTTAGGTGCTTTATCGTACTTATATGTGCCGTGAAAGTTCTCTGTACATTCTCCAGGTCAGCAATTTCGGCCGCATTTACTTTATTGTCTCATTGTCCTCCTCCCCACCCTTACTGGGATGTTCTTTAAATTAAACATATTTACCGTTGCCCAGACGGATTTAGTGCTTTCCATAATATAATACTAATACACTGAGTATATGGAACAGAGGCACACATGTAGTATAATGTGATCCTTTATTGACAACGTTTCGCCAACGCAGTTAGCTTTTATCAGGTCACACACAGATGTGCCTGGGAAGAGAAGATGAGCCTATAGACCTATAGAGAGAGATTTTGTAGTGACGTGAAGAGATGAGGTATGAAGAATGAGACATGTACAACATTTCGGAAACGTTTCGCCACAAAGTGGCTTCATCAGTCCAGTACAGAGAATAATTTTGATGATCAAGATTGATGGACTGAGTCCATCAGGAGTCGAACTTACACACACTGCAATAATTTCGCCCGTTTGCGAATTGTTAAGCATATTCTTTGTATATACCTGTGTATATACCCGTCCTTGTCACCTCGCTTATATATACTGGCTCCCTCACTCGTTTCTGTTAGTGTGACTGTAAATGTTCCAAGTCGGACCGAAACGTCGTCGTGAGCTCCTCTCTGCTATGTGCGGGTTATTTATATATTACCTTGGGTGTATTTACCTTCTTCCCCTCCCCCTCCTGATATTACACTCTACCCCACATGCCCACCAACCTACCCATACTAAACACCTCCACCTCCCCTGGGGCCACTACAGGTCAAGTTTTAGTGGCAGTTTGACCATCTGAACAATGTCGCGCAATTAACTTTTAACGAGACTGTTGTGAGACTTGGTTGTGATGCTGATGCTGTGTGTGCCTGTCTGTCTGTCTCTTTGTCACAGCTCCTGGTTCCGCTGCTAGGTCCACTCTCTCCCTGCTCTATGAGCTTTATCGTACATCTTTAAGATGTATGTATGGATCCTTCCTCCACTACATCAATCCAGACTGTTCCACTTCCTGACAACTCTGACTAAAGAAATACTTTCTAACATCCCTGTGACTCATCTGAGTTTTTTTTTTTTTGTGTGTGTGTGTGTACTCCCATATTTGTGGCTGCAGGGGTCAAGTCACAGCTCCTGTCCCCGCATCTTTGGTGGTCGCTACTAGGTCCACTCTCTCCCTGCTGTAAGAGCTTTGTCGTGTCTGTGTGTGGGGTTGGTTAGGAGGGGAGGGGTAGATTACGTGGTGGTCACCACTAGCCATTGCTTGAGCAGAATAGAGGAGAGGATGTGACCACGTTATAAGGTTTCATTACCACTGTACTCAGTGTTTTATTGCTCTCTTGCTGTGAGAAGCAGAGCTGTCCATTACCCCTCTATTACTCTTTCTCCTTCTAAATCCATCTCCTCCCAGAAACTGAAAGAAGAAAAGGAGAAGAAAAAGGAAGAGGACGCGGCGGAGGAGTCTTCATTTGAAATGAGTGTCTCCTGAGGGTTAATAACGCAGGATAACCCAATAAAAGGGCCAAGCAGTGTAGCGCTATTATTTCTACTGGAGTCCTTGTTTACCTTCTTCCTGAGTATGCATACCACAACAGTTGACTCATTCCTAAGCCTCTATAACAAGGAGCACCAACTTGTTTTCTTCTATATTAATATATATATATATATATATATATATATATATATATATATATATATATATATATCATGTTCATGTTTGTGTGTTTTATAAATGTATTCTGTCTATTAATAAAGAATTTATATGTATGTATATGTGTATATAGGATGGGGTGGTAGGAGAAGTGGAATATTCAAACGGCTTCAGGAAGAAATCCAAATATTCTTCCTTGATGCCTTTTTATCCACTTCTCCGAGGCTATGGGTCCCACAATTTGCACTAGAGGTGGACCCCATCCTTTTATATTATATAATATATAAATATATATATATATATATATATATATATATATATATATATATATATATATATATATATATATATATACTGATGATAAGTAATGTGTGATTTACTTCCTTTCCTGTTTTTTCTCTTTCTCTCCTTCATATACATACTTTCTCACCTCCCTTCCGTCTTCCCCCTCTTCTCTCACTCCTGCTCCCTACTCACCCTTTTCTTCACCTTCGTCCCCAGCCCAGTATAGTTACTTACAAGCACTCGCACAAATATGCACTCAGCCATGCACAAGCACGCACACAACCATGCACACAACCATGCACTTTCCGGCAGTTGTTACCTTCGACTAGTGTGTTTATACCATCCGGCCGTTGACACGTTCCACTGGTGTTATTCTTTGTACCATCCTGCTATTAGTACGTTTCACTGGTGTTATTCTTTGTACCATCCTGCTATTAGTACGTTCCACTGGTGTTATTCCTTTGTACCATCCTGCTATTAGTACGTTCCACTGGTGTTATTCCTTTGTACCATCCTGCTATTAGTACGTTCCACTGGTGTTATTCCTTTGTACCATCCTGCTATTAGTGCGTTCCACTGGTGTTATTCCTTTGTACCATCCTGCTATTAGTACGTTCCACTGGTGTTATTCCTTTGTACCATCCTGCTATTAGTACGTTCCACTGGTGTTATTCCTTTGTACCATCCTGCTATTAGTACGTTTCACTGGTGTTATTCTTTGTACCATCCTGCTATTAGTACGTTCCACTGGTGTTATTCCTTTGTACCATCCTGCTATTAGTACGTTCCACTGGTGTTATTCCTTTGTACCATCCTGCTATTAGTACGTTCCACTGGTGTTATTCCTTTGTACCATCCTGCTATTAGTACGTTTCACTGGTGTTATTCTTTGTACCATCCTGCTATTAGTACGTTCCACTGGTGTTATTCCTTTGTACCATCCTGCTATTAGTACGTTCCACTGGTGTTATTCCTTTGTACCATCCTGCTATTAGTGCGTTCCACTGGTGTTATTCTTTGTACCATCCGGCTATTAGTGCGTTTCACTGGTGTTATTCTTTGTACCATCCAGCTATTAGTGCGTTCCACTGGTGTTATTCTTTGTACCATCCTGCTATTAGTACGTTCCACTGGTGTTATTCCTTTGTACCATCCTGCTATTAGTACGTTCCACTGGTGTTATTCCTTTGTACCATCCTGCTATTAGTACGTTCCACTGGTGTTATTCTTTGTACCATCCTGCTATTAGTGCGTTCCACTGGTGTTATTCTTTGTACCATCCGGCCATTAGTACGTTCCACTGGTGTTATTCCTTTGTACCATCCAGCTATTAGTACGTTCCACTGGTGTTATTCCTTTGTACCATCCTGCTATTAGTACGTTCCACTGGTGTTATTCTTTGTACCATCCGGCCATTAGTACGTTCCACTGGTGTTATTCCTTTGTACCATCCAGCTATTAGTACGTTCCACTGGTGTTATTCCTTTGTACCATCCTGCTATTAGTACGTTCCACTGGTGTTATTCTTTGTACCATCCTGCTATTAGTGCGTTCCACTGGTGTTATTCCTTTGTACCATCCAGCTATTAGTACGTTCCACTGGTGTTATTCCTTTGTACCATCCTGCTATTAGTACGTTCCTGAGGCTTCGCAGAGCCTCACAAGACTTTATTAAGCCTTGTAAGACTTACTACCGGTTACTACATACCACAACTCACGAGTGTTTGGAAACTGACTTTTCAAACTATAGTCGTGACTCTGAGTTCCGGTACTAAGTTGAGCGAATACCACGGGACTGTCTCGAGCTTTGTGTTTGATTAGCGGAGATTCCACACTGGTGCTGCGTACTAGAGGAAAGTGGCTTGAAGTAGTGTTTGTTCAGGTTTCTGAACACCATTATGTTTGTTAATCTAGCATACAGAATTATTGTTTTTATTTCTGCACTTCAAGTGAGTCTTTGCATATTATGCTCACTTGCATGTTCCCTCCTTTATTCGGGTCCTGCTAGGTGGCGCTGTCTCCGGTCTTCTTTCTCTGGTGCCCAAATTCAGTGTTCTGTACATTAGGGGTGTTGAACTTTAACAGCCGCTTGTTCGACCAGTCTTGCAGTGTCCAGGTGTTCATCTAGTCTTTTTTCAGGTTTTCTTTTTACTTTTGTAATATTAATAATTTTAATATTGTCTACGATTATTTATATGTGTACATAACCTTACACAACTAAAGGTCTAGAGCTATACTAACTCTGCCGCAGAACATATATTATAGAAATAGTTACTCGTGTTTTGAGATTTTTTCAACAGTTGCACAAGTCTTCATACGGTTTGACATATACCAGAAGATATCAGAAACATTGCTGGGACAAATGTAGAAGTCTGCAAGAGAGATTTGGACAAGTATCTTCACTAGGGGCCATTTCAACCAGGCTGTTATGGATATGTGGGGCTGCGGGCCACCAACAGCAACAGCCTGGCTGACCAGGCAAACACTCTCGGAACTCATCAGAGGTATATCAAAAGTATATGTTCAGGCTTATGATCACACTTGACCACTTCTTAATTGTTTACTTATTGGAGAATACCGAGAAAGACAGTATGATAACCTGTATGTGATATATCACACAAAATAAGATACCAAAAAATTTTAGCACGTATCTTAAATTTTCGTGTAACAGATAAAATAACAAATGTAAATACCATGACTTCAATTATACCCAGGTTAACCTTCTGTAAGAAGCTGTTTGTAGTTGCAGGGGTCGAATCTCAGCTCCTAGACCCGCCTCTTCGCTGGCAGCTACTGTCTTCACTTTCTCCCGGATACGTGATCCTTGTTATTCCTATTCTTAAAACTATGTATGGATTCTACCTCTACCACTTCGCTGTGTAGGTCGTTCCATTTCCTGATCGCTCTAAGGCTAAAGAAGAGTTTCCTGACATCTTGGTACTGTTCACAGAACTGGTATACAAGGTGTTCTTTTGGTTAATTTTATTACGAGGTTCCAGATGTCAATTTCTGAGAGTTCTGCGTTCCTGATCAGACAGGTTGTGATACATACGTTTGACTGCGGACGGTGGGTACTAACAGCTTGATCGATCAGGCCAGCAATCAGGAGGCCTGATGTAATCGAATCCAGGCTGAGGGACTGATTATCTCAAACTCCTTCTGATCTTCATCATTCTTCTTTGTATTGGACTGATGAAGCCACTGTGTGGCGAAACGTTTCCTCAGTAAAGATACCCAAGTGTTGAACATGTGTCTTATTCATTAGTAGATATTTGTAGTCATGTGACTTAGTATAAGTTGCATATTGTTACTCTTGCAATAAAGCTAACTTAGCATCCTCACCTAACTTTGCTAAAGTTAGCATAATGTAATTTACCTTTATCCTGTCCATCTTATTTTAGTTCGGACTAAATTGGTGATGGGAGAAAACAACTTTTGGTAGCTTTGATATACCTTTGACGGGTTTCGAGAGTTGAACAGTAGAATCCTTGGCCAGGCTTGTCTGGTGCTTGCATGGTCAACCAGACTGTTGGTGCTGATGGGCCGTTTATAAAGACACATAATACAGAGTACGCCTTTATTTCACATATCACTTAAATGAGCTTTATCAAGTGTGTTAAACCTCAGTTCTGAGCGAAAAGTCGTTTAAAATATTCTTGCCCCTCATTAATTTTTTTTAAAAACCATCGTTACTATTTAAACCAAGCTTGGAATTACCATTTTAAACACACACACACACACACACACACACACACACACACACACACACACACACACACACACACACACACACACACAGCAGGGAGAGCAGAGACCCAGTAGCGGACAGCGAAGAGGCGGGGCCAGGAGCTGAGTCTCGACCTCTGCAACCACAATTAGGTGAGTACACACGTACGTCTGTGTAAACGTAACTCCGCCTTCAGGACAGTTGGCAACTGAACCAATATTAAGACGTTTCGGGTAGCAATAACCAAAGTTTGGATTGCAACAACTGAAAACTGTCAATGGAGTTGCAGAAAGGAATTTCAGTAATGGGACAAGTGTTGCACAATAGTGATGTTGCCCTTGCCGGCGGCCAGGGCTGCCGGATACACAGTCACGTGCAGTAATGGTACACACAAATATGGAAATACGTGAACGTAATAAAGATATGTGAACGTAATAAAGATATGTGAACGCAATAAAGATATGTGAACGTAATAAAGATATGTGAACGTAATAAAGATATGTGAACGTAATAAAGATATGTGAACGTAATATAAAGATATGTGAACGTAATAAAAATATGTGAACGTAATAATGGGAATACATGGAGAGAGAGAGAAACGTTCAAACACAAATAATATGTTGGTAGAATTACCAACAATATGTTAGGTAAAAGGAAACATGTTCAACTAATGTGGCATTTTATTGTGGCAACGTTTCGCTCTCCAGAAGTTTTGTCGAGCCGTTGTTACGCTGCTGGAGAGCGAAAAGTTGCCACAGTAAAATGTCACATTAGTTACCTATGTGTCCTTTTACCTAACGTAAATAACCTGAAGGCAATAATACGAACACAATGATGGAATCAAGTCTAAGTGCGAAGAGAAACAGGAAATGAGAGGAATCTATATATTTGTTGTTGTTGTTCTTCTTCTTCGTCTTCTACATCTTCACTTGACACTCGAGATTATTTAGCTCGTTACCTCCGTTGTCGTCTTCCTCTTCTCCTTCATTTTGTTGTTGTTGTTCTTCTTCTTTAGGCACTGTATGCTGGTTTTTTTTCAAAAACTTACTTGTATGATCTTTCCATAGTAATTTTTTTATGTGATTTGATTATCACACCAGCCTAGGGCTTCTTCTACTGAAGAAGACCTCAGTTTGAGGTCAAAATATGCAGATTCTCTTTATTACGTGTTTGTGCCTTCAAGAGGGTAGTAGGAGGTATCTGCCTGGTATGCTTTGTTTGATATGCCTCATTTTGAGTTTTCCGATGGAGGCGGTATCTATTATGCTCTAAATTGGTATGTCTGGTATGCCTCTGTATAGGTATGTGTGGGATGACTGTATTGACATCTCTGGGATAACTCTAAATTGGTATGTCTGGTATGCCTCTGTATAGGTATGTGTGGGATGACTGTATTGACATCTCTGGGATAACTCTAAATTGGTATGTCTGGTATGCCTCTGTATAGGTATGTGTGGGATGACTGTATTGACATCTCTGGGATAACTCTAAATAGGTATGTCTGGGATGCTTCTGTATAGGTATGTCTGGGATACTTCTGTATAGGTATGTCTAGAATGACTTTAAAAAGATATATGTATGATGCCTCACGAGGGTCGTCTCGTCTGGGTTGGTCACTCTTGACCTCTCCCTCGCCCCCCCCCTCGATCATCCATCCAAGTGCTGGCCACTGTCCACCCCCCTTTTCTAATCCCCATTCCCCCACCCCTCTCTGGGTCACCCATCAAACCCTTCACCACTATCTTCACTTCCACCCAGACAATAGCACCCACCTGCCAGTCCGCCTGACCAGATGGTGTGCCTTGAGAAGATGGTGTGTCTTGTGAAGATGGTGTGTCTTGTGAAGATGGTGTGTCTTGTGAAGATGGTGTGTCTTGTGCATATGGTGTGTCTTGTGAAGATGGTGTGTCTTGTGAAGATGGTGAGGCTTGTGAAGATGGTGAGGCTTGTGAAGATGGTGTGGCATTTGAAGATGGCTTGGCTTGTGAAGATGGTGTGGCTTGTGAAGATGGTGTGGCTTGTGAAGCTTGTGAAGATGGTGTGGCTTGTGAAGCTTGTGAAGATGGTGTGGCTTGTGAAGATGGTGAAGCTTGTGAAGATGGTGAGGCTTGTGAAGATGGTGAAGCTTGTGAAGATGGTGTGTCTTGTGAAGATGGTGTGTCTTGTGAAGATGGTGTGTCTTGTGAAGATGGTGTGTCTTGTGAAGATGGTGAGGCTTGTGAAGATGGTGAGGCTTGTGAAGATGGTGTGGCATTTGAAGATGGCTTGGCTTGTGAAGATGGTGTGGCTTGTGAAGATGGTGTGGCTTGTGAAGATGGTGAAGCTTGTGAAGATGGTGTGGCTTGTGAAGATGGTGAAGCTTGTGAAGATGGTGAGGCTTGTGAAGATGGTGAAGCTTGTGAAGATGGCTTGGCTTGTGAAGATGGTGTGGCTTGTGAAGATGGTGTGGCTAGTGAAGATGGCTTGGCTTGTGAAGATGGTGTGGCTTGTGAAGATGGTGTGGCTTGTGAAGATGGTGTGGCTTGTGAAGATGGCTTGGCTTGTGAAGATGGTGTGGCTTGTGAAGATGGTGTGGCTTGTGAAGATGGCTTGGCTTGTGAAGATGGTGTGGCTTGTGAAGATGGCTTGGCTTGTGAAGATGGTGTGGCTTGTGAAGATGGCTTGGCTTGTGAATATGTTGTGGCTTGTGAAGATAGTGAAGCTTGTGAAGATGGTGTGGTTTGTGAAGATGGTGTGGCTTGTGAAGATGGCTTTGCTTGTGAAGATGGTGTGTCTTGTGAAGATGGTGAAGCTTGTGAAGATGGTGTGGCTTGTGAAGATGGTGTGGCTTGTGAAGATGGTGAAGCTTGTGAAGATGGTGTGGCTTGTGAAGATGGCTTGGCTTGTGAAGATGGCTTGGCTTGTGAAGTTGGTGTGGCTTGTGAAGATGGCTTGGCTTGTGAAGATGGTGTGGCTTGTGAAGATGGTGTGGCTTGTGAAGATGGTGTATCTTGTGAAGATGGTGAAGCTTGTGAAGATGGTGTGGCTTGTGAAGATGTGGCTTGTGAAGTTGGTGTGGCTTGTGAAGATGGCTTGGCTTGTGAAGTGGCTTGGTGAAGATGGTTGGCTTGTGAAGATGGTGGCTTGTGAAGATGGCTTGGCTTGTGAAGATGGTGTGCTTGAAGATGGTGTTGCTTGTGAAGATGGCTGGCTTGTGAAGATGGCTGCTTGTGAAGATGGCGTGGCTTGTGAAGATGGCTGGCTTGTGAAGATGGTGTGGCTTGTGAAGATGGTGTGGCTTGTGAAGATGGTGTATCTTGTGAAGATGGTGAAGCTTGTGAAGATGGTGTGGCTTGTGAAGATGGCTTGGCTTGTGAAGTTGGTGTGGCTTGTGAAGATGGCTTGGCTTGTGAAGATGGTGTGGCTTGTGAAGATGGCTTGGCTTGTGAAGATGGCGTGGCTTGTGAAGATGGCTTGGCTTGTGAAGATGGTGTTGCTTGTGAAGATGGTGTTGCTTGTGAAGATGGCGTGGCTTGTGAAGATGGCGTGACTTGTGAAGATGGCGTGGCTTGTGAAGATGGCGTGGCTTGTGAAGATGGCGTGGCTTGTGAAGATGGCGTGGCTTGTGAAGATGGCGTGACTTGTGAAGATGGCGTGGCTTGTGAAGATGGCGTGGCTTGTGAAGATGGCGTGGCTTGTGAAGATGGTGTGGGAAGGATGTGGCCAGGTAACACGGTGTGGCTGACACGGTGTGGCAGGTGCGTTGTGGTGTCCCGCGGTGATATTGTCAAGCAATTACCACAAGGTTCCTGGGTCACCTTGCCCAGGGCTGCCCTCCCTCCTTCCACCCCCTTCCATCACAACCTCCACCCCTCCATCACTACCTCAACCCCCTCCATCACAACCTCCACCCCTCCATCACTTTTACCCCCACACCCTCCATCACTACCTCCACCCCAACACCCTCCATCACTACCTCCACCCCCACACCCTCCATCACTACCTCCACCCCCACACCCTCCATCACTACCTCCACCCCCACACCCTCCATCACTACCTCCACCCCCACACCCTCCATCACTACCTCCACCCCCACACCCTCCACCCCCTACATCACAACCTCCACCCCTCCATCACAACCACCACCCCTCCATCAATACCACCACCCTCCATCAATACCTCCACCCCTCCATCACTACCTCCACCCTTACCTCCACCCTCCATCACTACCTTTACCCCACACCCTCCATCACTCCCCACACCCTTCATTACTCCCCACACCTTCCATCACTGCCTCCACACCCTCCATCACTACCTCCTCACACCCTCCATCACTACCTCCCTACACCTTCCATCACTACCTCCCCACACCCTCCATCACTACCTCCCCACTCCCTCCATCACTCCCCACACTCTCAACTACTCCGCCCACACCCTCCATTACTCTCCCACACCCTACATCACTACCTCCACCCTCTCCATCACTACCCTCCACCCATCCCTCCATTACCTTCCTCCACACCCTCCCTCCCTCCCTCCCTCCCGCCCTGCTTCTTTCACTCTATTTACTCTCATTCCGTCTCCTCTCTGTGTACTTTCTGCCCTTTCTTTGTCTCTTTTTATTTTACTTCTTCCTCTTCCTACAATGTCATGTTTCACTTACTGTACTTGTCTCGTACGTTCCTCTAGGGTGTACTTGCCTAGCTGAGCCAGCAGGAGTCGAATCACAGCTCCTGGTATGTCTCAGCTCTTTTCAACTTTGCTGGTGTGTGTTCACCTATACGTGGTTGTAGGGGTCGAGTCTCTATCTCCTGGCTCCGCCACTTTAATGGTTTCTCCTGGTTTCGAGAGCCTTGTTGTACCTCTTCTTAGAGCCATGTATGGATTCTGCCTCTACCGCTCCACTGTAGGTCATTCCAATTCCTGACCACGATAAGGCTGAAGAAATACTTCCTAACATCCCTGTGATTCCTCTGTGTTTTCAGCTTCCATCTGTGCCCTCGTGTTCCTCTTTCCAGTCTCGAAAAATCTGTTTTTGTTAAATTTATCAATTTTTTTCAGTATTTTGAACGTTATCATATTGTCCCTAATTCTGCTTTCCTCTAATGTCATCAGGTTGTGTTCCCTTTATCTATCCTCATCCTGCATAACCCTTAGCCCTGGGACTAGTCTGAATGCAAACTTCTGCACTTTCCAACCATACCACGGGTGGGGCTTGAACCCGCGGTCAGAGAGTAGTGAATCTCCAGACCGACGCGCTAGCCACTGAGCCAGTTGCCTACAAAAAGTCATCCAACTAGGTATATTTATACAACATAGAAAGGTTAGCATAGGCACAACTGCCAGTAGCCAGCTGGTTCAGTGGCTAACGCGTCGGTCTGGAGTTTCACGAGAGACTGACCGCGGGTTCAAGCCCCGCCCGTGGTATGGTTTGTTTGCAACTGTGTCATTACGATTTCGTGAGTTCTTCACTTTCTCCAGTTTCTTGACATGCTTCATCAGGTTTGGGTTCCATACTGGTGCTGCATACTCTAGTTTGGACTTGCCTTACATATGCCTTATAAAATGTCGTGAATGACTCCTTGCTTAGATTTCTGAAAACTAGTCTTAGATTTTTCAGACGCGCATTTGCTGCAGCAGTTATTAAGTTGATGTGTGCCTCAGGTGACATGCTCAGCACAATGCTTACCCTAAGGTCCTTCGTGAGTTAGGTGTGTGTGTGTGTGTGCGCGCGCGCGTCAGCGTGATAAAATAGATGATCTATTTCCTCTGATAATTTTATGGTCTTACATGTCATTGTCATGTCTCCTCTTATCCTCTTGCATACCCCTTTCAGAGAGATGTATTGACGAGGGTAAAGCGCTCTGGATCCATGGAATTGGAACTGTCCGTTTCCAGGCGCCACTACGAGTTTAGTTTATCCCCTTGAATATAATAATAATAATAATAATAATAATAATAATCTGCTTACCAGTCAACGTAATCATCTATATTTTTTTTATAGTCTTCCATCAGCCCCAACCTCCAGTAATATACTTAGCCCCTAATCTCTAAATCTGGCCCCAAGCCCCTAATCCCTAAAATAGGGGCAGCTCCTTTCACATCTCAGTATTAGAGTCATAAAGCCCCCACCCTCCTAGTGGGTGAAACGTTTCTTGAATAAAGATACCCAGGTGTTGCCCATATATCTTATTCATCAACTAGATGAACTGGAGAGACCAGGTGGTGTGGGACTACGCAGCAGAGAGAGACCAGGTGGTGTGGGACTACGCAGCAGAGAGAGACCAGGTGGTGTGGGACTACGCAGCAGAGAGAGACCAGGTGGTGTGGGACTACGCAGCAGAGAGGAAGGAGGGGCAGCCCAGCCTCAGAGTCCCAGAAGTCTAGAAAATATAGGGAACTTGCTCATCATTAAAGGTTTGTGTGTGTGTATCCCGGCACGCATAACTGCGATAAACCACCTCAATTACTGGGAACGCTTGAAGTTCCTAAACCTGTACTCCCTAGAACGCAGGCGGGAGAGATACATTATTATATACACTTGGAAAATTCTAGAGGGATTAGTACCAAACTTGCACACGAGAGTCACTCCCTACGAAAGCAAGAGACTCGGCAGGTGATGTAACATCCCCCCAATGAAGAGCAGGGGTGCCACTAGCACGTTGAGAGACAACACAATAAGTGTCAGGGGCCCAAGACTGTTCAACTGCCTCCCAGCATACATCAGGGGGATTACCAATAAACCCCTGGCTGTCTTCAAGCACGCACTTGACAAGAACCTAAAGTCGGTACCTGACCAGCCAGGCTGTGGTTCGTACGTTGGACTGCGTGCGGCCAGCAGTAACAGCCTGGTTGATCAAGCCATGATCCAACATAAGGCCTGGTCACAGACCGGGCCGCAGGGGCGTTGACCCCTGGAACTCTCTCCAGGTAAACTCCAGAGACCCTCGGCTCATGGGGTAAGATCATATATAAGTTCTTTAAGGAGCTAGGCAAAAGACTCATCAGGGTAGCTAAGGATCCCAGAGCAGCTAGTTTTCTGTTCCATGGAATCAGTGCTGCAGTTCGGAGAGGTGATGCCTGTTGTATCTTGGGTACACGCTCCAGCTTCATAGGGTAGGGTTACTGGTTTGTAATTTCTGGCAATGGAACTATGTCTGAACTCTTTAAAGGCCTCTGAGATTTCATCTAGAGCTAAGTTCTTTCTCCATAGATACTGAGTGCTCGTGCTAGGAATATTTTGCACTAATTTTAAAGAATTCCACGAATCTGGTTCAGGTGCTGCATGAGTGTACATCTTTTCTATTTCTTTTAATTATTACGGGTTTAGCCCTTCCCTCGAAATATAATAACAACAGTGTCGGTATTATGTAGCTTCTGATGGAGCAAGACTTTTGAAACCGGTAACAGGTATAACAAAACGCCCTCCACCACACCCACAACCTCTTACCACCACTACCCCCGTGTCTCTCTCCCACAACACCATACTCTACACCTTTCTCTCTCCCCACCACAACCACAACACCATACCCCACACCTCTCTCCCCGCCACAACCACAACACCCCACACCTCTCTCCCCGCCACAACCACAACACCCCACACCTCTCTCCCCACCACAACCACAACACTATACTATACCTACACCTCTCAGCCACGACCACAACATCACAAGTCATCGATTTCAGGTGGTCAGAACATGTTGAGAGGAATATGACGAGGCGTGTAATGAGGAGAGATATCCCGTGGCTTCCTAATGGCCTCGTTACCCGCTAGTGATGCTCTCACCTTGCTTTACGACCATATAAACCTCGCACATATTTATATGGGTATCGCACTCACCGGGGGGCATTACCCAAACGGGGGGGGGATGGGTATTACTCAAGTGGGAGGCACCGACTATTTAATTCCTGTGCAACACACCCAACCACTGCTAACAATACTAATTATTATAATCTCGGTGACGAGAAATGTATACACACAAACGCGCACATACACTCACACACACAAACATAGGTATATGTCGTGCCGAATAGGTAAAACTTGCAATTTTGGCTTAACTAGCAACGCTCTTCTTGCCGAATAAGGCAAGCGAAAATTTGTGTATGCATTAATTTCTCAAAAATCATTCTGAACCTAACGAAAATAATATATTTAATTGTGTTTGTTTATTATTAAATTATTGTAAACGTATCTAAAATATATTTAGTTGGATTAGGCTAAATTAAATTGCGCTTGTTATAATAAGGTTAGGTAAATTCTTTAAGGCTATTTTGGTACAAAATTATTAATTTTTACATTAACATAAATAAAAAAATATATATCTTTAAACGTATAAGATAACATTTTAGAATTTTTTTTTTTTTAAATGAGTTCTTGCTAATTGACCAGTTTTACCTATTCGGCACGATATATGTATATATATACGTATATGTCGTGCCGATTAGGTAAAACTGGTCAATTAGCAAGAACTCATCTAAAATTAAGTCCTTTCTAAAATTTTCTCTTATACGTTTAAAGATATATTTTTTTCATTTATGTTAATGTAAGAATTTATAATTTTGTACCAAGAGAAACTTTGAAAACCTACCTAACCTTATTACAACAAGCGCAATTTAATTTAGCCTAACCCAATTAAATATATATTTTAGATACGTTAACATTAATTTAATAATAAACAAACACAATGAAATATATTTTTTTTGTTAAGTTCAGAATGATTTTGGCGAAATTATTGCATACACAAATTTTCACTTGTCTTATATGGCAAGGTGAGCGTTGCTATTTAAGCCAAAATCGCAAGTTTTACCTAATCGGCACGACATATATATATATATATATATATATATATATATATATATATATATATATATATATATAAAATATATATATATATATGTGTGTGTGTGTGTACTATAGGTAGTAGGTTGGTAGACAGCAACCACCCAGGGAGGTACTACCGTCCTGTCAAATGAGTGTGTACGGAAACCTGTAATTATTTTATACAATGGTAGTATTGCTGGTGTATTTTCTTTGTCTCATAAAGACACAAGATTACAGGTACATTTTCCTACTTCTACTTACACTTAGGTCACACTACACAGGTATGTGCGCGTATATGGATACACATCCGTAAGACTTTTCTTCTAGTTTCTTAGTGGTTCTTTTTTATTTTTGTTTTCATCTCCAAGGGGAAGTGGAAAAGAATCCTTCCTCCGTTAGTCACGTCTTTCGTAAGAGGCGACTAAAATGCCGGGAGCAAAGTGCTAGTAACTCCTTCTCCAGTATAAATTACACACACACACACACACACACACACACACACACACAAATACACACGCATATGGGCGACTGGCAAACCTAAGATTAGCGTTCCGTTACCTTAACAAGGAATCGTTCAAGACACTGTACACCGTGTACGTCAGGCCCATACTAGAGTATGCAGCACCAGTCTGGAACCCACACCTGGTCAAGCACGTAAAGAAACTAGAGAAAGTGCAAAGGTTTACGACAAGGTTAGTTCCACAACTCAGGGGACTGTCCTATGAGGAAAGGTTGAGGGAAATAGGACTAACAACACTGGAGGACAGAAGGGTTAGAGACGACATGATAACGACATACAAAATACTGCGGGGAATTGACAAGGTAGATAGTGACAGGATGTTCCAGAGAGGGAACACAGAAACAAGGGGACACAACTGGAAGCTGAAGACTCAGATGAGTCAAAGGGATGTTAGGAAGAACTTCTTCAGCCATAGAGTAGTTAGGAAGTGGAATAGTCTAGCGAACGATATAGTGGAGGCAGGAACCATACATAGTTTTAAGACAAGGTATGATAAAGCTCATGGAGCAGGGAGAGCAGAGTCCCAGTATCGGACAGCGAAGAGGCGGGGCCAGGAGCTGAGTCTCGATCCCTGCAACTACAATTAGGTGAGTACACACACACACACACACAGTCACCCTGCCTCGGTGTGTGTGTGTGTGTGTGTTTAGGTGTACATGCGTGTGCATATTTGAGACTAATTGCAATAAACGATTGTAACGTATTCAAGGGATGGACTGACATTGATCCTGAAGATAAGCATGTGCTGACATTACACTCAGCCTCTCTACTCTGATGGGCACAATAAGTCTGATAACCCGACTCACGAAATTGTAATGACACGATTGTAAACAAACCATACCACGGGTGGGGTTCGAACCCACGGTGGTATGGGTTTTTTTCTGACAACCCTTTTTCAGGTCATGACTGAACTTGCCCCAAGTTGTTGCATCAGCTGCACCATCATTGTGTCCTAACTCTCACCACCTGGTCACAGACCGGGGCGCAGGAGCGTTGACCCATGGAACTCTCTCCAGGTATACCAACATCACATATAATCACATCTACCTTTCGTTCCTTCTCAGCCATTGTCATCACTTCAGAAGGAAGAAAAAGAATGAGCGGTGACGTGAATAACGTGAATGTGAAATAATTATAATCGTAACCCCTCCAGGTATGCTCCAAGAATTTAGAAATATTCTTTTTCTAAAACACAAATATGTGATTAATTTTGTTTCGTGTGCACCCTAGAGTCAACTAGGTCCTAGTAACGTAGAATTCAATAAAACTAGTACTTTACCTTTTTAGCATCCTCTCAGACATTCTTATCCTCTCCATGCTTTATTCTGTGTTTATCCTCTCTGTGTTAGCCTCTGTTTTATCATCTCTATGTTTTAGCCTCTGTTTTATCATCTCTATGTTTTAGCCTCTGTTTTATTCTCTATTTTGTTCTAATTATTCGTTTTATGTTTTAGCCTCTGTTTTATTCTCGATATTCGTTTTATGTTTTATCCTCTCTATGCTTTATCCTCTGTTTTGTCCTCTATAAATTTTATCCTGTTTTGTCTTTGTTTTATCCTCTCAATGTTTTATCCTCAGTTTTTATAATTTCTTTGATTTATCCTCTGCATGTTTTATCCTGTTTATGCTTTATCCTGTTCATGCTTTATCCTGTTCATGTTTTATCCTGTTCATGTTTTATCCTGTTCATTCTTTATCCTGTTCATGTTTTATCCTGTTCATGTTTTATCCTGTTCATGTTTTATCCTGTTCATGTTTTATCCTGTTCATGTTTTATCCTGTTCATGCTTTATCCTGTTCATGTTTTATCCTGTTCATGTTTTATCCTGTTCATGCTTTATCCTGTTCATGCTTTATCCTGTTCATGCTTTATCCTGTTCATGTTTTATCCTGTTCATGCTTTATCCTGTTCATGCTTTAATCTGTTCATGCTTTATCCTGTTCATGTTTTATCCTGTTCATGTTTTATCCTGTTCATGCTTTATCCTGTTCATGCTTTATCCTGTTCATGTTTTATCCTGTTCATGTTTTATCCTGTTCATGTTTTATCCTGTTCATGCTTTATCCTGTTCATGCTTTATCCTGTTCATGTTTTATCCTGTTCATGTTTTATCCTGTTCATGTTTGATCCTGTTCATGTTTTATCCTGTTCATGCTTTATCCTGTTCATGTTTTATCCTGTTCATGTTTTATCCTGTTCATGTTTTATCCTGTTCATGTTTTATCCTGTTCATGTTTTATCCTGTTCATGTTTTATCCTGTTCATGTTTTATCCTGTTCATGTTTTATCATGTTCATGTTTTATCCTGTTCATGTTTTATCCTGTTCATGTTTTATCCTGTTCATGTTTTATCTTCTCTGTTTTATCCTCTCTATGTATTATCCTTTCACTATTTCATCACAATTTATATCCACTCTGCCTGTTTCCGTTTTCTCTCATTTATCTACATTAAATATTCCATTTATAAACATTTACCTCCATTAACTTCAGCCATCCATCCGTTAACTCCATTTACTCCATTTATCAAACCCTTGTTGAGATTTTCATTATTTTTTATTATTTCTTACTTTGCATAGAATTGTTGCGTCATATATAAATGCATTTATATAGTTTGGTGTCCCTCTGGTGAAATATTTGTGGAAAATATATATATTATTAAACACACATTCCTGTGTGTGTGTTTGTGTGTATACTCAACTAATTATTCACCTATTTGTGGTTGCAGGGGTTGAGTCACAGTTCCTGGTCCCGCCTTTTCGCTAGTCGCTACTAGTTTCACTCTCTCCCTGTCCCATGAGATGTGTGTGTGTGTGTGTGTGTGTGTGTGTGTGTATATGTGTGTGTGTGTGTGTGTGTGTGTGCGCTAGCGTGTACGTGGTCGTATGGATTTGAGCGTTCGCTGGTAGTAAAGGAAGTGCAGTTTATCGTGTGGGTGCTGGGCGGAGCCCCCACTTGCTTTGATGGATAATCCCCCAGCTGGAGGTGGTGCTACCCACCTAGCCTGGTGAGTGTCTGGCTACCCACCTAGACTGGTGAGTGTGTCTGGCTACCCACCAAGACTGGTGAGTGTGCCTGGCTACCCACCTAGACTGGTGAGTGTGCCTGGCTACCCACCTAGACTGGTGAGTGTGTCTGGCTACCCACCTAGACTGGTGAGTGTGTCTGGCTACCCACCTAGACTGGTGAGTGTGTCTGGCTACCCACCTAGACTGGTGAGTGTCTGGCTACCCACCAAGACTGGTGAGTGTGCCTGGCTACCCACCTAGACTGGTGAGTGTGCCTGGCTACCCACCTAGACTGGTGAGTGTGTCTGGCTACCCACCTAGACTGGTGAGTGTGCCTGGCTACCCACCTAGACTGGTGAGTGTGTCTGGCTACCCACCTAGACTGGTGAGTGTGCCTGGCTACCCAGCTAGACTGGTGAGTGTGCCTGGCTACCCACCTAGACTGGTGAGTGTGCCTGGCTACCCACCTAGACTGGTGAGTGTGCCTGGCTACCCACCAAGACTGGTGAGTGTGCCTGGCTACCCACCAAGACTGGTGAGTGTGTCTGGCTACCCACCTAGACTGGTGAGTGTGTCTGGCTACCCACCTAGACTGGTGAGTGTGCCTGGCTACCCAGTTAGACTGGTGAATGTGCCTGGCTACCCACCTAGACTGATGAGTGTGCCTGGCTACCCACCTAGACTGGTGAGTGTGCCTCGCTACCCACCTAGCCTGGTGAGTGTGCCTGGCTACCCAGCTAGCCTGGTGAGTGTGCCTGGCTACCCACCTAGCCTGGTAAATGTGCCTGGCTACCCACCTAGCCTGGTGAATGTGCCTGGCTACCCACCTAGCCTGGTGAGTGTGCCTGGCTACCCACCTAGCCTGGTGAATGTACCTGGCTACCCACCTAGCCTGGTGAATATACCTGGCTACCCACCTAGTTTGGTGAATGTGCCTTGCTACCCACGTAGCCTGGTGAGTGTGCCTGGCTACCCACCTAGACTGGTGAGTGTGCCTGGCTACCCACCTAGACTGGTGAGTGTGCCTGGCTACCAACAAAGACTGGTGAGTGCCTGGCTACCCACCTAGGCTGGTAAGTGTGACTAGCTACCCACCTAGAATGGTGAGTGTGCCTGGCTATCCACGTAGACTGGTGAGTGTGCCTGGCTACCCACCTAGACTGGTGAGTGTGCCTGGCTACCCACCTAGGCTGGTAAGTGTGCCTGGCTACCCACCTAGGCTGGTGAGTGTGCCTGGCTACCCACCTAGGCTGGTAAGTGTGCCTGGCTACCCACCTAGGCTGGTGAGTGCCTGGCTACCCACCTAGGCTGGTGAGTGTGCCTTGCTACTCACGTAGCCTGGTGAGTGTGCCTGGCTACCCACCTAGACTGATGAGTGTGCCTGGCTACCCACCTAGCCTGGTGAGTGTGACTAGCTACCCACCTAGACTGGTGAGTGTGCCTGGCTATCCACGTAGACTGGTGAGTGTGTCTGGCTACCCACCTAGCCTGGTAAGTGTACCTGGCTACCCACCTAGGCTGGTGAGTATGCCTGGTTACCCACCTAGCCTGGTGAGTGTGCCTGGCTACCCACCTAGGCTGGTGAGTGTACCTGGCTACCCACCTAGGCTGGTGAGTGTACCTGGCTACCCACCTAGGCTGGTGTGCCTGGCTACCCACCTAGGCTGGTGTGTCTGGCTACCTACCTAGGCAACCCAGGAGCGAGGGGGAGGGGAGTCATGAAGGAAAGCTACAAATACTAAGGGACTTTGAGACAAAGTACTCACTACCACCAGCCACACCAAGCCAGACCACACAACTCTGACACAGTGCTGTCTATTTTCTCCCAAACTTAGAGAGTTCAGGTCTCCTCTCACCTGAGATAAATGTTACTAAATATCTCGCTATTTTATTATATATTATATATATATATTATATATATATATATATATATATATATATATATATATATATATATATATATATATAATATAATATAATATTATATTATAACGAAGCCGAAGATATATGTTTGCAGGCCGTAGCGGTATATTTTCCAGATGAGCAATGCATTTACCGGGTAAGCGGCTTGAATCCCGACCAGATAGCGTATTACGCCAGCCACGTCATGTGTTTACAGGTGGGACGATCTGTGTCTTCGGGAGGAGCTGTATATTTCGCACCTCCGTAATATATTTAGCGTGAGAGCAAAACATTTCCTTGGGAGGGCCAATATATTTCCACGTACAGGCGATATATTTATTTCCAAGAAAAGAGCGGTGTGATGGTGTGGTTGGTGGTGGTAGTGTGTGTGTGGGGGTAGTTGTTGTGTGGTAGTGGTGGTGTGTGTGGGTGGTGGTTGTAGTAGTGTGTGTGTGTGTGGGTAGTTGTTGTGTGGTAGTGGTGGTGTGTGTGGGTGGTTGTTGTAGTAGTGTGTGTGTGTGTGGGTAGTTGTTGTGTGGTAGTGGTGGTGTGTGTGGGTGGTTGTTGTGGTATTGTGTGTGTGTGGGTAGTTGTTGTGTGGTAGTGGTGGTGTGATGGTGTGGTTGGTGGTGGTGTGTGTGTGTGGGTAGTTGTTGTGTGGTAGTGGTGGTGTGTGTGGGTGGTTGTTGTAGTAGTGTGTGTGTGTGGGTAGTTGTTGTGTGGTAGTGGTGGTGTGTGTGGGTGGTTGTTGTGGTAGTGTGTGTGTGTGGGTAGTTGTTGTGTGGTAGTGGTGGTGTGTGTGGGTGGTTGTTGTAGTAGTGTGTGTGTGTGTGGGTAGTTGTTGTGTGGTAGTGGTGGTGTGTGTGGGTGGTGGTTGTGGTATTGTGTGTGTGTGTGGGTAGTTGTTGTGTGGTAGTGGTGGTGTGATGGTGTGGTTGGTTGGTGGTAGTTGTGTGTGTGGGTAGTTGTTGTGTGGTAGTGGTGGTGTGTGGTGGTGTTGTGGTGTGTGTGTGGGTAGTTGTGTGGTAGTGGTGGTGTGTGGGGTGGTTGTTGTGGTATGTGTGTGTGTGGTAGTTGTTGTGTGGTAGTGGTGTGTGTGGTGTGTGGTAGTTTGTGTGTGGGGTGTTGTTGTGTGGTAGTGGTTGTGTGTGTGGGTGGTGGTTGTAGTATTGTGTGTGTGGGTGGTGGTTGTGGTATTGTGTGTATGTGGGTAGTTGTTGTGTGGTAGTGGTGGTGTGTGTGGGTGGTTGTTTTGGTAATGTGTGTGTGGGGGTAGTTGTTGTGTGTTAGTTGTGGTGTGTGTGGGTGGTTGTTGTGGTAGTGTGTGTGTGTGGGGGTAGTTGTTGTGTGGTAGTGGTGGTGTGTGTGGGTGGTTGTTGTGGTAGTGTGTGGGTGGTGGTTGTGTGCTAGTGGTGGTTGTGTGGTAATGGTGGTTGTGTGGTAGTGGTGGTTGTGTGGTAATGGTGGTTGTGTGGTAGTGGTGGTTGTGTGGTAATGGTGGTTGTTGTGGTAGTGTGTGGGTGGTGGTTGTGTGCTAGTGGTGGTTGTGTGGTAATGGTGGTTGTGTGGTAGTGGTTGTTTGGTAGTGGTGTGGTGGTTGTGTGGTAGTGGTGGTTGTTGTGATAGTGGTGCTTGTGTGGCAGTGGGCCTTGTTGTGTAATAGTTATTGTGTAGTAGTAGTGGTTGTGTGTTAGTGGTAATTGTTGTGTGGTGGTGGTTGTGTGGTAGTGGTTGTTTTGTGGTGGTGGTGGTTGTGATTCCCTGTAGTGTTAGTGATGATGGTAGATTTTAGAGTGTGGGTAATTATGGTGGTAATAGTGGTGATATTGTTTGTGAGGGTGGTAGTGATGGTGGTTTTGAGAGTATAGTGATTATGGTAGTCCGTACTTATCTAGTTGTACTCACCTAATTGTATATACAGGGTTCAATTCACAGCTCCTGCCCCCTACCTTTTAACTCATACCGGTGGATTTACTGATTCCTGGCCTCCATGGCCCGATCATACCTCTTCTTGAAACTGCGTCTTGTGTTTGTCTCCACCGCTTCATGAAGCGCTTTCCACTCACCGTCCTTTGAACGACCAAAAAACATCCTAGCATCTATATGGTTTATATGTATCTGGTCTTCTGAGTATTTTGTATGTTTTGATCATGTCTCCTCTGTATATTTATTTTTTAGTTGTTGTTGATTGTTCCTCTTATTGTTCCTCTGGTACTTTCCTTTATATTTTATCGACCATCGTATCTTCAACTCCTTTTCGTTTTTAAGTAGTTTACATGTTCATCTTCCATGTTCATCTTCCATGTTCATCTTCCATGTTCATCTTCCATGTTCATCTTCCATGTTCATCTTCCATGTTCATCTTCCATGTTCATCTTCCATGTTCATCTTCCATGTTCATCTTCCATGTTCATCTTCCATGTTCATCTTCCATGTTCATCTTCCATGTTCATCTTCCATGTTTATCTTCCATGTTTATCTTCCATGTTTATCTTCCATGTTCATCTTCCATGTTCATCTTCCATGTTTATTTCCATGTTTATCTTCCATGTTTATCTTCCATGTTATCTTCCATGTTTCATCTTCCATGTTTATCTTCCATGTTTATCTTCCATGTTTATCTTCCATGTTCATCTTCCATGTTTATCTTCCATGTTCATCTTCCATTTCATCTTCCATGTTTATCTTCCATGTTTATCTTCCATGTTCATCTTCCATGTTCATCTTCCATGTTTATCTTCCATGTTTATCTTCCATGTTTATCTTCCATGTTTATCTTCCATGTTCATCTTCCATGTTTATCTTCCATGTTCATCTTCCATGTTCATCTTCCATGTTTATCTTCCATGTTTATCTTCCATGTTTATCTTCCATGTTTATCTTCCATGTTTATCTTCCATGTTTATCTTCCATGTTTATCTTCCTTGTTCATCTTCCATGTTCATCTCCCATGTTTATCGTCCATGTTTATCTTCCATGTTCATCTTCCATGTTTATCTTCCATGTTCATCTTCCATGTTTATCTTCCATGTTTATCTTCCATGTTTATCTTCCATGTTTATCTTCCATGTTCATCTTCCATGTTCATCTTCCATGTTCATCTCCCATGTTTATCGTCCATGTTTATCTTCCATGTTCATCTTCCATGTTCATCTTCCATGTTTATTTTCCATGTTTATCTTCCATGTTTATCTTCCATGTTTATCTTCCATGTTTATCTTCCATGTTCATCTTCCATGTTTATCTTCCATGTTTATCTTCCATGTTTATCTTCCATGTTTATCTTCCATGTTTATCTTCCTTGTTCATCTTCCATGTTCATCTCCCATGTTTATCGTCCATGTTTATCTTCCATGTTCATCTTCCATGTTTATCTTCCATGTTTATCTTCCATGTTTATCTTCCATGTTTATCTTCCATGTTCATCTTCCATGTTCATCTTCCATGTTCATCTTCCATGTCCCTTTTCTATTTAGTTTATCGACTATATAATTCTTTATTTTTCTTTCTCGTTGTCACTGTATTCTTTTCCCATTTTCTCTATTCCCACTTCATATTTTCCATCTTTACCTTCTTCCTGTTTTTGTTTTGTCTCTAGCCCCCTCCCCGTTTTCTCTATCCTCCCCCATTGTCTCTTAGCCCCTCTAATCCTTTTATCATGTCACCCCCAACTAGCTTTCTCACTTTATTCCCTCTCCACTGTCTCCGCTCCTTTTCTCAGTTTCCTTTCTGCAACTCTTCCCCCATTTCCTCTCTTCACCCCTTCCCCATTGTCTCTCTTCATCTCCCCATTTACTCTACGCCCTCCTAACTTTCTCTTCCGCTTCCCCGTTTTCTTTCCTTACCTCTCTTCCAGTTTTCTCTCTATTTCTTCCTCTTTGCTATGAATACTCCACTTCGTCATATGATGGCAGCAGGCGATGGCAGGAGGCAGTAGGTGGCAGAGAGAGAGAGAGAGAGAGAGAGAGAGAGAGAGAGAGAGAGAGAGAGAGAGAGAGAGAGAGAGAGCAGATAGCAGGTTTATACAGATATAAGTAGTGAACTTTAAGCCATTGATACATTTTTAGTTAAGCTCGCCGGTAAAGCTCCTCTACATATAGTACTTTTTTGTGTGTAAATGCACTCGAGAAAGGCGCATGGAAAATTGAACGCATGCATTATGTGGGCCTTTCCATGCGCTACTTAGTCTTCGATGTTTTTAATCGCATTTTCAAAAAAATTGCACTTTATGGAGGAGCTTTGTAAGAGAGGTTACTGTATTTAGTAAATAAAATTGAGTACATAAGCAGTGTGCAGTGATAGTTGCGTTGTGGCAAGAAAGGAGAGAAAAGGAGGAGAAGAGGGAGATAGGAGGAAGAATCATTACTACTGTTATCAGATGATAGTTGTTTCTAAGTTACCCCTTTCTTTCTTAATTCCTCACTTTCTGGATTCCCATTTTTTTTCTTACGTCCATGGAGCTGTCCCATATGGTACAGAATAGGAAGCAGAGGGCCTTCTGTCTAGCCTCCTGTCTAGCCTCCTGTCTAGCCTTCTGTCTAGCCTCCTGTCTAGCCTTCTGTCTAGCCTCCTGTCTAGCCTTCTGTCTAGCCTCCTGTCTAGCCTCCTGTCTAGCCTTCTGTCTAGCCTCCTGTCTAGCCTCCTGTCTAGCCTTCTGTCTAGCCTTCTGTCTAGCCTTCTGTCTAGCCTCCTGTCTAGCCTCCTGTCTAGCCTTCTGTCTAGCCTCCTGTCTAGCCTTCTGTCTAGCCTCCTGTCTAGCCTTCTGTCTAGCCTCCTGTCTAGCCTTCTGTCTAGCCTCCTGTCTAGCCTTCTGTCTAGCCTCCTGTCTAGCCTTCTGTCTAGCCTCCTGTCTAGCCTTCTGTCTAGCCTCCTGTCTAGCCTCCTGTCTAGCCTCCTGTCTAGCCTCCTGTCTAGCCTTCTGTCTAGCCTCCTGTCTAGCCTTCTGTCTAGCCTCCTGTCTAGCCTTCTGTCTAGCCTTCTGTCTAGCCTCCTGTCTAGCCTCCTGTCTAGCCTCCTGTCTAGCCTTCTGTCTAGCCTCCTGTCTAGCCTTCTGTCTGCCTCCTGTCTAGCCTTCTGTCTAGCCTCCTGTCTAGCCTTCTGTCTAGCCTCCTGTCTAGCCTTCTGTCTAGCCTCCTGTCTAGCCTTCTGTCTAGCCTCCTGTCTAGCCTTCTGTCTAGCCTCCTGTCTAGCCTTCTGTCTAGCCTTCTGTCTAGCCTCCTGTCTAGCCTCCTGTCTAGCCTTCTGTCTAGCCTTCTGTCTAGCCTTCTGTCTAGCCTCCTGTCTAGCCTCCTGTCTAGCCTTCTGTCTAGCCTCCTGTCTAGCCTTCTGTCTAGCCTCCTGTCTAGCCTTCTGTCTAGCCTCCTGTCTAGCCTTCTGTCTAGCCTCCTGTCTAGCCTTCTGTCTAGCCTTCTGTCTAGCCTTCTGTCTAGCCTCCTGTCTAGCCTTCTGTCTAGCCTTCTGTCTAGCCTCCTGTCTAGCCTTCTGTCTAGCCTTCTGTCTAGCCTCCTGTCTAGCCTCCTGTCTAGCCTTCTGTCTAGCCTCATGTTGCCCATTTCTAACCCCTCAAGCGCAGTTTAATTTAGCCTAATCCAACTAAATATATTTTAGATAAGTTTACAATAATTTAATAATAAACAATCACAATGAAATATTTTTTTTTCGTTAAGTTCAGTATAATTTTGGCGAAATTATTGCATACACAAATTTTCGCTTGCTTGATATGGCAAGAAGAGCGTTGCTATTTAGGCCAAAATAGCAAGTTTTACCTACATGGCACGACATATATATATATATATATATATATATATATATATATATATATATATATATATATATATATATATATAATATATATATTATGTCGTGCCGATTAGGTAAAACTTTCGATTTTGGCTTAAATAGAACGCTCACCTTGCCATATAAGACAAGTGAAAATTTGTGTATGCAATAATTTCGCTAAAATCATTCTGAACATAACGAAAAAAATATATTTCATTGTGTTTGTTTATTATTAAATTAATGTTAAAGTATCTAAAATATATTTAGTTGGGTTATGCTAAAAAAAAATTGCCTTGTTGTAATAAGGTTAGGTAGGCTTTCAAAGTTTCTCTTGGTACAAAATTATAAATTTTTACATTAACATAAATTAAAAAAATATATCTTTAAACGTATAAGAGAAAATTTTAGAAAGGATTTAATTTTAAATGAGTTCTTGCTAATTGACCAGTTTTACCTAATCGGCACGACATATATATATATGCTAAGGAAACTGAGTGATGATTGAGGTAAAAATTGCTCATGATCTCTCAGCTCGAAGTTAAAACTCTCTTCAACTGTCACAGGTGACATTCTTTCTTCACTTGCCCGTCTTTCCCTACTTCCTCGTCTAGGTGGGGTCGTTGGCTCTTTGTTTACAGGGGGCGCTGATTGGAGGTGACGGGAGGGCACCCATGTTTCGTCTAATCTCGTTAATCCAGTCGTGTTTGTCTTCGTTCCGCTCTAATTCACCCTTGAAACATGGACCTGATGAGGTGTCAGCCGCCTGCTGTGATCCTTTTGTTTGTCATCTTTGCGCAGTGCAAGAGGGGTTGAGATCCAGCTTCTGGCCCCGCTTCTTAAAGCTTCAGTTAAGTGGAATAGTTGGCTTCGAGCATTTTGGATTCCTGTCTGCTCTTGATTCCATGTATGGATATTTTTTATTGCATTGCCTACTAAACTCTTATTCACAAACCTTAAATTGTTAAGGTGCGTTGATATCCAGCTCCTGGGCTTTGCCTTATGACCATCGGATATCTGGTGTGCTACACCCTGCCCTGTGTTTTATCATGATCCGCCAGCATCCCTGTTTCCTTTTGTTTTACCTTCTGTTGAAAACTTTTGAGTTTGGCCTCCACTTTTTTCCATTTTTCGTGCATTTTAATTTCTCATTTACCTGAAAGCAAAGAAAGTTTAGTTGTTTGACTTGTTTGAGCTTGTAGTTTCGTCCTCACTCCCTCAGAGAGAGGATCAAATAGGACAAGGGGAGATAATTTAACTCAGAGAGAGGATCAAATAGGACAGGGGGAGATAATTTAACTCAGAGAGAGGATCAAATAGGACAGGGGGAGATAATTTAACTCAGAGAGAGGATCAAATAGGACAGGGGGAGATAATTTAACTCAGAGAGAGGATCAAATAGGACAGGGGGAGATAATTTAACTCAGAGAGAGGATCAAATAGGACAGGGGGAGATAATTTAACTCAGAGAGAGGATCAAATAGGACAGGGAAGATAATTTAACTCAGAGAGGATCAAATAGGACAGGGAGATATTTAACTCAGGAAGGATCAAATAGACAGGGAGATAATTTAACTCAGAGAGAGGATCAAATAGGACAGGGGGAGATAATTTAACTCAGAGAGAGGATCAAATAGGACAGGGGGAGATAATTTAACTCAGAGAGAGGAAATATTTCAGATCTGTGAGATGTGGTTGATGGGTAACACTTCAGTTCGGCAGAAACCTTTGGCATAGTGAGAACGAAGAAAAAGAAGAATAAAATCAGGGGGGCGATGAAGAAGTAAAAGTAGACTGAAGAATAATTCACAGAAGGAAATCAAGAGATAAACAAGAGACCATAAAACAAAGTAAGAGAAGGCAGAGACATTGTGAGGCATGTCTCATTATATCATGTATTGAATATGCTTTACAGTTCGCAAACGGGCGAACTTTTAACAAACATTATCTCTCAGTCCACAGCAGGATTCGAACCTGCACACTCTGTATCAAAGTACACAGTACTTTCGCCACTCAGCCAGATCTCCGAATTCTGTTGCGGACCGAGACATAATGTTTATGTATTGAATATAGTATATGATATGGAAAGACATTCCTCACACCATGCCAGTCTCTGCCAGTCTTTATTGTCAGTGTCCCGGAGCATCTGGTGTTATAGTTGATTTGTCTTGACAGTCACTTGACACGGGTGTTAGTTACGTGACGACTCTCTCACTGCTTTATTAAGAGCATCTTAAGAGTTTTGTCACTGCTTAAATAGATGTGTCCTTGGCTCAGGTTGACTGTGTCTGTGGTAGAACACTTGGCTCTCTCCACCGCTGGCCTGTGGCTGCTAGGTTGAGTATCTTGCTTCTGGGGTCCAGATCTTCTAGTGATATGATCTTAAGACCTTTTTGTCTGCTTTCACAGCCACTCTTATTTTATCTTTTTTTCATCTCCAAGAGGGAACTTGAAAAGTTCCTCATGTCAGTTCCTGATGAGCTTGGCTGTGGCTCGTATGTCGGACTGCGTGAGGCCAGATGTAACAGCCATGATGATCAAGTCTTGAGGCCTGGTTTGGGACCAGGCCGTGGGAGTGTTGACCCTCCCACGCCAGCCGAAAACCTTCAGGTATCAGGACGAGCTGAGGGTTCTGTGTTAAACCCGTGTCAGGATATACAGGTCCTCATACAGAAACCACCACTACCTCTGGCTTAATATCTTTTGTTCCTATCCTCTTTAAATCACATCTTTTGAGGGATTTAATTCCACTTGTTGGATGATTCCTCTATTATTATCGCATTCCAAAACCTGCGCTAAACCCGCGTGGGTAATACAGCGGTGTAGATCATTGTTGTTGCGTATTAAAGTGTTCATGTAGCTACTGCCTCACTCCTGAGTCATACACGGGCTGGGGAATAGGAGAGTCATTTTTGATCCTGAGAAGGGGAGGGTACCTCCAATTCTTTGGAACGAAAGCCTTTCATTGTTATATAGGAGCAACCCCCCATCCTTCCTTGAAGGGTTCACTTATTACTTACGTCATGAGACCATCTCTCACTCTTTCTTTGACACAGTCTCTCCCTCTCTCTCTCTCACACACACACACCATTTCTCCACATAAGTGTGGGATTATTATTATTATTATTATATGTCATATACCTGTCTGTTGTGTAACGTGTCTTGTCATTCTCTTTTTAGGCGCTGTCAGACACATACGGGTCTGGAGCCTGCCAGTGAATATAATAATAATAATAATAATAATAATAATAATAATAATAATAATAATAATAATAAGGAGAAGAAGAATTTTTAATAATAATTTTAAATAGTGATAATACTGTGTTGGTGGTGTTATTTTTCAAGGTGTACATGAACTATGTCAAAGTCAACAGTGGAACTACGTCAAAGTCAACAGTGGAACTACGTCAAAGTCAACAGTGGAACTACGTCAAAGTCAACAGTGGGGCTCACTAAAATATAAGTGAAATAAGCCAAGTCTTTGGATCAGTTGTTTACACAGCAAAAGACTGAGTAATACTAATTATGCTTTGTAGTGCCTCCTGTAGCAGTGGAGTGAGGGAGTGGCACTGTCTTGGTGAGAGTGACACTGTCTTAAGGGTGAGGGAGGGGCACTGTCCTGGGGGTAAGGGAGTGGCACCAGCTGTCAAGACGTAGGTCCAGCCTGAGGTTTACTAATGGAGAAGAATTAACCTGGGCTGCGGCGAGGCGGACGAACGCCATATTTGCGGAGGTCTTTGTCGGTTGTCTGAGATGTGAAGAAGGGTGGAGGTACAGGGTAATTACTAACACTCCCTCTTGCCCTTCCTCACCCTCTCTCTCTCTCTCTCTCTCTCTCTCTCTCTCTCTCTCTCTCTCTCTCTCTCTCTCTCCTCTCCTCCCTCCTTACTAGTCTCATTCTCTTCCAACCTTCCTCCTAACTAAAGATCAGCATCTCTGTCTCAGAATCTCTCTCCCACACTCCTTCCCTCTGGCCCATGCTCCCTCAAAACACAATCACCCTCCAGCCCTCCCTCTCTAACCAACCAACCTACCTCAGTCCCTCCCTCCATCCGTCTCTCCTTCCGTTCCTTCCCTATTTCTTCAGTCCGTCACTCCTATCTTTCATTGCTCTCTCAGCTTCCGAGTACTTTGACACTCATTGAAAGAGCAACAGCTAGATATCCACTTGTGTTGAGTTGTCTTGTTTGACCTGTAACTAGTTACTTATTTGGAGACGTGTACGGCAGGTGAGTAAAGTACACACCAGTGGTGTACAAGTGTGGCTGGTCAGTTGTAACTCTTTTTGCTTGAGCTTTTCAATCGTCTCAGGGTTAAACTCGAGAGAAAATTCACCTAGGTGACTCAAGCTGTGAATAACGGGATCAAGTCACCTGGCTGGACCTCTAGGTGCGTCACTTTTGGAGATGAGAATTAAGGGGTCAAATAACCTGAATGAGATTGAAGAACTTCAAGGTAAGTCACTTTTGGCGCTGTGAATTAGGTGATTAAACTACTTGGTGAGATTGTTGATGAGTCAGGTGGGAGCGGTGTCATCCTGAGGGTAAGTCACCTGGTCGGGCCACTAGGTGAGTCACTTAGGCAAGGCCACCGTCCACACCCAACTGGCCCTGATGATAATGTGAGGTAGGAGAAGGCTGGGCCTCTCTGCACCTAACCCCCAACAGCTCTCCTCACCTCTCACATCTTCACCTCTTGTACTCCACCTCTCTCTTTTCTCTCTCTCTCTCTCTCTCTCTGTCTGTCTGTCTGTCTGTCTGTCTCTCTCTCTCTCTCTCTCTGTCTGTCTGTCTGTCTGTCTGCTCTCTCTCTCTCTCTCTCTCTCTCTCTCTCTCTCTACACACACACTATCTCTTGTGCCAGCAGTATTTCTGATATCTGCTGGTACCAGACTTAGTATAGGCCCATGGATGTTGATAGAGTTTTCTTATTGTGCACATGGTGTCTCTGCATTTCACTGGATCTAGTTTGCATTTTCTCTCATTTCTCTCACTCCAGTACATTGTTATGGAAGTCGGGAGAATTGGGACTAGGACCTTTTGTGTCTTCCATGTGTATATTATTGCATATCTCTCTCCTTCTTGTTTGAGTTTTAAAAATAGGTGTGACAGACTACAAAGCAAGAGAGAGAGAGAGAGAGAGAGAGTAAATCCGACTAGTCTGAGAGCTAGTTTAACTTCTTCTCAGACTAAGAATTAAATATATAGGTTTTAACCTAGGAACAGGTTTCTGATATTTTTCATTTAATATTAGGCTTTTTACATATGTACCTGCTCTCACTCTCTCTCTCTGTTATAATATATATATATATATATATATATATATATATATATATATATATATATATATATATATGTGTGTGTGTGTGTGTGTGTGTGTGTTCGTGCCGAATAGGTAAAACTGGTCAGTTAGCAAGAACCATTTAAAATTAAGTCCTTTCTAAAAAAAATTCTTATACTTTTAAAGATATATATTTTTTTCATTTATGTTAATTTAAAAAATAATGATTTTGTGAAATTATTGCATACACAAATTTTACCTTGCCCTAAACGGCAAGAAGTGCGTTGCTATTTAAGCCAAAATAGCAAGTTTTACTTATTCGGCACGACATTATATATTATAACACACCAGCCGTCTCCCACCGAGACAGGGTGACCCAAAAAAAAGAAGAAACTAAAGTTTTTCTTCTCATTATATATACTAATTTATACAGAAGGGGTTACTAGTCCCTTGCTCCCAGCATTTTAGTCGCCTCTTACGACACGCATGACTTACGGAGGAAGGATTCTTCTCCACTTCCCCATGGAGAATATGTGTGTTTATGTATATATATGGTTGTGTTTACAAGAGTTTATTTCGGCGTTCTGCTGCAGGCGGTGAAGGCGTCGGAGGCTTCTTACTTTATTTACAATAACGTGAGGGTACACAGGCAGTGTGTTTGTGCCCATGGCCCGGGAGGGCCATTCTAACTGCGTGGGAGAGAGGAGTAGGCCTTGTTTACTCTAGGATGCCTGGACGAGAAGTGAGAGGCAGGGGTGGGCTGGCTGGCATGCCACCGGCTTGCCCTCTGGGGGAAACTATGGGAACTAGGCATGTAGGCTTACAGCTTACATTTTGCTCGGCTGGCAGACAGCATAGGCTGTCTATGCAGACAGTACAGGCTGTCTACATTGCTCGGCCACCTACCCATGGTAGACCCTGACCATGACTGGCAGTAAAAAAACTCGGTCTCTCTCGCAAGAACAAGGCACAGAACACAAAATAAAAACATACATATACACATGTGGATATGGAAAAAAAACTTCCTACAGAGAGGGACGAAAAAAAAGGTGTGCTTCATGGTCTAAGACAGTGAGCGTCGATGAGCATCACTGCACGCCTTCCTGCGTCTGGACAGATACTGCAACAAAGGAGACATCATTGCAGCTGAGCTGTGACGTAACAGGGTACGGTGAAGTAGTCATCGTAGTAGTCGCTGCAGGGTTCACTCAACCTGGGACACAGCCTGCTGGTGCCCTCGAGTGAGTGAGGCGTTGTCGGTAGTCGCAACTGAACAGGACTTCTTCAGGCAAGAGACTCAGGACATTTGTCGACTGGTACTGTCGCTGGGGCTTTCACTGCTGGCGAGTGTGGAGTGAGTCGTGGCAGAGACGACTCGGCGAAACATCTGGAGGTCGTAACAGCATACACCTTACTGCAGTGAGTGGGCTAGCAGTCAAAGTGACATCATCTTTGTGCAGGCTGCTCACTGAAGCTGTGACATGAGGCTGACAGTCGCCTGCCGACAGGCTTAACTGCGGCTTGACGAGTGTAACTCTCTCGACAGTTGAAGTTACAGCAGAGGATGGTCTAAGCGTCCTCAGACTGGTCTCTTACATATAAATGGACTCTGACGGTCAGAAGGTGAAGTGGAGACGAGCCTTGATGGGAGAATCGTCGTGGGTACGATTCAGCAGGGCATCACGAGCGGCGAACATAAAGAGCTTTCTGTACTGACGCCTGAACTGACTGATGTCAGCTGTCAAGTGAGCGCAGGTCACATTGGTTGACAAGTAACACGATGTGCTACACAGTGGTCTAGGCACAGAACACACTGCTCCACACACACTGCTGTGCTCAAGACTACACAGGACACACGGAATACTGTACACACCTACTGCACATGCGGTACAACATGGCTTACTAGCAAATGACGCTTTTCTGTGCAAAAATCAACACTAAGTCACACACGAACATGTGAGAACACTGACTGAGAGGAATTAATTAACACACGACATACATCTTCTCTCAAACTTTTCGACAATGCTGCAACAATTTGCTAACTGTGAAACTACAGCACATGTGACATCATGTGGTGATGTCAGCAGACGTCGCGAGGTGACGTCAGCAGATGTCGCGAGGTGACGTCAGCAGGCGTCGTGACGTGACGTCCTGGAGTGACGTCGTGGGGGGACATCAGGCAACATCGTGGGTGACGTCGCGAGGTGACATCCTGGAGTGACGTCGTGATGGATGTCATGGGGTGGCATCGTGAGTGACGTCAGTGGAGTCATGCAGCATCATGGGTGACGTCATAAGGTGATGCCGTGAAGTCGGGCAGCATTGTGGTGACGTCATGGGTTGATACGAGTGGCAGACCACAGCGTGGCTTGGGAGGTCTGGATTGGTAACCCATGTGACTTCGTCACACCCCACGTGGCTTCGAGTGACCTCGGGCACTCAGATACACAGCTCTGGCAAGAATTCACAAGGGAATTCACAAAACACGGCAGAGAGGGAGTGAGAGCATAGTGGTGGCGTACACTAGGGCGAGCGTGTATGGTGGGAGACAGGACCTCGCGCCTACCTTCCTCACCCATCCACCACACGAGGGAGATACCCACACTGGACGCTGAAATCACCACAAACTTACCTCTGACTTGCTGAAATAGCCGTGCTGAGCTGAACAACAACAGCAGAACATGATGGTAATGCTGAGCACGTGACAGAAACAGCGTGGGACGCTGGGGCGTTGAGTCACAGGGACGCCACTACTCGGAGAAATTTCGGCCTGGATCCTGCTTGTACCTGTGTCTGGATGCTGAGACTTGCAGACACGACATCAGGATAACTCGTTGAGAGACGGATGCTTCTTCTGTAGGGTGATGAAGTGAAGATGACTTCATTCCTCTTCCTTCCTCAGGCAACACATCTGCTGCAACCTCTGCTGTCCACCAATGTTTACAATTGTTGCAATAACGTGATTGTACATAGGCAGTGTGTTTGTGCCCATGGCCCAGGAGGGCCGTGGCCATGCGAGGGAGAGGAGAGTAGGCCTTGTTTACTCTAGGATACCTGGACGAGAAGTAAGCGAGAGGCAGGGGTGGGCTGGCTGGCATGCCCACCGGCTTGCCCTCTGGGGGAAACTATGGGAACTAGGCATGTAGGCTTACAGCTTACATTTTGCTCGGCTGGCAGACAGCATAGGCTGTCTATGCAGACAGTACAAGCTGTCTACAGTTGTTTTGCATCTTGTATTTTTTTCCTTCGATAGTCTCTTCAAGGAAAAGAGGGTGGTTCGTTCTTGGTTGTGAAGAGCTCTTAATCCAAAGAATTGGAGCTGCCGGCCGCTTTTATAGATTAAACCCGATGACCTCCCATTATGACCTCTTTATTTCTGGAATTCATTCCTAAATGTATCCTGTTTTTATAATATGTATATTTCACTTGGATTTAAGAAAAATGTTGCTATAATATTTGGTATTTTTGAGTCCCCGTAAGCAGTCAATTTTTATCCTGCTTAATCAGACTTATTTTGGGACACATGTAAAAAAAGATATTTTTTTGAGTTTAAGAAAGTTAATTCACTTTTCTTTCACTTTAGTGTCTAGGACTCACATTAATGTGCTACACACACACACACACACACACACACACACACACACACACACCTGACGACACTGGAGGACAGGAGAGAGGGGGATGGCGACCAGTGAAGAGGCGGGGCCAGCAGCTATGAATCGACCCCTGCAACCACAATTAGGTGAGTACAATTATGTTAAAACACACACACACACACACACACACACACACACACACACACACACACACACACACACACACACACACACACACACACACACACACACACACGACCTGACGACACTGGAGGACAGGAGAGAAATAACAAAAAAGGCACAATACCGTGACTGGAACAATACACACACAACCCGCACATATAAAAGAGAGGAGCTTACGACGGCGTTTCGGTCCGACTTGGACCATTTACAAAGTCAGGTGTGACTTTGTAAATGGTCCAAGTCGGGCCGAAACGTCGTCGTAAGCTCCTCTCTTTTATATGTGCGGGTTGTGTGTGTACAGGAGAGAAAGGGGGGACATGATAACGACATATAAAATACTGAGAGGAATTGACAAGGTGGACAGAGACAGAATGTTCCAGAGATGGGACACAGCAACAAGGGGTCACAGTTGGAAGTTGAAGACTCAGATGAATCACAGGGATGTTAGGAAGTATTTCTTCAGTCACAGAGTGGTCAGGAAGTGGAATAGCTTGGGAAGTGATGTAGTGGAGGCAGGATCCATACATAGCTTCAAGAAGAGGTATGATAAGGCTCATGGCGAAGGGAGAGTGACCCAGTAGCGGCCAGTGAAGAGACGGGGCCAGGAGCTATGACTAGACCCCTGCAACCACAACTAGGTGAGTACACCACACACACACACACACACACACACACACACACACACACACACATTACTGTAAGTGCTGGACTTGAGCGTAACTGTAAGACTAAGCGAAGACTTCACCAAAAGTATTGGACGTTAAAAATTGGGCTTTACAAGAGAGTTGTACTTTACAGAAAAGTGACGAACTTCAAGCTTTGGACTTTAAACGTAATACTTTACAAAAATGTGATGGACTTTTAGCGTTTGATTTTACCTAAAGCGTCGGACTTTACAAAAAAAAGTGTATGGCTCTCAGCGTCGGACTTGACCAAAAGTGTAGGACTTTGTCAGTCCTCAGAGAGGACTCGAGCCTCACTCAAATTGCAATATATATACTGCGCTCACCTGTCCCTGATGCTGCTATATTGGCCCTCCTGTTGTTTGCTCTTGTCTCTGTGTACTTCCCTTGTCTCTCTCTCTCTCTCTCTCTCTCTCTCTCTCTCTCTCTCTCTCTCTCTCTCTCTCTCTCTCTCTCACATACATATGCGATAAAGCTCTTGGAGCAGAGAGTGAACCTAGTAATGATCAGCGAAGAGGCTGGGCCAGGAGCTATGAATCGACCCCTGCAACCACAAATAGGTGAGTGTACACACACACACACACACACACACACACACACACACACAAGGAGTTTTACAAGGCTGGCTTAAGAGTTTCTACCTTCATTAGACTCAAAGAGTTCTTATCTACCTTACCTCTTTCTTCTCTCTCTCTCCCTCCGTTTCTTCTCTCTCTCCCCCTCCCTTTCTCTCTATCTATCTCTCTCCCCCATTCTCTGTGTTGTTCCTGTGTTTCCCCAGTCTGGTCAACTTTTGCCAGTGTGTTTGCGTGGAGAGTCGCTTGTGTGGATATTTCCAACTTTTTTGACTCTGTGAAAAGCAGTTGGAAATATTGCTTTGTTTCCTGTTCATTCTATCTCTCTCTCTCTCTCTCTCTCTCTCTCTCTCTCTCTCTCTCTCTCTCTCTGTTTATCAGTCCGTGTCTCTGGAGGTTTATTCCTCAGTCTGTCTCTTCATCCTTCCATTTTTCCGTATGTCTCCGTCTTTCCTTCTGTCCGTTTATCCTTCTGTTTGCTAGTCTTTTCTTCAGCCTGTTTGTTTCTCCGTTTCTCCGTCTGTCTGTTCGTCCGTTTAGTACTCTCTGTCTGTTCCTCCGTATATTCTACACCGGTTAATTTATCCTGCGACCAGTGGCGGCGGTCAACCAGGCTGTTTGTGCTAGCGTCCAGCAGGTCCACGTAGCCATCACAACCCTCTCACACTTATAGCAGGAAAGTCTCAGGCATTTTTAATACTTCTGTCTTCGTTCTTTTAGGATTTCGCTCATTTTCTCCCATGTCATCTGTGTATGATTTTTTTTTACGTAGAGGTTCAGTACTGGAAGAGTTTTTTTTTTATTTTAATTTCGCATGTGTGAAAAAAGTATTATTTTTTGCAAATATATCCTTGAACTCGTATCTGCTACGTCCTGAACAAGTGCCTCTCATCCTACGCTGAATGGTTCTAACCTTCAAGTACAAAGTATCTCTCATTAACAAGGTAATGTTCACTTACGTCTTTGATACAGGTATCTACACAGATACCTGTGTATTTAATTGCCGTACTCGCCTAGTTGTGAATGCAGGGGTCGATTCATATCTCCTGGCCCCGCCTGTTCGCTGTGTCTCGGCTTCTGTGTTATCTGTTTAGTGTGAATGCTATAGTTTCTGTTCTGTCATTTCTCAGCATAGATTTTCCCTTTTTTGTTGTGATATTTGGTGTTTATTTAATAATTCAGCAATCTTCGTCCCTCTGTGTATGATCTTCGTTTAGGCTTTCTTAACGAGACATATTCTATAGATATTATGTTCTTTAACGAGACATATTCTATAGATATTATGTTCTTTAACGAGACATATTCTATAGATATTATGTTCTTCTCAATTCAGCTTTTCCACGCGGTGCTTTGAGTTAAGAGAGCTGAGGATAACTTCCCAAGGAATGTTTAAGAGGCACGTAACTTCCCCCGTCTTCTAATAACATGTTCATTTTTCCACTATAATCTACCTTGTCCATAATTATTATCGCATTTGTTTATGTCTGTTTCGTAAGGTGAAGTCCAGGATCTTTCCTTAATTCATGGTATAACTTGAATATTTGAGGACAATTGTGTTGTAGAGGTCTGAGCAAAGCTCAGACTTTCTACTTTCCTACTTTGATAAAGTCTAATGTGTCATGTCTACACCTACCTAGCAGTTTTAGCGGTGATATTAGAAAATGAGATCTGTTTGTTATTAAATCTCAGAACCTTGAGTTTAGCATTTAATAGTGACTGACGTTCTGATGTGATAGTGACTGACATTCTGATGTGATAGTGACTGATGTTCTGATGTGATAGTGACTGATGTTCTGATGTGATAGTGACTGACATTCTGATGTGATAGTGACTGATGTTCTGATGTGATAGTGACTGACGTTCTGATGTGATAGTGACTGACATTCTGATGTAATAGTGACTGACGTTCTGATGTGATAGTGACTGACATTCTGATGTGATGACTGACAGTTCTGATGTGTCCAGAGGAATTAACACTACGTTTGCCAAGCGCCGCAGGTCAGAGCCGGCGTTGTGTTTTTGTGTGCCTGGGGTCAGGAGTGTTCGGTTTTGCGCAAAACAGTACTGATCACAATGTGTTTCCCAGGACGTGAGCACCAGGGAGCCAGAATAATAATCATCTCTTATCTCTGATTTAATGTGTGCTCCAAATTTCTAATTAGTGACGTACGTGAGAATATTAAGACTCATGTAAGTCAGTGGACTTGTTGGTCTTAAACCAGAATCAACATTCTTGGAAGTGGACTTGATTTCGAGGGCTTTATCGGTGCAGGGGCTAAGTGAGTGTCAACCATGATTTATTGACATTGGATACTGCAGCGACTCAGCAATAAGGTGAGTGCCTGACGTCACCACAAGTCCAAGACGACAAGTCCCCAGGTAGACAGAGAAAGACCTTTAGGCATGTAAGTACATTTTTCCCTACCTTATTCATCATATAAATTGCAATCCATACTCTTGTGCAAGGTTGGTAGAGACTCAGTTGAAGTACATCAATGTCGGGATAGAGCTAGTGGAAGTCACATTCTAGTGTTGGTCAAAGTGACATTTCCCTGTGCTGTGTCTGCACCCTCTTGTCTGCCGTGTCTGCACCCTCTTGTCTGCCGTGTGTGTACCCACCTCGTATGTGTCCAAGCTTCATTCTGCCTGGCAATTAATCAAGAACCATGTATCAACAAGGACATCATACCGGTAAGTGTATGCCTGGGTGTATTTCTGACAGCCATATGTGGAGGAAGGAGGAAGTGTTAACCATTTCCTAGATAGAGCTTGTGTAAAAGCTGGTAGGCTGGCACTAATTAACAGAGTCTGTCAAGTACACACACATAGTCTTCCACACACATGTGATGGATATTGAGTGCACAATAAATTAGCCACTGTTGACAAAATCTAAAAATCTAACCTTCCTTTTCTCTATCCAATTCTTCCTCTGTCCCTTCCTCGTTTTTCTTACCTCCTTTCCCCTCCCCTTATTCTCTTTCGTTCCTATCTTTCTCTTGTTTTTGCTTCTCTTCCTTTTTTCCTGCCCCTTGTCTTCCTCCTATTCATTCTTCTGGTTTATCTGTATATGCTCTATCTATTTGTCATCCCCTTTCTCTTCCCTCCTCTCCTTCTCCCCATCTCTTCCTTCTCAATCTTCCCCTTCCCACTCAACCATTTGACCATAGCCATCACTTCATTTAATGTTTCCTCTCTCTCTTCCTATTCCCTCTCTTTCCTACCTTTCCTCTCCCCTCCTTTCTTTCTCCATTTCCCCCTCTATATCTTCCGCTTCCCAATGCACCATTTGACCTTTGACCTTAGCCGTCACCTCATGTAATGGTTCAGTGTCGGGAAGATAAATATAAAACTAGGTTCCTCTCGTTCGCTACCCTAATGTTTACCCTCTTTTCTGCTTCTCTGGAGCACGTGTGGCGAGCCTCGTTCTCCCTTACTGGTGAACTGCCTCGTAAAGTTAGTAACCAGTTGCCAAAGTCACTTGTCGACAGACACTTGAACTGAGTTTTGAGAGTGTACCCACCTGCTTGTGGTTACAGGGGTCGAGTCATAGCTCCTGGCCCCCGCCTGTTGTGTGTGTGTGTTTACGTGTATTGGCTGATTACGTTGAGGCTAACATATTATTTAGCATGTGCATATCAATAGACGTAGATGCTAGTTTAGAATCTACTTCTGTTGCATATGATTTTTATCAGTTATAAACTCAGTTTAATTAGACCGTAATGAACAGTTGTCAATGAATAAACAGACAGGTGAACAGGGGCTCGAACCGCGACAATGAGTTGGATCTGTTAATCTCGGGATCACGGTTCGAGCCCTCGGCTACTTTTTTTGTTTATCAGTTATTCTTATGTGATCAGTAATTTTGTGGTATTTATTATCACCCCAAAATCTTGGAATCAGGTCTTCAAATTTTATTTCAGGGTTTATAATGTACATGAAGACTGTTTCCAAGTGTCTCATTGACAGGATTTTTTTTCTTTGAAACCTAGCCATCCAGTTTACTCTGGCAGGATTTTTTCTTCTTTGAAACCTAGCCATCCAGCGGTACTCTGGCAGGATTTTCTTTTTTGAAACCTAACCATCCAGCGGCTCTGACAGGATTTTTTTCTTCAAAGAAGAAAATAACTCTGATTGTTTTCTTTTTCTACAGTAAAAACAATATTCATATGTTTAGAATTCAGATAATCCTGAAACAAATTCACGAGTTGAATATTTTAAAAAAGCAGAAATGAGTCACGAATAATAGGGTGTTTTAAAATAATGGATCCAATTTCAAAGCAATATATATTCAAATCGGGTCCATCATTTTGAAACTGTGCATATTTGTTGGGCAATCATCGAGTCAGATCTTTTCATAATAACACAAAGAACATTAGCTGGAGGTTAACCCGTTGCAACACTGTCATCTTGTGTATCTCTTTACTTCTGATGAGCTACGAGAGTTCTTTTCTGCTGGAGCTTTACCCCTGGACCAGGCTTGGCTGGTGCTTGCCTTATCAACCAGGCTGTTGCTGCTGGCGGCCCACGCGCTCACATATCCATCACAGCCTGGTTGATCTGGCACTGGGAAGCGATAGTATCTATTATTGGAAAAAAAAATTGAGTCAGTGGTATATATAGATCTTGTGTAGTGTACCCTTGTGTTATATTGAATATTGGATGGATAATAATTAACTAGCCGGCTTGGCACAAAATATAATGTCATCGTTCGATATTTTATCCATTCACTTGTATTATAAATATATTTATTTCTCGTTTTGTCATTTTTATTTATAGGAAAATATATCATCGTTGAGAAAATCATATGTAATTTATAAGGCAAAACGCTGGAGCAGAAAATCACGCCAGAAATAGAATTTTAATAAGATTTCTCTCCCCCCTTGCACCCCTCACCTGGCATCTTATTCCCCTCCTCCCACCTTTCCCCTCTCCTCCCTTTCCACCGTCTCCGCCTTTCACCCCTTCCTCCACCCCCTGCTCCCACAACTTCCTCCGCCCACTGCCCCCACCCCTTCCTCAGTCTCCGGATATGTGAGGGGATCTCGACTAGAAAGGGCTCAGATAAGCGGATAATTCGGATTAATGATTGAGCTAGTTACACAGCGAAGATGGGGTAAAAAAACTAGGGAGCGGAGGTAATTTATCGGAGAAGTAGAAGCCGAACCCCGTGTGTGACCCATTGTTGCCTGATTACTACTGTTCCTGGGGCTGCTACTGTGCCATGAGGCCTAGAATCTGATACTGTTGTTACTTCTATTTTACTTTCAGTTAAAATAGATAGTAATAATGAAGTTCAGTTTTTCTGTGATAAAATGATTTTCATAACATCAGTTTCAGTCCCATGTTAGTTACGCAAAACAGGGTACAACGGGTTTCCCTTAGCCATACCAAATTTATTGAGATTAAAATAAGTTAATAAATTCAAATTAACAGTCCACAATGCAAAATGTAATCTAATCAATGGCTATATTAGCATTAAAAGGAAGATCGAGTTTTACCAAAAATACTACCTGGAACTTAATAGAAATTCAAGTTCTCTTTTTGAGATTAACTTCATTCTTGTAACTAGCTCCGCAAATTAACCTAAGATTAAATAATATAAGAATTAAGAGAGACAAACACCCTAGATTTATTTTTCTAAAATGTACAGAGTCATCAAGTTCATAACAAGGGAACAATCTCCTGACATTTATTTTTCTAATAAAGTAATAAGGATATGATACTATTGGTGAAACTATACCTTCGTTCGTATTTTGATTAGTTTATATTGCATGGCCTTAACAAAGTAAGTAAAGAGTAATTTCCTGTAACAGAGGGTTAGGCCAGGTTATGCTATGTTGAGTTCTCTCATGCTGGATTATATATTTTAGATTGTGCATCCTATATCCATCCTGTGGATGGTAGTGAAAGAGCATATGGATACACAAACGGGCTAGGAACTAGGCCCCAAAAGAATTTACAAGAGTATATGGATTTATATCTAGAGTTTACTTATCATGTGAGGCTAAGTTAAGTTACATAAATATGTAAAATTGTTTGTTTAATCATAAATCAACATATAAACGATACGTCTGGCAACGAGGTCGCCAAAAATTGGAAGCATTCAAATCTGTACGACATTGACTCGTGGGGCTAGAATGTGAAGGATGAGGAGGAGGAAGAGGGGAAGGAAGAGGAAGACATCGACAATAGAGCAGGAGGAGGAGAGTCATCTTCCAGTATTATACTGAAATGCATGAATGTATTACCCACTGCTCTGAGGAGGTCGATGCTCGTGAAGTTGAGGGAAGGCTGATGTTTGTGAGGTTGAGTGAAGGTCGATGTTTGTGAGGTTGATGTTTGTGAGGTTGAGTGAAGGTTAATGTTTGTGAGGTTGAGTGAAGGTTGATGTTTGTGAGGTTGAGTGAAGGTCGATGTTTGTGAGGTTGAGTGAAGGTTGATGTTTGTGAGGTTGAGTGAAGGTCGATGTTTGTGAGGTTGAGTGAAGGTTGATGTTTGTGAGGTTGAGTGAAGGTTGATGTTTGTGAGGTTGAGTGAAGGTTGATGTTTGTGAGGTTGAGTGAAGGTTGATGTTTGTGAGGTTGAGTGAAGGTTGATGTTTGTGAGGTTGAGTGAAGGTTGATGTTTGTGAGGTTGAGTGAAGGTTGATGTTTGTGAGGTTGAGTGAAGTTGATGTTTGTGAGCTTGAGTGAAGGTGATGTTTGTGAGGTTGAGTGAAGGTTGATGTTTGTGAGGTTGTGTAAAGGTTGATGTTTGTGAGGTTGAGTGAAGGTTGATGTTTGTGAGGTTGAGTGAACGTTGATGCTTATGAGCTTGAGTGGAGGTCGATGTTTGTGAGGTTGAGTGAACGTTGTTCCTTGTGAGGTTGAGTGGAGGTCGATGCTTGTGAGGTTGTGTGGAGGTCTATACTTGTGAGGTTGTGTAGAGGTCGATGCTTGTGAGGTTGTGTGGAAGTCGATGTTTGTGAGGTTGTGTAGAGGTCGATGTTTGTGAGGTTGAGTGAACGTTGTTCCTTGTGAGTTTGAGTGGAGGTCTATACTTGTGAGCTTGTGTAGAGGGCGATGTTTGTGAGGTGTAGAGGGCGATGCTTGTGAGGTTGTGTAGAGCGTGCTTGGAGTTGTGTAGAGTCGATGCTGAGATGTGTGAGTCAACTTGTGAGCTTGTAGGCGTGTTGTGAGTTAGTGAATATTGTTCTTGTGAGGTTGAGTGAGTCTATATAGTTGTGAAGCATGCTTGTGATGTAGATATGCTTGTATTATAAGTTATGTAATCTCAATATGATAATAAATACAAGTGATATATATATATATATATATATATATATATATATATATATATATATATATATATATATATATATATATATCCATCCCATCAATTGATGGGATAAAGATAGAAATGATAAAGGTAGGTGGGGATATAGTTTTGGAGTGGTTAGTGTTTTTATTTAATAAATGTATGGAAGAGGGTGAGGTACCTAGGGATTGGCAGAGAGCATGCATAGTTCCTTTGTATAAAGGCAAAGGGACAAAAGAGAGTAAAAATTATAGGGAAATAAGTCTGTTGAGTATACTTGGTAAAGTATATGGTAGAGTTATTATTGAAAGAATTAGGAGTAAGACGGAGACCAGGATAGCAGATGAACAAGGAGGCTTTAGGAAGGGTAGGGGGTGTGTAGACCAAGTGTTTGCAGTGAAACTTATAGGTGAACAGTATTTAGATAAGGGTAAAGAGGTGCTTGTGGCATTTATGGATTTGGAAAAGGCATATGATAGGGGGGCAATGTGGCAGATGTTGGAAATGTATGGAATAGGAGGTAGGTTACTGAAAGCGGTGAAAAGTTTTTACGAGGATAGTGAGGCTCAGGTTAGAGTACGTAGGCGAGAGTGAGATTATTTCCCAGTAAAAGTAGGCCTTAGACAGGGATGTGTGATGTCACCGTGGTTGTTCCATATATTTATAGATGGAGTTGTAAGAGAAGTGAATGCTCGAGTGTTGGCAAGAGGTGTGGGGTTAAAAGATAAAGAATCTAACACAAAGTGGGAGTTGTCACAGTTGCTCTTTGCTGATGACACTGTGCTTTTGGGGGATTCTGAATCAGAGGATGGTGGATGAGTTTGGTAGGGTGTGTAAAAGAAGGAAATTAAAAGTGAATATAGGAAAGAGTAAGGTGATGAGGATAACAAAAAAAATAGATAACGGAAGATTGTATATCAGATTGGAGAGAGAGAGTATGGAGGAGGTGAATGTGTTCAGATATTTGGGAGTGGATGTGTCAGCAGATGGGTCTATGAAGGATGAGGTGAATCATAGAATTAACGAAATTAAAAAGGTGAGTGGTGCACTGAGGAGCTTGTGGAGACAGAGAACTTTATCCATGAAAGCAAAGAGGGGAATGTATGATAGTATAGTTATACCAACACTCTTGTATGGGTGTGAGACATGGATTGAGAATGTTGCAACAAGGAGAAGGCTGGAGGCAGTGGAGATGTCATGTCTGTGGCAATGTGTGGTGTGAATATAATGCAGATAATCCGTAGTTTGGAAATTAGGAGGAGGTGTGGGATTACCAAAACTATTATCCAGAGAGCTGAGGAAGGGTTATTGAGATGGTTCGGACATGTAGAGAGGATGGAACAAAATAGAATGACTTCGAGAGTGTATAAATCTGTAGTGGAGGGAAGGCTGGGTAGGGGTCGGCCTAGAAAAGGTTGGAGGGAGGGGGTAAAGGAGGTTTTGTGTGCGAGGGGCTTGGACTTCCAGCAAGCGTGCGTGAGCGTGTTAGATAGGAGCGAATGGAGACAAATGGTTTTTAGGACTTGACGTGCTGTTGGAGTGTAGGCAAGGTAACATTTATGAAGGGTTTCAGGGAAACCGGCAGACCGGACTTGATTCCTGGAGATGGGAAGTACAGTGCCGGCACTCTGAAGGAGGGGTGTTAATGTTGCAGTTTTGTAGCTGTAGTTGTAAGCACGCCTCTGGCAAGACTGATGGAGTGAATGATGATGAAAGTTTTTCTTTGTCAGACCAACCTGCCTTGGTGGGAAACGGCCTATGTGTTGATAATAATATATATATATATATATATATATATATATATATATATTGAGATATAAACAGTGTTGTATATACACAGGTGCTCTCAGTGTGTATGTTTATGTATCGAGGGTCATTAAAGCTGCATGTCACCTGTATAATTCTAGCCATAAATACTTTATTTGCTAAAAAAAAGAGATTAATGTATCAGCGTATATAAACTGAAAGATACAAGTCTCATGATGTATATATATCTATCGTAAGTGATACACCCCGCAATATATATGTAGAAATTCAGTCTTGGTTCATAAGTGTTGACGATATTCTCACTCACACAAGGGTGAATAAGGACGAAGCCACTGGGCCAGCCAACTGGCCCAGTGGCTATGCACTGGCCTGGAGTTTTACGACTCACTTGCCGCGAGTTCAATCCCCACCTGTACCGTGGTTTGTGATCGTGTCATTACGATTTCGTGAGTCGTGAATAAGGATGGTCTAACAAGCGGCTCGGGGCAATTACAGGTAAGTCTTGAGCTCTGACTGGCCCGACACGTAAGTCTAGGTTTCTGGCTGTGTCAGAAGATGCTTAGATGAGAAGATGAGTGTAGACCAGGAGTGCCTCACACAATATGCATCATGGAGTTAGTTTTCAGTGTTCCTCCAGTAGTGTTGGTCGCTTGTGTCAGTTAGTAGTTTGTCAATTTACAAGTAGTTTGTCAATTTACAAGGATATTATCACGAGGTAAGTGACCTTCATGTGGGTGTTGAAATTTTCGTAGAACTTAGACAAGGAAGCGAACCTACGTTTAAAATATACGTTGTAAAATACAGGCCATAAAATCTGCGTTATAAAACGCACATTATGAAATATATTTTAAAAAATGTTCGTTAGAAATTAGACGTTCAAAGCATGCATTCAAAACTTACGTTAGAGGACGTACGTTCAAAACATGATATGTATATAAACCAAGGCTAAAAACAGGTTTTTTTAAAACATATTTCTGAAAAATGCATTTGATGATTTGCTTGTGTGTGTACTCACCTAATTCACCTAATTGTGGTTGCAGGGGTCGAGACTCAGCTCCTGGCCCCGCCTCTTCGCTGTCTGCTACTGGGTCTCTGCTCTCCCTGCTCCATGAGCTTTATCATACCTTGTCTTAAAACTATGTATGGTTCCTGCCTCCACTATATCTTTCTCTAGTCCATTCCACTTCCTGACTACTCTGTGGCTGAAGAAATGTTTCCTGACATCTCTTTGACTCATCTGAGTCTTCAGCTTCCAGTTGTGTCCCCTTGTTTCTGTGTTCCCTCTCTGAAACAACCTGTCACTATCTACCTTGTCAATTCCCCGCAGTATTTTGTATGTCGTTATCATGTCTCCTCTGACCCTTCTTTCCTCCAGTGTTGTTAGTCCTATTTCCCTCAACCTTTCTTCATAAGACAGACCCCTGAGTTGTGGAACTAACCTTGTCGCAAACCTTTGCACTTTCTCTAGTTTCCTTACGTGCTTGACCAGGTGTGGGTTCCAGACTGGTGCTGCATATTCTAGTATGGGCCTGACGTACACGGTATACAGTGTCTTGAACGATTCCTTGTTAAGGTAACGGAACGCTAATCTAAGGTTTGCCAGACGCCCATATGCTGCCGCAGTTATCTGGTTGATGTGTGCCTCCGGAGACGTGCTAGGCGTTATACTCACTCCAAGGTCTTTCTCCTTTGCCGAGGTTTGTAGCCTTTGTCCGCCTAGCCTGTACTCTGTCAGCGGTCTTCTTTGCCCTTCTCCGATCCTCATGACTTTGCATTTGGAGGGATTGAATTCGAGAAGCCAACTGCTAGACCAGATGTCGAGCTTGTCCAGGTCTGTTTGCAGCCCTGCCTGGTCCTCTTCCGATGTGATTCTCCTCATTATTTTCACATCATCCGCGAATAGAGACACTTCTGAGTCTATCCCGTCCGTCATATCATTTACATATACCAGGAATAACACTGGTCCTAGGATTGACCCCTGCGGTACACCGCTCGTCACAGGCGCCCACTGTGATACCTCACCACGCACCATGACCCGTTGTTGCCTCCCTTTGAGGTATTCCCTGATCCATTCCAGTGCCCTTCCTGTTATACCTGCTTGTTCTTCCAACTTCTTTACTAATCTCATGTGAGGAACTGTGTCGAAGGCCTTCCTGCAGTCCAGGAAAATGCAATCAACCCACCCTTCTCTCTCCTGCCTTACCTCTGTTACTTTATCATAGAACTCTAGGAGGTTTGTGTGTGTGTGTGTGTGTGTGTGTGTGTGTGTGTGTGAGTGGAGAAGAGAGAGAGAGAGAGAGAGAGAGAGAGAGAGAGAGATGTGTGGAGTGTAGATCAAAGCATCCTGAGGGGACGTGTTAAGTTAACAATGGAATGAAAACGTGATCATTTGACAGTGTATTGTACCGGCCGCTCCGTGGGTTCCAGTTTTCAGTTCGCGCTTTAAAGGTTTTAACACTATTCTTGCATTTATTGGCATTTTGTTATTGGTCAAATTTTGCCTATAGACTATAGTCTAATCTAACCGAAAGTTAGTGTTGACGGTAGCGCTTGTAGACAAGCCGAAGCCTGGCAACATCATTCAGTCTCTTGACATTGCAAGATGGTTCGTAAATGTACTTATCTATGGTCATGTTATCATATTGAGATATAGATCTGCTCAGCGTTTGGACTGTATTCTTGTGACATCCAGATTCATTATATACATCGCTCCTAACGTAATTCCTAATGCTTGACGCAAGCTTACTTAGATAATACTCTTTTTTCTTTTTCAATGCACTGGCCGTCTCCCACCGAGGCAGGGTGACCTAAAAAAAAATTATTTTTACATTTAGTAATTTATACAGGAGAAGGGTTACTAACCCATTGCTCCCGGTATTTTTTCAGCCTCTTACGACACACATGACTTACGGCGAAAGATAATATTTAACCTCTACAATTCGGCCTTAAGATCTTTTAAAACGATCTTGCTACAGTGGTCTTGATGGAGAAGTTTTACAGCAGCCACTGTATGATGAAGTTTTACAGCAGCCACTGTATGATGGAGTCTGTCTTCAGAGCACTGTGGACAACACACACACACACACACACACACACTCTCAATAAGAAAATGTCAGCAGCGAAAGCCAAATCTGACCCGAAGCTGTTGTACAGCCACATCAGGAGGAAAACAACAGTCAAGGACCAGGTAATCAGGCTGAGGAAGGAAGGAGGGGAGATCACAAGAAAAGACCGAGAAGTATGAGAGGAGCTCAACATGAGTAGTGTTCACGGACAGAAGGGACTCCGGAAAGACGGAGAGGTAGGGTACACCATCAAGTGTTGGACACAATACATACAACCGAGGAAGAAGTAAAGAGGCTGCTAAGCGAGCTAGATATCTCAAAGGCGATGGGGCCTGATAACATTTCTCCGTGGGTTGTGAGAGAGGGAGCAGAGGCACTATGTGTGCCACTGACAACAATCTTCAACACATCTATCGAAACAGGGCAATTACCTGAAGTATGAAAGACAACAAATGTAGTCCCAATTTTTAAAAAAGGACAGACACGAAGCATTAAAATACAGACCAGTGTCACTTACATGCATAGTATGCAAAGTCATGGAGAAGATTATCAGGAGAAGAGTGGTGGAGCACCTATCAACGACAACCAGCACGGTTTCATGGATGGGAAATCCTGTGTCAGAAACCTACTGGAGTTATGACAGGGTGACAGCAGTAAGACAAGAGAGAGAGGGGCGAGTAGATTGCATATTCTTGGACTGTAAGAAGGCTTTTGACACAGTTCCACACAAGAGATTAGTGCATAAGCTGGAGGACCAGGCAAGTATAACAGAGAAGGCACTGCAATGGATCAGGGAATACCTGTCGGGAAGACATCAGCGAGTCATGGTACATGGCGAGGTGTCAGAGTGGGCGCCTGTGACGAGCGGGGTTCCACAGTGGTCAGTCCTAGGACCGGTGCTGTTTCTGGTGTATGTGAATGACATGACGGAGGAAATAGACTCAGAAGTGTCCCTGTTTACAGATGATGTGAAGTTGATGAGAAGAATTCAATCGGATAAGGACCAGGCAGAACTACAAAAGGATCTAGACATGCTGCATGCCTGGTCCAAAAACTGGCTCCTGGAGTTCAACCCCACCAAGCCCAAAGTCATTGAGATTGGGGAAGGGCAAAGAAGATCGCAGACGGAGTACAGTCTAGGGGGCCAGAGATTAAAAACCTCACTCAAGGAAAAGGATCTTTGGGTGAGTATAACACCGGGTACATCTGAGGCGCACATCAACCAAATAACTACTGCATCATATGGGCGCCTAGCAAACCTAAGAATACCATTCCGACATCTTAACAAGGAATCGTTCAGGACCCTGTACACCGTGTATGTCAGGACCTGTATTGGAGTATGCAGCACCAGTTTGGAACCCACACCTAGCCAAGCATGTAAGGAAATTAGAGAAAGTGAAAAGGTTTGCAACAAGACTAGTCCCGGAGCTAAGGGGCATGTCCTATGAGGATAGGTTAAGGGAAATTGACCTGACGACACTGGAAGACAGGAGAAATAGGGGGGATATGATAACGACATATAAAATACTGAGAGGAATTGAAAAGGTGGACAGAGACAGGATGTTCCAGAGATGGGACACCTTAACCAAGGGGTCACAATTGGAAGTTGAAAACTCAGATGAATCACAGGGATGTTAGGAAGTATTTCTTCAGTCACAGAGTTGTCATGAAGTGGAATAGTCTGGGAAGTGATGTAGTGGATTCAGGATCCATACATAGCTTTAAGAAGAGGTATGATAAAGCTCATGGAGCAGGAAGAGTGACCTAGTAGCGGCTAGTGAAGAGGCGGGGCCAGGAGCTGTGACTACCCCTGCCACCACAACTAGGCGAGTACACACACACACTCACATTGTGTATATCTTTGTGTGTGAATTAACATGGTACACAAATGTTCATTTATATTTTTTACACATTAACTAACTTAACAAACTCAACTAACCTCGCTGAAATTTATGTAATATAATTGAACTTAGTATTACCATTGTCATCACTATGCAGCATACGTGTGTATCACCATGCTGTATACACACACAACACTACGCTTTATACACACATACCACTACGCTTTATACACACATACCACTACGCTTTATATACACATACCACTACGCTTTATACACACATACCACTACGCTTTATACACACATACCACTACGCTTTATACACACATACCACTACGCTTTATATACACATACCACTACGCTTTATATACACATACCACTACGCTTTATACACACATACCACTACGCTTTATACACACATACCACTACGCTTTATACACACATACCACTACGCTTTATATACACATACCACTACGCTTTATATACACATACCACTACGCTTTATATACACATACCACTACGCTTTATACACACATACCACTACGCTTTATATACACATACCACTACGCTTTATGCACATACCACTACGCTTTATGCACACACCACTATGCTTTATACACACATATCACTACTCTTTATACACATATTGTAATATACCGTGCGTAGTAGCCAGAAGCTGCCGCTATGCTTTATTAAAAACTGTTAATTTTACCAACTCAACAGAGATTATATTCACTTTTACCGTAATTACACCAGAAACAATTTAATTTAACATCAACGAAATTGTAATAATTTCACTATGTTCAGACTGTCTTTGGAGAAATTACTGCAATTGTGAATGTACACTCGCCTTGTGTGATGAAAATAGTGTTGTTTTATGAGCCCAGATTGCAAGCATGACCGAAAAAATATGAAAAATATGAAAATATGAAAATATTAAATTGTGAAATATTTCTTGAGTCATTCAATACAAGGAGTGTTGGAGGGTCGATCCTGTGTTGTGAGTCATTCAATACAAGGAGTGTTGGAGAGTCGATCCTGTGTTGTTGAGTCATTCAATACAAGGAGTGTTGGAGGGTCGATACCGTGTTGTTGTGAGTCATTTAATACAAGGAGTGTTGGAGGGTCGATCCTGTGTTGTTGTGAGTCATTCAATACAAGGAGTGTTGGAGAGTCGATCACTATCATGAAACATACACCAGGTGGCGTATGTCTTCAGGAGACATAAACTAGGTAGCGTGTATATTCAGGAAACATACACCAGGTAGCTTGTATGTCCTGGAAGAATACAATAGGTAGCTTGTATGCTACCTATTGTATTCTTCCCCACTCAGTATATATCTCACTATAATCATCCCCACTCCATATATCTCACTATAATCATCCCCACTCCATATATCTCACTATAATCATCCCCACTCCATATATCTCACTATAATCATTCCCACTCCATATATCTCACTATAATCATCCCCACTCCATATATCTCACTATACTCATCCCCACTCCATATATCACTATAATCATCCCCACTCCATATATCTCACTATAATCATCCCCACTCCATATATCTCACTATAATCATCCCCACTCCATATATCTCACTATAATCATCCCCACTCCATATATCTCACTATAATCATCCCCACTCCATATATCTCACTATAATCATCCCCACTCCATATATCTCACTATACTCATCCCCACTCCATATACATCACTATACTCATCCCCACTCCATATATCACTATAATCATCCCCACTCCATATATCTCACTATAATCATCCCCACTCCATATATCTCACTATAATCATCCCCACTCCATATGTCTCACTATAATTATCCCCACTCTATATATCTCACTTCACGTCACACGTCCTATGTTTCTTACCTCCCATTTCCTTTATCTCACAACTTACCATATGTCTCATTGCAAAGCTAAATATGTGAGGAATACGTTGAGGAATAGCTTGAGGAATACCTCACATGTATCCCTCAGAGGGAGGTGTCTGTTATGGTATTCCCCACTCTCTCTCTCTCTCTCTCTCTCTCTCTCTCTGGGGAGCGTGAGAGCCCATGCTCTTAGAGGTGAAAGATGCTCTGTCTTAATCCTTGGAAATGGCCTCTTTATCTCTGTCTCTGTATGTGTGTCTCTCTATCTCCCTCTATCTATATATATATATATATATATATATATATATATATATATATGGACGAAGTATTTTACATGTAGCTCTGAGTTGTTATCTATGTTGTTTTACTCCCTATTGTATTCTTGTCAATGTATTTTGTCTTGAAATAGTTATATATATATATATATATATATTATATATATTAAATCGATAAAAAATTGGAAAATAACGGAAGTCATTGTATTATTATTATTTTCTGTTATTAGTATTATTTTTATTTTACTATAAACGCCATAGGAGAGAGCTAAAGCCGTAACACACACAAAAACCACCACATAGGACAAGTGTCTATCGACAAGTGCCTTAGCTAAAAAATAACACACACACACACACACAAATGGTAACTAACACACACGCACGCACGCAAGGAGTGGTGAAGACTATCCTCCATCTGCTAATCGCGGCCTGGTATCCGATCACTCTGGCTATTGGGAAGACGGACACGTTATATACAATGTCTCCCCTATCTCACTCCTTCCCACTCCCCTACGTAGATATCCTTGAGAAGAGGCGGACTCGGTGGGCCCTGCAGACTGTCAGCAAGTTATACAAGGTTCGGCAGGACGTGGATATTTGGCTCTCCTCCTTCAAGAGGAATCGTAACTGAGACAGATCTCTGTCGATTCGATTGATGATCAGTTACACCCATCTCAGCCGTAGCCACCTGTTTGCTGGTGTTCCTTGCCTACCCCCCCATCCCCGTTCCTTCCTCGTCTCCGTGTAGCAAGGGATGTGCAGCTGTGGAACACATTTTAACAGTTTGCCCACGTCTTAGGTCTTTCCGCTTTCATCATGGTTTTTAGAATTACCGAGGTGCCTGTAGGGACCTCGGACAACTTTTACGAGAGTCTTTGATATTAATAATTTAATGATATTTTGAACTGATGCTGTTATTTTAACTAGGTGGGACAGTATTTATTTATCTTGTGTTTTTTTTTTGTATGTTAGTAGAAATTGTCAGTTTTTTTTTGTGTGTGTTTACTCAAATATTTGTAGTTGCAGGTGTCAGGGGAACGCCTTCCCCTGAACAAAATATTGATGGAAAAATTAATAAATAATAGTAAACCGAAGGATATTTATAATAAGATGGTTTTTTCTGGATTTTAATATAAAATTAAATAGAAATAAAAAAGAAATATATCCGTTGTGGTTCAGGTCTGTTGGTGAGACAGGAGGTAATAACCGGAGAGGGGGAGAATAGATGATGGTTGTCTCTCTGTAGGTGGTATGTCTTCGGAGTAGATGGTGAATCTCCTGGGACCACGAGGTTGAAATACCACACTGTAGGTATCCAAAGGTAGATGAGATCTTCAGCAACACCCTCTAACGCACACAAGTTAGAAACTAGAGAGGAGTTGTTGTGGAATTCCCGTTAAGTCCAGGGAAAATCTTGCTCGTAAGTCATGCGTCTGTCCTGGAGAACCAGTCCAGCGGCAGAGCTGATAATAAAGAAAATATTCTGGTTACCATAAGTCTTAAAACATTTAAGATAGAAAAAGGTGTTTCAAGATGACCAAGTCACTACTGGTAACCAAAGAAAACATAATAATCAAACAAAGAAATACTCCTGGTAGAGCGCCTTACCTGATTCGGAGAAGAGTGAAGGTGAAGTGACTTTCCACTTCCCAACCGACACCAGGTAAGAGTCATACTACCAGGAGTAGAAAGTAAAAACCCTCAGACAACCGGGAACAAGAGTTTAGCTCCAGCCCGCTAGATGGAATTGCTGGCTGTAACTCGTTAATAATGCTCCCGGCTGACTGAACAACCGTTACCTTATTTACAACTACTTTTCCCTCACAATACCCCCCTTCCAAAACTTATGGTCGGAGGCAATAAGTTAACACCAGAGGGAAAAGTATTAGGTATGTGACCTCGGCTCCGCCAATCTGCAAAGTGGGTACGAGAGCACGAGATACCAAGCTTAAGATTTGTATGATATTGTGGCATAACATTCCTTCTCCACTGAGGAGTATATGTGCCATCAAATATTTCAGTGGCTTGTTTGGAAATTTTGAGACTTTTAGTTCCACCTTTTTGAAAGTAAGGTAGACAAGCTGGACAGGCTTTACAGAATTTATAAATGTCGGAAGACATCCCCGGCCAGTAGTACAATTCTCTGATCGTGTCTAAGGTCCTCCGACGTGTAATATGGCCTGAGACTGTTTCTTCATGCGTACTTCTTATAATAGTCTTACGACAATCCCTGGGGATGACCAATAGACTTCTTCCAACATAGTTGGGATTGTCAGAGGTTATTATAGTCCTGTATAAAAGATTACCCTTGAACTCAAATTTGTAAGTAAGGTTATTTCTTTTAAATATGTTGCCATTTAATGCTAGCATTCGAGTTTTCTCTAGGGAAGGACAAGTCTTCTGGAGACCTTTCAAATCTAGGTGGGACAGCTCAATAGGTTTTCCTTTGGAAAGTACTAAAGGATGGTTTGGTTTTACCTTACATTGAGCTCTGGTAAGGACGTTAACCAAGTCCAGTTGTGTGGAAGATTCAGTCACCTGTGGTATTTCCTCAGTTTCAGTGCAGTTTGGTTTTGATGACTGCTTCTCTAAGGTTTTCCAGGAGCTTCACGAGTATCTGAACTCTGATTTGAGTTATCCTGATTAATCACTTCTGGAGATTCTAGGGAAGAAACAGAAGTATAATGTTTATCTTTTCCGGAATCATTTGAAAACCTTACACCATCTAATTCAGATGGGAAGGTCGCCCCTTCTATGTTCCCAACCAAAACAGAACAAGAAGTTATTGGGGCCACCACTGCTTCTACCCAACCAGTAAACCATTTGCAGTTAATGAAACATCTGAGAGTAGGAAACTCATCACTTCTTCCTAAGTAGTCAGTTAATTTAGTACTTTTATACCGGGTTGAATCTAAGTTAGGAAAGAGTTTACTCGAAATAACAATGCAAGAACACCCAGTATCTCTAAGAATGGTGGATACCTTCATGCCATTAACAGTACCTTCACTAAAAGGTGCTTTAATATTAGCTTCGGTGAAACATGTTCCAATATTCTCACTTTTTTTCTTGGGACAGTCTGGACGTCTGTGTCCCAATTCGTTACAGTTATAACATTTTACTGGAAATTTCTCAGAGGAAAAGGGTTTGGATAACTCAAGATTGTTTAGGCTCAACAGATGTATATCTACTACGCTCCTTAGGGTAGTTATTATGAGCGCAGGCATATATATCTGCAACGTGTGCCATTTCAGAAGCTGTGTGAACGTCACGTTCCTTAATAAAGATCCGCAAGTCAGAGTTAACAGAAGAGAGAAATTGGTCTCTTACCATCAGGTCGCGTAATGAATCAAAGTCATGATCAACTTCGGCACTATCAATCCAACAATCAAACAATCTGAAAAGTGTTGTCAGATACTGCATATAATTCTGATTGGGGGATATTTTAGTGTGCCGAAACTCAGACCTGTAATGGTGGGTGGTCTTCTTGAAAGCGTGTAAGATAGCTTTCTTAAGTAGAGGATAATCAGTGATTACGTCAGCTGGTAAGGTGGAATATACGTTTAAAGCTGTACCTGATAGAAGTAATCCAAGCCTTGTAGCCCAAGAATCTGAGGGCCACTCACAGAGTGTGGCAGTGTTCTCGAATCTGGTGATATATGCCGCGATGTCATCCTGCTCTGTGAAAGGTGGAATTTGAGGCATCCTAATATTAGATTCGTGGGTAGGGTATTCTAGTACCCCTTCATCTATTTTATGCTTAGATAGCTCTACCTTCTTGGCTTCCAATTCCAGCCTTGCCACTCCTCACCCTCTCACTACTCCCCTACCTTCCTCTCACCACTCCCCTACCTTCCTCTCACTACTCCATACGTCGTAAACAAGCCACGCAACTTTTTGAAACTTGTGTAACTACTCTACGCATAACAGAATGCTTAACACGGAAGAAGCAAGGTGTCTCTCGCTGCATATACAGAGGAAACACAAGGAAGAAAGTAACTTTGTTTGTGATGTGTGTTTACCAGTGTACCTGCGGTTGTGGGGGGATATTGACCCTCACATGACCACAATATACATTTTGACGAGTTTAAAATGTTATTTAAGTCTGACCATTATATAAAAGGCGCATTGTTGAATAAAATTTGATTGCATTGGTTCCAAAACTTTGATATGTCTCAAGCATAATTAATATTCATGAGCATAATTTACGCTAACGACTATAATAATGTGTACCAAAAAAGGTGAAAGAGTTGATGTTGACCTCAGTGGTCAGATTATTGAAGGTCAGGTGATAACCTTCTTGTGGTCAGGTCAGGAGGTGAGGTCATGTCTCTTCATGGCGATGATTAACTCATACGTAGCTCATTCCTGTTGAAGAGGTCATGTGATAAGTTATAATGAAATGGGGAGAAATCAGAGTGGGGAAGCGTCACAAGTGGTGTTCCACAGGGGTCAGTATTGGGCCCCTTGTTGTTCACAGTCTACATAAACGACATAGATGAGGGAATAAATAGCGACATAAGCAAGTTTGCCGATGACACCAAAATACGCCGTCCAATTTATTCAAATGAGGGCATTACAGCACTCCAGGAAGATTTGAATAGACTGATGCAGTGGTCGGAGAAGTGGCAGATGCAGTTTAATATAGATAAATGCAAAGTTCTAAATATTGGACAGGACAATAACCATGCCACATATAAACTAAATAATGTAGATCTTAATACTACTTTACTGATTGGGGAAAAGGATTTAGAGTTCTGGTTAGCAGTAATCTAAAACCAAGACAGCAGTGCATAAGTGTTCGCAATAAAGCAAACAGAATACTTGGCTTCATATCAAGAAGCATAAATAATAGGAGTCCTCAGGTTGTTCTTCAACTCTATATATCCTTGGTTAGGCCTCATCTAGATTATGCTGCACAGTTTTGGTCACCGTATTACAGAATGGATATAAATGCTCTGGGAAAAAAGTACAAAGGAGGATGACTAAGTTGATTCCATGTATCAGAAATCTTCCTATGAGGATAGACTGAGGGCCCTGAATCTGCACTCTAGAAAGGCGTAGAATTAGGGGGATATGATTGAGGTATATAAATAGAAAACAGGAATAAATAAAGGGATGTAAATAGCGTGCTAAAAATATCTTGTATTGACAGGACTCGAAGCAATGGCTTTAAGTTGGATAAATTCAGATTCAGAAGGGATATAGGAAAGCATTGGTTTGGTAATAGAGTTGTCGATGAGTGGAACAAACTCCCGAGTACAGTTATAGAGGCTAAAACGTTGTGTAGTTTTAAAATAGGCTAGATAAATATATGAGTGGGTGCGGGTGGGTGTGAGTTGTACCTGACTAGTTTGTGCTACTAGGTCAGATGCCGTGCTCCTTCCTTAAGTGAATGTAACCTGACCTGGCTGGGTCGGGGCATTGGCTTAAGCCGGTGGGAGACTTGGACATGCCGCATGGGCCAGTAGGCCTGCTGCAGTGTTCCTTCTTTCTTATGTTCTTATGTTCTTAAGTAATTCACTTATTAATTAATGCATTTTATATATATATATATATATATATATATATATATATATATATATATATATATATATATATATATATATATTATTTTAAGACACACTATGAAAATAGAAGAATTCCAAGGCTTTCGTGACTACTCACGAGTAGTCACGAAAGCGCTTGGAATTCTTCTATTTTTCATAGTGGTTGTCTTGCATATTTTGATATCACCTGTTTACTGTGATCTTTTGCAATATATATATATATATATATATATATATATATATATATATATATATATATATATATATATATATATGTATGTATATAAAATTGTGTGTGTGTGAGTGGAAACTTTGGAGTGTAATGAACACTTGACATTTTGTGGTTGTTCTTACAGGTTAACTATGACAACCTGGTATTTGCGCACTGTCGAAGTCGGAATGTCGAAGTTGATGAACTCAGATTCGGCAGTTTGGGATTTTTGTGACTTTGTGAGGAGAGGCCGCTGTCCCTCGGTTAGGTCGTGTTTGCATATCTGTACTGGCCTAACCAAGGATATATAGAGTTGAAGAACAACCTGAAGACTCCTATTATTTATGCTTCTTGGATATGAAGCCAAGGATTCTGTTCGCTTTATTGCAAACACTTATGCACTGCTGTCTAGGTTTTGGGATTACTGCTAACCAGAACTCCTAAATCCTTTTCAATCAGTAGTATTAAGATCTACATTATTTAGTTTATGTGGCATGGTTATTGTCCTGTCCAATATTTAGAACTTTGCATTTATCTATATTAAACTGCATCTGCCACTTCTCCGACCACTGCATCAGTCTATTCAGATCTTCCGGGAGTGCTCTAATGTCCTCGAATGAATTGGACGGCCTATTTTGGTGTCATCGGCAAACTTGTTTATGTCGCTATTTATTCCCTCATCTATGTCGTTTATGTAGATTGTGACCAACAAGGGGCCCAATACCGACCCCTGTGGAACACCACCGTGACGCTTCCCACTCTGATTTCTCTCCATTTATGAAAACCCTCTGCTGCCTATTTGTCAACCATGCCTCTATCCAGGAAAATTTCTCCTCCATTCCGTGTGCCTTAATTTTCCTCAATAGTCTCTGATGTGGGACCTATCAAAAGCCTTACTGAAGTCCATATACACAATATCATATTCATTACCATGATCTACCTCCTCAAACACCTTAGTGAAAAAAGTTATTAAATTTGTAAGTCAGGAACGCCCTTTATAAAACCGTGCTGAGATTCGTTGATTAATTTATGCTTTTCAAGATGGCTGCGAATTGCCTCGGCAATTATTGATTCCAAAAATTTTTTCCCACTATGGAGGTTAGGCTTATTGGTCTATAGTTCGAAGCTAAGGACCTGTCACCTGCTTTGAAAATAGGTATTACATTTGCCATTTTCCACTTATCTGGCACCATGCCAGTTTGCAGTGATATGTTGAAAAGATTAGCCAACGGTTTGCTAAGCTCCTCTTTACATTCCTTTAGAACCCTTGCATACAGTTCATCAGTGCCTGGGGATTTGTTAGGTTTCAAATTTTTCTATTTGTCTAAGGACCATGTCACTTGTGACCCTAATCGTGCATAGTTTACTATCATCCTGTTCTACATAATTAATTATTTCTGGAATATCGCTAGTATCTTCCTGTGTAAAAAATGAGAGGAAGTAAGTGTTAAACATTCTACACATTTCCTTATCACTGTCGGTGAGCTGACCTGAGTAACTTTTGAGTGGGCCTATCTTGTCCCTAATCTTACTTCTGTATACCTGAAAAATCCTTTTGGGTTAGTCTTCGATTCTCTGCAACTTTAACCTCATAGTCTCTTTTGCTTTTCTTATTCTCTTTTTATTTCTCTTTAACTGAATATATTGATTACGTAATTGCCCCTCTCCTCTTTTGATTCGCCTATATATGCCTCTTTGACCAATGAGATGTTTAATCTATTGTTCATCCATTTAGGATCATTTTTGTTTGATCTGATTTCCTATTAGGAACATAAGCTGTCTGAGCAGCTAGAACTATTCTCTGGAAAACATCATATTGGCAATCACCACCCACCTGACCCACTGTCAGGTCATTCCAGTTCAGCCTACCCAGGTAATTTTCAGTCCTATGAAATCAGCCAAGGGGGAAATCAGGGAAAAGAGACTTGATTTCCATTAGTAGGGTTAATTCCATGATATATTAAAAATGAGGATTTGTGATCACTTTCCCCAAGCTCATCATTAACCTCAAGATTATTAACTAGCGTTTCCCTGCTGGCAAGAACCAAGTCTAGCAGGTTATTTCCAGTTGGGTTTTGTCACCAACCGTTTCAAAAACAATCCTGAATCGTATCAAGAAAGTCACTTGACTCTCACCGTCAAATTGCTCCAGTCAATTTGTCTAAAGTTGAAATCTCCCATTAGCACACAACATTTTCATGTGTAGATGCCTTACGAATTTCATCCCATAGAAGTTTACTGCACTCCCTATCAAGATTTGGGGGCCTGTAAATCACACTCCAAGATAAGTTTTACACGGCCCCCCAGAAGTTGTAAACCAAACAGATTCAGTGGCTGACGCTTTCCTAATTTTATATCTTGTCTAACACAATACTTTAAAGTGTCTCTGACATAATCACTCCACCACCCTTCCTGTTGACCCTATCAGTGTGGGGAAAAATTTTTAGCCTTGTATGTGACATTCAGAAGGCAACTCTCATTTAGGAGTTCTGGTTACATAACTATAACCAACTCCAAGGCGAGGGACTGATTACCTCATCTTTTGTATATAGTTCTACTGTCTCCAAGTTATGTCCTAGAACTGTATTGATAAAGCCACTGGATGGCGAAACGTCTACAAAAAAGATACCCAGATGTCGCACATGTGTCTAATTTTCAATTACTCATTTTAGACCATGTCCCCAATTTACCCCAATCGAGCATATTTTATTATCTTCCTGTTCTACATAATTTATTATTTCTGGAATTTCGCTAGTATCTTCCTGAGTAAAAATTTGAGAGGAAGTAAGTATTGAAAATTTCACACATATCTCTTTTCCACTGTCAGTGATTTTGACCTAGCACTTTTTGGGGGTCTATCTTGTCCCTAATCTTACTTCTGAATACCTGAAAGAACCCTTTTGTTGTTTTCGAACCCCTTTGGGACCTTACCCCTCATAATCCCTTTTGCTTTTCTTATTCCTTTTTGTATTTCTCTCTTTAATTGAAAATATTGATTTTTTATCTGCCCCCCCTCTTTTGATATGCCTATTTTGCCTCTTTTGACCAATGAGATGTTTTAACCTATTGTTCATCCATTTGGGATCTTTTTTTGTTAGATCAATTTCCTATGGAACAAAAATTTGTTGGGCGCTAGAACTACGCTCGGGAAAACGTCATATGGCAAACAAACCACCTCCTGACCCATAGTCAGGTCATCCACTTAGCCCACCTAGGTAATTTCTCAGCCCCATGAAGTCGGCTAAGGAAAGTCTGGAACAGAGGTTTGATTGCAGTTATCTGAGTAATTCCATGATATATTGAAACTAAGTGATTTGTGAAAACACTGGTTTGGTAATAGAGTTGTGGATGAGGGGAACAAACTCCCGAGTACCGTCATAGAAGCTAAGACGTTGTGTAGTTTTAAAAATAGGTTGGATAAATACATGAGGGGGGTGTGGGTATGTGGAGTTGGACCTGACTAGCTTGTGCTACTAGGTCAGATTCCCTTATGTGTGACTGACCTGCCCAGGTCACGGCATTGGCTTAATGGGTGGAAGAATTGACTTTTCTCGCATGGGCCAGTAGGCCTCAACAGTGTTCCTTCTTTTTTTGTTCTTTTGATGAAACGTTTCGCCCGCACTGAAGGTGCATGTCCAAGTCTCCTACCGGCTTAAGCCAATGCCCCAACCTGTCAGGTCAGGTTACATACAGAGATGAATGAGAATCCTGTTGACATCAGGTTGATGAAAGACAAAGTAGATAAATGTTTGAGATATTTAATAAAGTAGATAAGAGAGATAGTTTAATAAAGTAGATGAAGGAGAGATAGTTTAATAAGTAGATGAAGTGTAGAGGAGTTTAATGTAATAACTCCATCTTGCACCTTGGATGATGAACTGATTAAATCAAACTATTTACTTTATCTACTTTGCCTTCCATCAACGTTAATGTCACCGAGATTTGATCCCTCTTTTTTCGACTGATGGGCTGCAGTACAAGGAAACTTTTCTTGACTATAGATTCTTGGTGTTGTAGATACGGTTATTTACCACATTGTCGGTATTGCAGACCATTTATTACATGATACAGTTAAGTTGTTTATCTCTGATAAAACAAAATTATATAATTAATAATTTTTATTATACACGGATGAGTAAAGATAACTATTATTGTAGTAACATTCCCTTTTGATGAATAACTTGTCTTTTCATTTATTTTAAAGTTAAAACTTACTAAGTTTCTGTTTTCTTTTTCTATAACCTTAAGTACTGTATTTAAAGGGGCTAAAAATCCTAAGAGGTTGCAAATCCTTTTATTATAACGAGTCACTGGATGGGTATTTAACAAATCTCATAACCCAAACCTCAGGCTGGTAGCCCGGGGATGATACGACGGCTGGCTTCCTGGTATACCCTGAACAAAATATGCAAAATAATCATTGAACAATGTTTGTCATCCTTTTTCAGCCGTCAACCCTAGACTAGGGCAGTACGAGTCCCTTTAAAGACGCAAAAAAAAGTCCCGAATCATTCCCCCAGGAGGAATCACAGTGGAGGAAGCCAACCAGTCAGGTTAGGGAGACTGGGCATTACGACGGGGCCCCTGACTGCCTTGCCACCCCTTACCTTCTTCCATTGGATCCAACGAACAGGTGAACTAATTTTACCGTACATATAGATTCTGGCGGGGGATTATCCAGCTGCACTAGCGGCACCAGCCCACAACAGACCAACTAAAAATTTTCACGTATAATCCCGGTAGAAAACATCATGGATAAAGGTGCAGCTATCTAGCAGGGGAATTTAAAAAAAAAAGCCCCCCCTTTTTTCGTCATAACAGTTACCACCAGGGAATTTCTCCTTGTTCCCCCCTCTATGTGACGGGGAAGGAATCCACAGCAGACTCTTCTGCGATGTTTTCTCCATCCTGCTGCAACTGTTCTCTGGTTCAAGTT